>CM034358.1:95922639-96486553 GCA_019925275.1 Mytilus edulis
GTAAGTATTAAATTATAAACGATATCGTATTCATTCGCGGCTTTAGATAAATGTATGGAGGGCCGATATTAGTTAACTATATTTGATGCCCGGATGCAAATATCAAACTATAAACGATAGCGTATACATTCGAGAATTACATTTGTATACAGAGGGCTGATATTGGTCAGCAATATGATAGTGGTGCAAGTATTAATTGATTATAGTGGATTTGAAGGTTGACTATATTGCACACTTTTACAAATTCGTGAATGATTCATTTGGTACCATAACCATTTCGTACCATTGCCATTTCGTACATGAAAATAACAATTTCGCACCAGGAACTTGTCATTTCCTTCCATTACCATAAATCAGTTCGTAGCGTAAGAAACTATTTCGTACCATAATGACAAATTTCGTACCGTATGGAAAAAAAGGCTGTAGCATTTCGTACCAACAAGTATAATTAATTTCAAAAATAGCTTACAATGCATTTTGGTACGAAATGTTCAACATTATTATCTAACATATGCAACGAAATTATATACCTTAAAATCTCCAAAATGATACGAAAGGGTAAATATTATAATTCTTTCATTTGGTACGAAATGGTATTATGTTCCATATACATGGTACGCAATGGTTTATATTTTAATTCTTCCATATGGTACGAAATAGTATGCATTTGTATTCTTCCATATGGTATGAAATGGTATATATTTTAATTCTTCCGTATGGTACGAAATGGTATACATTTGGTTCTTCCATATGGTACGAAATGGTATGCATTTTAATTCTTCCGTATGGTATGAAATGGTATACATTTTGATTCTTCCATATGGTACAAAATGGTATACATTTTAATTCTTCCATACGGTATGAAATGGTATACATTTTAATTCTTCCGTATGGTACGAAATGGTATACATTTTAAATCTTCCATATAGTACGAAATGGTATGCATTTTAATTCTTCCATATGGTATGAAATGGTATACATTTTAATTCTTCCGTATGGAACGAAATGATTTACATTTTAATTCTTCTATATGTGGTACGAAATGGTTATAGTACAAAATAACAAAGATTCACTGTACAACGATCAACGTTGATGACTTTTTTACTTCTCAAAAAAAAAAAAAAAAAAAAATGCTTTAATTATTGACAAACATGTAATTGAATTTAAAAAAAATCCAATTACCGGTTTTAGGCATGGCAGAATTAATGTGCTATCATATAATGGAGATACTTTCTGATTTTATAAAATTTAAAGATTAAATGTTTAGATCCCGAAATGTTTGTACTTAAATTGCATGTTAAAGAAAACCCCACTACATGTTCTTTACTTTATGTACATCTGGTTTTGTCTTATACATTAGTAATGATTTGTGATAAAGTATTCTCTGTGTGATTGGCACAATTTTACATTCGTGAAATAATTCTCTTGAAGGTTTGGTGTAATCATGTTCGTCTAAAATTATTCTTGCTGCCCTTTTTTGCAGTCTTAGTAAACTATCTAATAGAAAGTTATTACAGTTTCCCCATATTGAACAACAATGATCTAAGTGAAGTAAAACGTAAGCGTTATGGTACATTTGTCTAGCTTTGTGATTTAAATATTTCTTTATTCTTTAAAGTAAAGCTAAAGAAGAGTTAACTTTTTTGATTATATAATCGATATGAGAAGACCAAGATAGAGATGCATCAATAGAAACACCTAGAACCTTTTCACAAGTACTTTCTATAATTTGTTGTCCATTTAAAGCAAGATTAATGTTTTTATTTGAGGTAACGGAAAGCTTTCGTTTAAATCCAATGCATATAGCTTTCGTTTTAGATACATTTACAGCCATTTTATTGTCATCACACCAGCGAAAAAATATCTTGTAAAACCGTATTAAGTTTTTGACTGATGCAACTTTTGTTTTGTCCAATGACCGATATGGTTCTTTCATCAGCAAACAAACCGGTGTTATGATTAGGATTAGACAAAGAAGATCATTAATAAAAATTATAAACAACACCGGTCCTAATACGAATCCTTGAGGTACACCCGTTTTTTGTTTTTGTACGTCTGAAAATGTATTTGAAATAGATGCTTTCTGATATCTTTCAGCCAAATATGATGTAAACAAGCTTAGTGAGGTGTAAGCAAATTTGTATTTGTTTAATTTTTGAATAAGCAGTTCATGATTGAGAAGATCAAAGGCTTTTGCTAGATCTAGAAACACTGCTCCAACAAGATCGCAATCATCAATGGCTTTAAGCCACTTATCTATTAAAGCTGTTAACGCAGTTTGACAAAAATGGTTTTCACGAAAGCCTGACTGCATTCTATACAATAACTTGTATTTATTAATATATTTTACTAAGTGTGTTTTCACATGTTTTTCAAGGATTTTAGAAATAAGTGGTAAAATTGGTCTGTAATTAAAAACATCTTGTTTTGAGCCTTTGTTCTTATAAACTGGTATGACTTTTGCCAGTTTAAATGAAGATGGAAAAATACATGTTTTGATACTTAAATTTAAAATATGACAAAGTGGTAGCGAAATAGCATGAGAAGACATCTTTAAAAAAATTGCACTTATGGTATCAAGGCCTGTTGCTTTTGATTCATCTAGTGCTTTAAGTTGTAAACACACAAAATCATAACTCATAAGTGGTATAGAAAAATACACGTCATCTGGTACATGACCCGATATAAAATCATCAAGTTTGTTAAAACAACTACTAGAATTGTTAATGTTTTGATCTATATTAAGATTATCTGTGATATTTGTGAAATAAGCATTAAAAACATCAGCAATGCCTTTTAGTTCTAAAATTTCCTTTTTGTTACAATCAGTTGTGATTTTTATACTGGTGTGCTGACAGTATGTAGGTGGGTCGGTGCTTCCATAATTTACTGCTGTTGCCCTTATTGTGTTCTATGATATTGGTATAATAATTCTGTTTAGAGTTTTCAATGAGATATTTGACTTTATTTCTCCAGAGTCTATAACTATACATATCTTTTTTTTTTCTATGATAAAAATCATGTTTTCTCATGCAACCGAGAATTTCATCATTCATCCACTCATTTTGATACAAACGTTTTACTCTCTTTTTAATGAGTAGAGCATGATGATTTAATACTTCAGTAAATTAAAAAAAAAAGACAACAGTGCTTCTTCGGGCCATCGATTTCTAATACACAATTAGATGAACACTGTGATAATTGATTGATATAATCATTTTCATTAAAATATATTCATGAATTTTCTTTTACGATTTTAACCCTCTTTTGTGAGAAATGCATACTGGATAATGTTCACTGATAGAATACTTCGGAACAGATATAAAATGAATACTATCTGGTTCATTGCTATAAATATGGTCTACCAAAGTGGAAGATGTTTGTGTGACTCGAGTGTGCACTGAGACTTTTTGAGACAAGTTAAAAATGTTTTTCAAATGCGACCATTTAGCCTGATTTTTTCTCGACGCCAAATTAATATTAAAGTCACCAAAAATAATCATTTCCTTATCTTCAATATCGACATTGGTTAACATTGATTAAAATTTTGTAATCCACTCTGCATTACCATTTAGTGGTCTATAAATGTTACCAAGTAATATAGGTTTTTGATGAACAAAAATAATTTCGATCCACACATTGATTCTATATCATCATTTTCTAAATCATATCGTCTTGTTGTGATTAACATGTTAGAAATATAAATTAAAAACCCACCGCCAGATTTTCCAATTCTGTCTTTCTGTTTGTATCATAACCCTTAATATTTATTTCTTCATTTTGGGCAGAATCTGACAAAAATGTTTCATCTGTGTTAGATTTTGATAGCAAATATTTAATTTCAAATTTTTTTGGCAATATATGATTTATGTTTAAGTGACATATATTAAGTGACTTGTGTGGAAATATAAAAGAGTTTGTAAATGGAGATAATTTGGAATTAGATAATAAAATATGTGTTGCAGTACATAAATACAAAATAACAATACTGACAAGATTTCCTAAAATAGAATTACATGTTCTGGTAGTAGAAAAGTTATTGGTTAAATTTACCTCCAGTACGTTTGACTGGACACATTTTGTTGTTGAGTTGTTGAGTTGTTGTTTTGTTGAATGGTATAAAACGCCTCCCTAGATCACTAGACACGCTTGAGCTGGATGAAATTTTTTATGCTGCATAAAAACTTCCATGAGTCGTAGCGTTCACCAAGCGTATACCTTTGAATTTCGACGTATTTCAAACTTATGCAGCGCGCGTTTAACGATTGCTTGAGCGTTCGTCTGGCGTGCAACTAACGTATACCAACTTTGTCAATTTTCTCTGTACGTTTGGTGCATGCCTGTCTATACGCCAATGTGTGACGCCGGCATTACTGTCAAACTAATTTTGGTTTGGTAATAACACTTTACATGTTGATTTACCAACTCGAGCAATACTACAATTTGTATCGTTCACAGAAGAAATAAAAACGTACAACACCGCATTGCATTGCGCAGAGACCTTATCCCCTCCTCTAACTCTACCTTATAAAAATAAGCTTTCGTTTCGGGAGGTGTTACCTTGTCGTAGGAATTAAACAAGGATCTCTGATACAATACAGGAAGTATTCTTTTTAGTGTACAGAAATGATCATCTCCTCATCTCTTCAGTATAATTACAGGATGCTAATCTATTTTTAGAAGCATACAATCACTGTAAATAAATATATATATAGTATATACATTTTTTGCCGATGCATTAAAAGGATTATTTATCCAAATTAATTAATCTATATTCTTTACAATTGTTTTTTCAGGAAGTTGGAACCGAAATTGAAACAACTTGCAATAATCGGACTAATATTTGGGAGTTTATTCTTACAATGGAACGGTACTAAATGTTTGGTAGAAGGAGAGGATCTGTTTGAAAACAAATGGACCATAAAAAGTCTCCTGGCTTCAGCAGCCATTGAACTGGTATTCATTCTAGTAGCGTTCAAAACCGAGGAGTTCCGAACGATTGTTGACAATTCCGAAGCGATTACAATTTTCTTTTTCCTCCATGTACTATCAAGTGGTCTGTTGAAATATTACGACAATGTACCTCTTGTAGACAGAGGGACGGACATATATCCACCTTTTATACCAATCATTGTACTGGTCTGTCTAGTTATTTGTAAAGGATCTCGAATACAGCATATCACCATGGTAACCACTGGTCTGCTGTCTTTAGGCGCATTGTTTATATCGCTTGGTGTAAATAAAGATTTCACCATGAATAGAATAGATTACTTATCGTTTTCCTCTGTTTTTGCAACTGTGTTAAAGCTGATATGCCTTAAACATTTTAAAGATCAAAATATTAAGGTCACACTACGTTTGAGAGCTATTGGTATATTCTTTGCCGGAACTATTGTTGTGGTTGTACCCGTTTTAGAATTTACGAACAAGTCTAACTTGGGGACGTTTATGCTAGTGTCATCTATGTCTGGTTTAGCTTCTTTGACAGTGTTATACTTATTATATAATCACGTGATGTGTACAAAAACAGTTTTAGAGACATCCGGGTATCTTATGATGGGATACCTATTGCATCAAATACTAGAAAGTGAATCGATAAACATTCTTCCTGTTTTATTTGGTACTTGTGTTTTGATTGCTACATATATCTGGCACGTGAAGAAGCAACACGACGATTCGAAAGCACCATTTAAAGGTAAGAAACGGCACTTGTCTTGCCACAATAAAAATAGAAAAAAACCCTTTGAATTTCAAATTGATTGTCCTGCCAAGATAAAGAAATCGGAAATATTTCGATATAAATCAAAATTCCAAGGAATCGTTTGCTACCGTCTAAAATCTAAAAAAAAATACTAAATTATTGATTGCTGAATTTAAAAAAAAAAATCAAATCATGTTGTAGTCTTGTTAGTTTTTGTATGCTTGTTTATTGGATTTCTTGTGGTTTTTTTTTCGGTTACAACCCAAAAAACTAAAAAAATATCGCAACATTTAGGGAACTACAATTCAGGTTTATCACCGTTGATCGGAAAACACGATTAACACATTTCCTTGACTGAAACATTATTCTTATGTAGTACTTTACGTACTTTGATTTACTTTCTTTGAGTTACTTCCCTTTAATATCAGTCTGATATGATTTATGAAAAACCAATATATATTATTTGTATCATTATTCATATGGAATACAAATAAGCACGCTGCTTCTTAATTGTCATTCTAATTATCGCCATTCGGCCCTAGAGAATATTATCAGTGAATATACTGTATTTGGGCTTTCATTACTTTTTTTTAATTCGAGCATTACTGGTGAGTATTTTGTAGACAAATCGCGCGTCTGGTCCAAATACAGAATTTCAATACTGGTATCTATAATGAGTTTATATTCGTTGATATAACGTAATAGCTGTGATAATAAGACTTGCAAGATTTTTGTATGGAATTATCAATGTAAAAAGTAAAATCGCAGAAATACTGAACTCCCAAGTAAAATTCAAAACGGAAAGTCCCTAATTAAATTACAAAATCAATGACTCAAACACATCAAACGAATTAATCATAACTGTCGTATTCCTGACTTGATGTAGAAAATGGTGGTTCGAACTTGGTTTTATAGCTTGCTTAACCTCGCACAGTACAGTCCAGTATGATTATACTGTGAGAGGTTAAGCAAGCTATAAAACCAAGTGGATAAATATCGTATTACACGAGATTTGGTGGTGGAATCTGTTTCTCTAATGATTTTCTAACATCATGCAGGCAAACTTATTCCTTCTATTCGAATGATCTGTCAAAAGATGTGTTCTTTTTATGTGACGTCATCAGGCATGGTCTCCTTTTTTCATGCCGTAACAATAGAAATTTCAGAGGACAGCAAGAAAATTCGACGTCATAATCGGATTTTAACCAATTAAGCAATGAGAACAAACGAACCACATGTTGATTATTTTTTTTATACAATGGCTACAGAAAGGGATAAATTGACGAAGAATTAGAGAAACCAAATTATACATATTTTATGTTCTAATTTCAGATATATCGTCCACCAGTCATGAGATGTTTACCCGGATGGAGTTTATAATATTCATGGGAGGTGTAATAGCCGTGTTGTTTTACGTGTTACAACCACGTGTTAGTAGTAGGGATATAAATAATCTAAGTTATGTTGGACTGGACAAGATTGTGAGAAAACTATTACAGAACAAAGCCAGTTGATAAATGTATTAAGGGAGTGTGTAAATTTAAACGGTCAAGTAAAAGTATTTTGCGGGAAATTTTATAAATAAAACACAATTTATTTTGTTTTATGAATTATTTCATATGAGTTGATCTTTTTTATGTCTACTGTCAAATGGTAAATATTTCATATATTAAGGAAAAGAGCAAAGTAAATAAAGAGAAACATTTATTAATAGGTACCACACACACTGAAATAGAAAAAAAAAGTAGAAAATACACACATCAAATGATAGGATAACATTAAATACTATTCCTGACTTGGTACTTTTCTGATGTCGAAAATAGTGGATTAAACCTGCTCTAAAGCGCGATAAACTTCTCACTTGTAACACACTAAGAAAGGCAAAAGATACAAATGAGACATTCCAACTCATTAGTAGAAAATAAACTTGACAATGCTATTGCTGAAAAAGAAAAAAAAAAAAACGAAAGACAAACAACAGTTTTCAAAACACAGTATAAAAACTGAGGACTGAGTAATACGTCCTTTTTTGAATACATATTTCATTTGTGATTCATATTATCTGCTAACAGCCGGTTTGATATTGAATATCGAATAACGAATAATGAACCGGCTGCTAACTTCACATACATCATATATATGCATATTTAAGGAATATAATACCTTAGCCGTGTTTTGAAAAACTTTTTGAAATTTTAGGTACTCTATGCTCTTCAACTTTGTACTTGTTTTGCTTTATACATTGATAACTACTTACTCCACTAGGTCGATGCCACTGCGTGTTGAAGTTTCGTACCGAGGGTATCACCAGCCCAGTAGTCAGCGCTTCGGTGTTGACATGAAAATCAATTGTATGGTATTTTTTTAAAATTCCTGTTGACAAAACTTTGAATTTATCGAAAAACTAAGGATTTCCTATCCCAAGAATGTTCTTATACCATAGATTACCTTGACCGTAGTTGGCACATTTTTTTGGAATGTTGGGTCCTCTATGCTCTCCAGCCTTGTACTTGTTTGGTTTTATATATATTTTGATATGAGCGTCACTAATGAGTTTTATATATCTAGACAAAACGCGCGTCTGGCGTATTAATTATAATCCTGGTACCTTTGGTAACTATTATCAACCAGTATTTTGTTTATCTTATCAGTGTATTCAAAATCAGTCGATCGTATAGTCTGCACTCGGGGTTAATTGTCAACGTTCCCTTATTTGTTTGTACTTCATGCATCTATCATTTAGAACAGGGCCATTGTATATACTATCGACATGCTTTTATATTTCCCATATCATCGATCCTTAGTCGATTCAAAAGATACCGAGAGCTCATCAATCAATTATCGACAACCACCAAGAAAATGCACAAAAGAGGGACGGAAGATACCAAAGGGATAGTCAAACTCATAAATCTAAAACGAACTGACAACGCCATGGCTAAAAATGAAAAAGACAAACAGAAAAACAATAGTACACATGACACAACATAGAAAACTAAAGAATAAACAACACGAACCCCTCTAAAAACTAGGGGTGATCTCAGGTGCTCCGGAAGGGTAAGCAGATCCTGCTCCACATGTGGCACCCGTCGTGTTGCTTATGTGATTACAAATCCGGTAAATAGTCTAATTCGGTAGGTCACATTCATGAAAGGGAAGGGGATTGTAGTTACGACGTAAGGAACATATCCGATATCATTTGTGAAATGGTTATTCCATAACGGTCAACCAACTCGTGATGGCGTCCGTAAAATTTACGACGGAGTCAAACTATTGTACTCAACGGAGTGTACGATAAAGTAAAACTGATAATACATACATATTATATAAACAATCATAACATGCATACACACACCAGCATCTCAACATATTTTATCTCTTTGACACAGTTTAAATTATGTCTTTCTTAAAATGATCTCCGGAGCAGCTGTTAACTAAAATCCCACTTAGCTATTACATAAACCATAGACTTAAGATATTCAGTGTGTATCAAAATTTGGTCATTAGATGAGCATGTGCATGCTAATTGTATATGTTTTGATGGTCCAAATACTAACAATAACATTAACGCGTCCAAGCGTACTGTAACAGATACGCAATTTAGAAAATGGCTAAATACAAACGTTGAACAGTAGAAAATAAGAAAAAAGAAAGTTCAAACTGAATCCGAAACAGCATCATAAACCAGAGCTATGCATGATGGATGCATATTCTTTAATTGAACGTTACTTCGAAATTTTAGGATTACACATTTTTGTACGGGAAATGACTGTAACACTTCTAGAATAAGAAAGATTAATACATAAAAACCGAACTCCGAGGGATTATTACATTTCCATTCGTACCGGTGGGTTATAAAGTGACGCGCTTGATTTTGTGAGATTTTATGCACATCTACTTTGTAAATTTACATTGAATTTCCTGCTTTTTACAGACAATATTGGAGTCTTGGCTGTCTTTCGATTTTGTCGATTTGTTGGGGAGTTTCCGTTTTAAATTTTCCTCGTATATTTTGTGAATTTACTTTATACTATAGGTGACTAACTATGTGTCAGTTACCTTCGACAAAAGGTTGGAAATATATGCCAAAAAGAATATATTCTACAATCAACTGATTTATAAGGTTAAACATGGAAATATATAAAGGCAGCAGTAGTATACCGCTATTCGAAATTCATAAATCGATAGAGAAATAGCAAATCAGGGTTACAAACTAAATCTGAGGGAAATGTATCAAATATAAGAGTACTACGACACAACAGAAACACAACATTAGAATGTTACACACACAGAAACGCACTATAATATAACAATGGCCATTTTCCTGACATAGTAATAAAAAGTAAATAAAAATCGAAGTTGCTGAAATTACATTCGCTAGTCTGTGTAGATAAAGAAAATCGAAGACCAGCTAACATAGTAAACATATACATCAGGGGCCGGTTGTTCAACTTGTCGTTAAGTCTAACGCTGTCGTTAAAATATGCTAACGCTTCGTTAAAATTTAACGTATGGTTAATCCTGTTGTTCAACTCTACGTTAGATTTAACGCAACGTTAAACTGTCGATAACTTCTATAAAATCTAACGCTGCTATAGACCTTCGTTAAATACTTAACGAAGCGTTTTAATTGATAAAATGGCTGCTCTGTTAATGGTACCTAGGCAAAGAAAAGAGAGAATCTTCAGAGGAATGGTTTCACATCTAAACAATTTGACTGACAATGAAATGAGGATAAGATATAGGTTTGGAAGAGACTCTATAGCCTACATATGTAATATTGTGGGAGATAAATTGAGAAGATCTACAGCAAAGGAAACTGCTCTAACAGTGGAGCAACAAGTATGCATAGCCTTGAGGTTTTATGCCTCTGGGTCATTTTTACAAGTAATTGGAGATACAATGGGCTACGACAAAGCAACTGTATCTAGAGCAGTGAATGATGTTACCAATGCTTTACTTGATGTGAAAGACAACTTCATCCAGTGGCCAAAAGACATCAATTCTAAAAACAGGATGAAGTGTGGTTTCCACAGACAAATGAACTTCCCAAATGTTTTGGGATGCATTGATTGCACACACATCAAGATACAAGGGCCATCAGAGGACGAGGCAGCTTTTGTCAACAGAAAGGGGTTCCATAGTGTGAACGTGCAGGCTGTGTGTGATTACGAAGGTACTTATTTAATTTGTTAATCTTATGTGTCTGATCTCCTCTTCGTCTGTTTATTTGTTTACCTTTGTTATTATCTCCCTTAAACTTTCTCGTCAGTAAGCCAACAAATTCGGCCCTCGATCTTACACGACCCAAATATTACAAGTGATTGATCGATGATCGGGTCATTGTGTGCTATCTTTTCCAATAAGACCGCGCACCTGTGACTCCAAACAGTGTGGTTATACGTGCCACTTATTTATATGTGCTATTTCTAATCTTTACAATGTGGATGAAGGAAAGCATAAATATTACTGTTGTATTTTTCTGTACGGGATCGGGTGTTTTTAAGCTCGAGATTTCAGGAATGACACCCTTTCGGGATTTCGGGAATGACCCTTTCAGGATCCGGGAATTCCTTTTTCGAATTTCTGGATCTCGGGATTTTGTGTTTTTAAACCCAGGATTTCTGGATCCGGACCCCCCCCCCCCCTTATACTGAAGGAAACACATATTTTTTTCACTGAAAACGATTTTGAACATTCATAAATAATAAAATTATTGATATATTCTAATAGTTTCAATCATCTGTATGCATTTTTTTAGGGCCTCAATGAGCCTCAATGAAAATAAGACTAGTTCTAATTGAGTTACACTTTTTAATTGAAAAAAAAAAAATGATTATTAACTGGAGTCCCGATAAAGTTCCTATACCCCCTCTTATTTGTCACAAGTAGCAATAGACTGAGTGACCTTTATTCAACAGTTCAAGCTGCAGTTAACTGTAACATTATTTAGTACTCTTCATAGAATTACATTAGTTTAATATTTTTTCAGGGAAATTTACCAATATATCTGCTAACTGGCCAGGGTCAACCCATGATTCCCACATCTTCAACACATCAAACCTATGTCACTACCTGGAGACAAACAACAGAGGACTTGCAGACGGTTTGATACTAGGAGACAGCGGGTATGCATGTCGCCCTTTTCTCATGACACCCTATCTAAATCCCAGAGAAAGACACCAGCAAAGATTTAATAGAGCACACTCCAGTACAAGATCTATTATTGAAAGGGCTTTTGGAATCTTAAAGAGAAGATTTCATGTTTTACACTCTGAGGTAAAAATAATTATAGAATACTTTAAAATATGATAACAAAAAAGTAGTGTGATTGCCAATGAGAATACTCCAAACTAGAGACCAAATTTCTTGGAAGTTAACATCGATAGGTAACTGTACAGCCTTCAACAATGAGATAATCCTATATAGTGATGCATAGCTTAAATGGTTAATTAACCTCAGCAGTTTCATACAAAAAATGCCAAAAAAACTTCCGCCATGAAGAAAAAAATATATTGAGTAAAAAGGGACACAAAAAAAGAAACTAATTATTAAAAGGATACTAATTAGGGAGCTACCATTTATTGTTTGAGGAGGGGGGGGGGGGTGGCTAGTTTGAAAAATACCTTTTTATTTTTCACACTTTCATACATAAATTGTCATCCTGCCTCTTTTTTACTCAAACTCTTGTCCTGACTTTTTAAATTTCATACAAGCGACACTATCCCCATAAAAATTAAATGGAAGCTCTGAAAAACTAGAGACAATTGTTACAGAAAGAGCCGCAGTTAATAGGGATTATAGTGAACCTGTTATTTAAGTAGCTATCGGTATTGGTTTTTTTAGAATGCCGTGCAAATAATCATTAACATGGTATTTTTTGTTAAAGTGGATATCTGCATGGGTAATTTTCCAGGAGACAATATTGTAGATAGGTATACACTTCTGAAACAGTTTTTTTTTTAAATTGAAAGATATTTTCCTGCCCATAATTATGAAATTAAATTTCAGGTCAGAATGAAACCAGAAAAAGTCTGTTGAGTGTTTGGTGCTTGTGCTGTTCTACATAACATAGCTTTAACAAGGAATGAACCTTTGGAAGATGTTTGTGGTGTACATGTTCAGCAAGACCAGCCAGTGCAAGTTCCGAATTTTGAAGGAGAACAGGATGGTAGACACATTAGAGAGCATATCGCAAGAGTTTTCTTCAACTGAAATACATGTTTAATACACAAGAGTCTTTATTTTTTCATCCAATATAAAATTGTGATAAATAATACAGGTTATTTTTTCTCAAAACACATGCATTCGACATGTCAGTGAATTGAAGGCTTAGCAAATAATGAGTTCATAAATACATGCACTTGCGGTAATATGAGTTATTGGCACTACGAAGTGTCGGTTGTCACGCTATTTTAAACATCATCTCATTGTTAATTGTACACTGAATGACATTTTACCCCAAGTCTTGATTAAGGTATACATTTAAGGTCATCCTTTGGAATTTGTTCGTCCAATCAGTGAAACCCTTGTCGCAAAGTGGGTCTTCCATATACTGTTGGGTGTGTAAATACGCCGGCACATCCGGTTGGAAAGGGGATGTATAATCTGATTGCGTTGTATGGACAAGTGTAACGCCATGCATATTACAAAATCGTGTGAGGGGTCTGATTATACATATTGTACTCTTTGTTAATTTGTTCTCATCATGAACATGCATGAAATATTTGCCACTGGATGTAAAGCAAACGATATGAACGAATATAAACATACCAAATAAATGCATAGCCAGAATTAAAACAAGAGTACACACGCTAAAATATCTAGCCTTCTTTATTAATCATTGATGTTATGTGGATAGTCCTTAATATAGAATAGAATAGAATAGAATATTTTTATTTCCAAAATTACAGGGCCCATAAAGGGCATAAAATCAGATACGATTGATTTACATAATAAAGCTATATTACAACTGTCACATAAATTTAACATTAACCAATAAGACTAAACATCGACCAATGAACCATGAAAATGAGGACAAAGTCAAATGACACCTACCAGTTGTACATGAACACCTTACAGTCCTTCCATACACCCAATATACTAGACCTATTGCTGATAGTATCTGAGATATGGACTTGACCACCAAAACTTAACCTTGTTCACTGATCCATTAAATGAGGTCGAGGTCAAGTGAAAACTATCTGGCAAAGAATTGTTAATTGATAAGAAAAATAAATATTTTAATTCATTAAAAGTTGAGAAAATGTTAGTGGAGTATTCTCTTTGTCTTGTTTCATTAATTCTAGCAACTCTATCTGAAGGTCTAATTTCTTCATCTCTTTTGTCTGCTTTGCCATTTCACCCTTCAAATACAGTACCTGAAATAAAAATGATACATGTAGATCCATATGATTATTTTAACATATATCTTTATATGTGTCTGTATACCTTACAACTCTTGTGGAATTTACTGAAGTATTGCATGAAACTGAGATTTCCAGATAAAGTGTATGACCTGTTGGACCTATGCTTTGGCCAGCAGCTGGAAGACCATAAATTTTAAATATTTATATTAGAAGATTTTCATAAAGATGTTGATTTTGTGTAATTTAAGATCGATACACGGTCTCACATCATTGCCTATACCAGTGGTAGATCCAGAACTTTTTGTAAGCGGGTACTGACTGACCACAAAGGGGAGGGCATCGACCGGGCCCCTAGCCCCCTGGATCTGTATCTGTATGATACAAACTAATCGATGGGGACCCAAAAAGTCAACTTTTCTTAGTGTTGATAATTGAATTTTACCTTTTTATTTTCCCGAGTATAATGACAGTCTTGAAACTAACACCGAGCCATTCATTATAAGACAATAATATGTTAATCGATTTTTATTATTTTGGATTATTTCTAAAATAAATGCAAATGTGAAATTTTACCTGAAGCCCATAAACATCATCAGCAGTTGCTTTCCTTTTCTTTGGATTTTCTGCTTTCTGTGCTGTTAGAGTCCCCAGCTCAACTACTGCAGCTACTGGGCGTGGCACCTGGATATTTACAGCCGGTAGAAGCGATATTAGTGGTAATGGCTGAAGAATGGATTCAGATCCAGATTGGGAAAGTGGTTGGCTTGGAGGGGTATCAAACAGGTCCTGGGAATTACTTGCACTCTCCTCTGGCAATGCTGCTGAGTTGTCATCTAGAAAATATAATAAGGAGCTTGTTATTTTTATAATTATCATGATGATGAATAGACGTGTGTCTATTGTTAAATTTTCTTACTTAAAGAGAGTTTTTTTGTCAGACATTCTTTCTTTGCTTTCATTGACCTAGCCTGACAAACCATATGCATCAATGACAACCAAAACGAGACGGTCAGTAACAAAACTATATATCATAAGACAACTTCTGTTCAATTGTAAGGCAGTATTGCACAATTTTAAATAATTTTCTAGCAAATCTATTGGTTTTGATGAAAAATGAATATTGGTGTTTAACGCTGCTTTCAGCACAATCGTGCTATTTCGTTGAAGTCAGTTTTTATTGATAAGCTGGAGTAAACAACCGACATTAGGTAGGGTATCCAATCCTTAGTCAATTATCATCAAGGATTAGAGGGCACCTGCCCATGCTTTATTTAAACTCGCAATCTCACTCGCTGTCAAAAAAAATAATCTTTACATTGCTTTATATTGTTAAATGAAAATTGCTGGCCCATCTACATTTTACAGTGTTGATATTGCGTCCCCTTCGGTATATTTGACAAAATAAAAAGGACCTATTCCAGTGGCACTTCTGTGCATACATTTCTCACTGTATAGCCCTCCCCCTTTTTATCCACATTTTTTTCACTCATATCCCACAAAGTTTAACACCATCTATATATATTTATTTTCCAAATCTTGAACGATCAACAAAAGATGATTATTAAAATTGTTAAAATCTTGGCCTTTACGAGCGTATGCCACGATCGAATTTAAGGTACGGGTTAGCCAGGGTCCGAGAAACATCGTCCTGTCGGCTACAAATCAAAGGGAAATAACAGCAAGGAGGTTCTTTCGTGGATAAACAAAAAATTTGAACTGAACATGTATTGTTCCAAACTATCACTACAATATTGTCAAAAGACAATATTTGAAATCATCCATCGCTAGAAAAATGTGTGTCATGAGGTAATAAGGCTCAAAAACAAATATGTTCATTAGCATGCTGAGCGTCTTTCAAGGTTAATATTTAGGACGTAAATACTAGAATGCAGACGACATAAATAATTGACCAAATGAATTGAAATACTTATATTCACCAGAGACATATAATACAATGTATTATATGTCTCTGTATTCACTGAGTAAAACTGAATATAGCCGAATGCCATTTAAATACTAAGCTTACACATTATTAAACATTAATAAATCAGCTAAATACCTGTCAAATTTTTATGACATGGTATAACTAATCGGCGATTTTTTTTAACACAAAGTTGCATGAAATCGAGAGAATAATTAATAGCATTTAAAGATTTATTATTTTTACATATTCACAAAAGAGTATAAATTAGTTACTGATACATACCAAGTACACTTTCAACTCCTTCAAGACCTTTGAAAGAAGCTGAGTCTTTACAAAGGTCTATTGTTCTTTCAATGGCCAGACTCAGTTTTTTTGGCTGTGGACCACCACCAGTAGCCCTCTGCTCCTTGTTACGGTTGTTAAAAACCTTCTTAGCCACCTTCTTGGTGTTAGCCCACTTGTCTTTACAGTCTTTGGGAGACCTGTTGGCAACACCCAGAGCACTTACCAAGATGGAAATCCTGCTCCAGACAGCAATCTTTCTGGAATTGGTTATACCATCCCCAAACTTTTCATTAATCACTTTGTAATTCTTTTACACTTGATCTTGAATTACATTTACTTCTTCTTGGGTGAAGTTAGGTTTTCTGTCCCTTTGTGTTTTAGCAGAAGACTTGTCAGCCATGTTGAAGTAAATATTAACAAACCAATGCATTGTGGGTAAAGAGAATAATCTCTAAACTTTAGTTAAATATTTAACGAGTGGTTAAATTATTTAACGTCATCGTTAACTAACGACGGCGTTAAACCAAGTTGAACAACACCATTTTAACCATGGGTTAAGTAACGATACGTTAGAGTATTTAACGACACGTTAAATTTAACGCTTACGTTAAGTTAACGACAAGTTGAACAACCGGGCCCAGTACGCTGTGGTGCATTTTGATGCCATATAACGAGTTATACGTATGTTAGCTACCATTGGTAAAATCCGCTGAAAACATCCTATACTTTGAGTAAACAAAGTGGTAAAACATATGATCATTTTTAACTTCTAGTAGTCTTAAAAGAATGATAATCACATACCGAAGAGAGTCCGTGTCAATAAGAAACTAGACCAATTTTGTGACTTAAAAGGACAACATCTCACATTGGGATGTGACTCGTGTAGATGTAGCATGTATTAGGGGGCAATCCAAACTCAGTTTCAAAGAGGAATGTGAATTAAATAAACAAATTAAGAAACACCTACACTAATTGAATCGCATCAATGGATGGTACTTTTGCTCCGGATAATGTTCTAACAGTATTTCAAACAGTGTGACTTTTGTAGACCGAGAAACGACTAATGTGAACTAGATTTCAAGAAGATCAAAGAAGTTCATTACTTAATTTCACACTCAGGTAAATTGACGTTGTTCTTTCATATTACAATCATTATTTGTCTGATTAAATTCCGTTAATATATCTTCCTGATCTAGCGAAAAAAAATAATTAACAAATTCAGCTTCCTCCTTATCATATCTAGAAATTGACCTCAATTTTGACAAACGCTATCATATCAGTACAAGCATCTTTAACACACGCGACGATTTATTTTTTTCATTTATAAATTTTCCTCAACTCAGCAGCACTAAACCAAATTCACCTCCGTACAGACTTTAAGTAAACATTAATTAACAGGTCAGAAAAAGTATCAAGCGAGTAAAAATTAGACTCTTTTATCATGTTTATGAGAACGAATCGGGATTATAAATACAAAACAGATTATTGTACACAGGAACTGATTTGCAATTATAGTGAAGGTAAAATTCCAAAGCAAAATACTAGAAAAAAAAATTCAAACTGGATACAATATATTGAGCAAGAATTTTCTAAACATTGTTTATTATTCATATGTCATCTAGTTTGTTAATTAAAAGAAAAAAAGTTAATTATTTAAACTCTTTTAAAAGAACGAACGGGATTATCAATACAAAACTAAACCAAATTGTGCCAAAGTTTACACAATAATTCGTCATTGTTTGATTGGATATCAATCAATAAGACAACATTTCAAACAAAGAAAATTATACATTCAGATGACAACATAACAGCCTCATTTTACATTGAACATATTTTGCTTTGTATACAGATTGGTGTGTCCCAATGTCTTTTCAGTTTTGGTCAATGCATATTTATAACGAAACAAAAAAACTTTAAAAAACCAGATTTATTGTATAGGCTTGGTTATATATACATCAAGTATAATCATAATTTTAATCATCAAATCTACAATTCTACAAAAAATATAAACAATAAGACAAGAAAAAAATCATTTATAATTATTACAGAGTAAAATAACATTTGTGGTATTATGCATGTTGTGGTAGTAAATAAAACACGGAGACTGACAGAGTAATTACAGTATTGCAGACGAATAATATACACCCCTTAATACCTACTCAGCATATTGATCAGTTTAAGTATAATCCCACTTCATTTCTTTTAAAAAGGTATACTTTTAAATGGAATTGGGTGTAACTGATGGAAAAAAGACTGTCAAATTTTCCACCCATCTGAGTTCATACTTGATTTCAATAATTTTGCATCATTGATTGAAGGTTAGGTTAAAATAATTTTTCATTTAAAGAGAGAAAAATCAATATCAATTACAATTTACAATAAATTATCGATGGAAAAAATCGGGCACATAATTATCAATTAAAATCTAAAATAAATTTTCTATGGAAAAAATAGGGCCCCTAATTATCCAATAAATTTAAAATAGATTCTACGTGAAAAATACGACCCATAAATATGGATGTGCTTTACAGCAAAATGAGGATAAGCGAACTATGAAAATGTAAAAACATTTGCACGATTAAAGTGTATAAATTTACATGAAATTTAGCCGAATTCAAATTAAGAATAAAACATTAATTACTGTCAAGAAAATTCTACTTTACAAAATCATTTGAAAACCAGAAATTATAATGTTTGTACATACCAGTGGTTTTTTTTCTTTATCAATCTGCAATTTTAGAGTAATATGCTTAAATGGAGAGTGTTTCGGCTTAGTTCTGTAAGAATACCCAAGACAGTGTTCTTCCATTTCTATTGTGAAATTCAAAACAAAATTATGTATATATGACACAGCTGTAAAAATGATTATCACACACTAGAGAACATTTGTCATTCTTGTAAATATCAAATATCAAGTTAAATACTAGTTTAGCATCTATTTACATTATTTTGTTTAGTACTATTTAACAAATCATTAGCAATGAAATACCATACAAGTATATTATACACAGTAATAACAAATAAATAAAGCATAAACAATACAAAAAGGGATATTAGTTACCTACAAAAAGCAATAGCATACTGTGTTGAAAAGGCAAACTTAGTATCACCGTGATTAGTTTTGTATAAAAAGAAGTCAAAACAAATCTGATAAAGTTTTTTCAACGATTTGTACATTTTTACCAATGTACATGAAGGCATTTGCGACAGTTCTCAAAGTTGGTTTCAAACTGTGAATCTTGCAAAACTGGAATCTCCATTCTTCTAAAATGTCCTTGTTCAGTCTTACCAAATCTCGTTCGTTTTGCCTGTGGGTAATCTGCTCCCATGTCTGAAACCCCATTCCAAGTTCTATCAGGAATGGAAGTGAGTTATTTCCAACCAATGGAGCCAATCTGTCAATGTGCTCCTCTTTTGGTACTATATCCCACTTATCTGCTTCTTTTCCTGTTATGTTTAAAAATAAGGCAGTACTTGATTATTAGTCAAATTTAAATTGTGTATATTTTTCAACGATATACCTAATAAAGGATAACCGTCTATTCAATTCTTATACTTTTAAAGTTGTTACAATGCTAATTGTATGGACATTTTGTAGACAATAAACCTTAAATATTATTTATGTTCTTTTATATAAGTTTGTTATACTGGTCAAAAGAGAATTACAACATGCAAAGTTATCAAAGATAACAAGAAAAAATGTACAAAAGTGGACCTCGTTGAATACCAATTTGCGTGACTTTCGTAGGACCAGATGAACCACGAATTCAAATGTTCCATAAATTACAAATTTTCGATAGGATTTGTATGCAAACACTAGCAAAACCACGAAATCAAATACCCCCCAAAAAATGCAAGTTGTCCTCAATTCACGAAAATTGATAAGCACGAAAATGAAAGAACCCACAGAATTAAACTTGTTTTAATACACTTTTTAGGGTAAACTCGAATTGAGGCACTCAGCTTGAGATTTATTTTGGGACAATAAACATAGAAAAAAAAACAAGAGGTTGTATTATTGTTATATCTATCTATAATAACATATTCATACTGTCTTAACAAAATACTGAAGTCATATAACTTACCAAAATCAAGGGAATCGCCTTTCACAAGCTGTAATACACGAAAACAGAGTTACTCTTAGGTGACATAAACTATCATCATATTATGTTAAACATTTATTTTAATGAATTAAAACAGATATATTTGTGATTTACAATAAAATTGAAGTTCATTAAATGTGACAATAAAAATTATTTTTGAGTTGTTAGTTTACGGGACATTGAATGCAATATACAAAGGGTATCACCATAGTTATTTTGTGTGTATGGTTTTTTTTTTGTTTTTATCTTTTCTTTTAAAACTTGTCAATGTCTAGTATATCGACATGCAAATACAGAAAAACTAAACAAAAAACAGAAAACAAACAGAAAGAAGGAATTTTGCAAAAACGTTCTGTCTTTGTATTGATGACTCATCAACATGTGTTTACCTTGCACAGTATGTGGATGGTCTTTTGACCGCTTGTCTCCACTGCTTCTTTGATGTGCCTAAAGGTCACCGCAATACTGTCTCTGCATCGTCTCAAAACTTCAAAATTCCATTTCCTTGAATCTTCAGTTTCTAGAATGCTATCTAGGTCATTGGTTGACATTCCTAATTTAATTGCTATTTCCCTGACTTCATTTTTACTGAACAATAAGGACAAACGACGTAGGTGTCATTCTGATGGCGTCACTTTCAAAAAGTCGTCATTTGTTACTGGATTGGAAAGATTGATTATGCTTTAAAAAAACATCATTAGCAAAGAAAGTCATTTATACATGGCAGTGTGTATTTTGAGACTCTCGTTCTAATGTTTGAATTGCGGTAAAAACTAAACCAGTGCAATACAAATAAACTGTATTATAAATAAATGACATCATACAATATTCGCACTGCATTTTATGGGTCAAGTTTCTTTCTTAATAGATTCATTAAACTTTGCGCTGGTATGATATAATAGCGGGGTATATTATAACCAGCATTAAACTGATAATGATTAGAGAGTTCTTGATGTTCATTTTCAATTATTTTTTTAATTCCACTTATATCTCCAAATTTTACGTCATATTAGACAGAAATACTTATTTTTATATTAATATGCGTAAAACAAAGGTAGGACGCAAATACAGACTACATAATTCTTTGTTATCGACTAAGCATACATTACCTGGGCACCCTGGTTCACATTCTTCTTCATCCTTTAAGAAAAGAAACAAGAGGATAATTTGTGTTTTACATCACATCATATCACTCACATGATGATTAAAAACTTGAAATGTTATCAGTTAATTAAGATTATCAATCAACGTATCTTATAATCATGAATTTATATTCATACTTAGTACATTTGTGTGTTTCTCAAC
Source organism: Mytilus edulis (assembly GCA_019925275.1). Taxonomy (NCBI): domain Eukaryota; kingdom Metazoa; phylum Mollusca; class Bivalvia; order Mytilida; family Mytilidae; genus Mytilus; species Mytilus edulis. Next base: position 95,944,324 of record CM034358.1, read on the forward strand.
TGGCTTTTTTGGAAATACTGGTTTATATTTTATTTATATAATTTCAGTCGGTTGATTTTATGAATTAGAATGAAATTATTTTCTTCTGAATTGTCTGCCCATAGATGGCGTTTAGGTTAAGTTGTTTGTGTGATTTGGCGGTTAAATCATTCGGCACGACAGGGTCTACTCGATAGGTCACGTTAATTCTTCTAGCTGTGTTAGTCGATTAGTTCGTTCGAATTTAGTCTTGGATTATGAATATTATGAAGATAATGAACCCGATATTTCATTGAGAACTGTTTTAACTGCTTTAAATCAACAAAGTAGAGGTATTTAGCCGGTAATTATTGGTGATAGAGAGACGGAGAAATTTGGTGGACTTGGATAAGTTGCAGGGTTCTTACCAGTTGATGGAGTACCAGGTGAAGAGAAAAGAAAAAGGGAACATACTACTCTTGTGGTCCTGCACACACTACAGGTCCAGCAGTCCGTATGTCAACAGTAGTAAATCACCCACCAAACCTGGCCTCAGTGAAATTTTGAAAGATGAGTATTTAAATTATCTATAAATTTTACCTTTAATAGATAATTGTATTGATTATAATTTGACCAATGATTATATTGAATATCAAGTAGGTCAATCTGATATTATTGTTAAGGATAGACTTAGCAGAAACATTCAATTTTAGATGGATATTGATACGCCTATATTTATTATAGATACTATTAGAGATGGTTGTATATTACCTTTCTATTCAAATACAATATCGATTTATTGTTTGTCTAATAATTTATTAGTTTTAAAAATACCTCTTTTGTTAAATCAGCGGTTACTGATTTATTAGCTATGATTTAATTGTAGAGATGTCAAATATTCACTTTGTTGTGAATCCTTTAACTGTTTCTGTTCAGTCAAAAACAACACGTTTAAAATAAGATTTGAGAGAGAATATGACAGATATTTGCGGAGACCAGTGTAAAGTTTGAAGATATGCGTATTGCAAAACATTACATTTATACCAATTCATATACGTTTAAGTATGTTACACATTATGCATAACACCATGTCTATATGTTTCCACCTCATACTAAATATCTATGATTTGCATGGGACTTTAACGGTGTTACTGCTTGTTATATTTTTACTATAATATCTCATTAAAATGGAGAGAAGGAAAGCAGATTATTATGTACTTAGACGATGCACTCGGTGCACATGACGATGAGGAATTATGTAATACAATAAGTAGCGGTTTTATACCCAAGGCTGAAAATTTTGTGGACTACTATTAAAAACCTTACATTTTCAGGCACTAAGATAAAGGAGTTTTTACTATTCCTGACAATCGTATAGACAAGATACTGAATATCATTTCATACATTGATTTGTGTTTAGCAAAAACGGAAAAGTATTTGTAAGGAAGGTAGCTTCTTTGGTAGGACAGCTTATATCTATTTCTCAAGTATATTTATTGACAAAATATTTGTCTAATGATATAAAGTGTTCATTCATGCCGGAACAGTAATATACATTTATCTGTCTATTGGTCTTATTAATAAAAAGATTTAAGGTTTAAAATGCACATGAAGCCAATGTTAAACCTTTTAAATCTGAAGTTCTTGGCAGACTAATACGATATTAAATAGCTCGCAGTTGCTCCTCAAGTTTTGAAAACGTCATTGTGTTTAAAAACAAAACTCACATTTGTTGCCACAAGAGTAGCAGATATTTAAAATTAAACCAAGCCAGATTTCGAAGTCAAAGTTTCTGATTTCACGAAAAGAATTACATCACAAAATATTGCAGAAATGAATGAGGAAGGTATTCTTGTGGTTAGCAAGACATTTTGAAAAAAACTGTGAACATATCTAGTTTTATGCTCCCTCCAAATGCAAGGCGTTGTGAAGTTAATACATTCTAATGCCAATGCAAGTAGACGACACGTTTGCGGGATGACGACGCAAAGTTTGTTGTACCTCTATGATCCTCTTAATGTTCATATCTGAAACTTCGTAATTATCAAAGAATTTATCTTGTAGCTAGGTAATTTTTTTTTTTGAAAATGACGGTAGTTAGTTTCCTTGTTTGGTTTATTGAAGGCGTTTGATTTTGTCAGTTTTTGATAAGGTTCGTGTTGCTTACTCTTTTATTTTCTATGTTGTGTCATGTGAACTATTGTCTGTCTGTTTGCCTTTGTAATTTTTAGCCATGGCGTTGTCAGTTTATTTTAGATTTATGAGTTTGACTGTCCCTTTGGTATCTTTCGTCCCTCTTTTAGGGACTTCTCCTTTTGAATTTCCACTGGATTTCATTTTGTTTGTAATATGGAGATTTTACAACTGCATAAGTACGATACGATATGTATCCATTCGACACAGTTATGTGTTTTCAAATTTAAAACGCGAGTCATGGCGAGCGTTTTAAGCATTTAAATTGTATATGTCCAGAGTGGGAGCAAATCGAATTGCACGATATTGCGGAATCTGTTTCTCTAAATCTTTTTAGATGATATAAAGACAATCATAATCCTCTTTTCGAATGATCTGCAAACAGATGTGTTCTTTCCTTGTCCCGTCATCAGGCATGGTTGCCTTTTTTGTGACTTCACAATAGGCATTTAAGAGGAATGCACGACAATTAGACGTCATAATCAAATTAGAACCAGTGGCAAACTGAGATGAAATAAACTACAAGTTGATTTTAAGTAAACATTAATTAACAGGTCAGAAAAAGTATCAATCGAGTAAAAATTAGAGAAACTCTTTTATCATGTTTATGAGAACGAATCGGGATTATAAATACAAAACAAATTATTGTTCAAAAGTTATACACAGGAACTGATTTGCAATTATAGTGAAGGTAAAATTCCAAAGCAAAATACTAGAAAATAAATTCAAACTGGATACAATATATTGAGCAAGAATTTTCTAAACATTGTTTATTATTCATATGTCATCTAGTTTGTTAATTAAAAGAAAAAAAGTTAATTATTTAAACTCTTTTAAAAGAACGAACGGGATTATCAATACAAAACTAAACCAAATTGTGCCAAAGTTTACACAATAATTCGTCATTGTTTGATTGGATATCAATCAATAAGACAACATTTCAAACAAAGAAAATGATACATTCAGATGACAACATAACAGCCTCATTTTACATTGAACATATTTTGCTTTGTATACAGATTGGTGTGTCCCAATGTCTTTTCAGTTTTGGTCAATGCATATTTATAACGAAACAAAAAAACTTTAAAAAACCAGATTTATTGTATAGGCTTGGTTTTATATACATCAAGTATAATCATAATTTTAATCATCAAAAGTCTACAATTCTACAAAAAATATAAACAATAAGACAAGAAAAAATCATTTATAATTATTACAGAGTAAAATAACATTTGTGGTATTATGCATGTTGTGGTAGTAAATAAAACACGGAGACTGACTGACAGAGTAATTACAGTATTGCAGACGAATAATATACAACCCTTAATACCTACTCAGCATATTGATCAGTTTAAGTATAATCCCACTCCATTTCTTTTAAAAAGGTATACTTTTAAATGGAATTGGGTGTAACTGATGGAAAAAAGACTGTCAAATTTTCCACCCATCTGAGTTCATACTTGATTTCAATAATTTTGCATCATTGATTGAAGGTTAGGTTAATCCTAAATATCAATTGAAATTTAGAATAATTTTTCATTTAAAGAGAGAAAAATCAATATCAATTACAATTTACAATAAATTATCGATGGAAAAAATCGGGCACATAATTATCAATTAAAATCTAAAATAAATTCTCTATGGAAAAAATAGGGCCCCTAATTATCCAATAAATTTAGAATAGATTCTACGTGAAAAATACGACCCATAAATATGGATGTGCTTTACAGCAAAATGAAGATAAGCGAACTATGAAAATGTAAAAACATTTGCACGATTAAAGTGTATAAATTTACATGAAATTTAGCCGAATTCAAATTAAGAATAAAACATTAATTACTGTCAAGAAAATTCTACTTTACAAAATCATTTGAAAACCAGAAATTATAATGTTTGTACATACCAGTGTTTTTTTTTTCTTTATCAATCTGCAATTTTAGAGTAATATGCTTAAATGGAGAGTGTTTCGGCTTAGTTCTGTAAGAATAGACCCCAGACAATTTTCTTTCAAATTTTGTATATATGACACAGCTGTAAAAATGATTATTACACACTAGAGAACATTTGTCATTCTTGTAAATATCAAATATCAAGTTAAATACTAGTTTAGCATCTATTTACATTATTTTGTTTAGTACTATTTAACAAATCATTAGCAATGAAATACCATACAAGTATATTATACACAGTAATAACAAATAAATAAAGCATAAACAATACAAAAAGGGATATTAGTTACCTACAAAAAGCAATAGCATACTGTGTTGAAAAGGCAAACTTAGTATCACCGTGATTAGTTTTGTATAAAAAGAAGTCAAAACAAATCTGATAAAGTTTTTTCAACGATTTGTACATTTTTACCAATGTACATGAAGGCATTTGCGACATTTCTCAAAGTTGGTTTCAAACTGTGAATCTTGCAAAACTGGAATCTCCATTCTTCTAAAATGTCCTTGTTCAGTCTTACCAAATCTCGTTCGTTTTGCCTGTGGGTAATCTGCTCCCAGGTCTGAAACCCCATTCCAAGTTCTATCAGGAATGGAAGTGAGTTATTTCCAACCAATGGAGCCAATCTGTCAATGTGCTCCTCTGTTGGTACTATATCCCACTTATCTGCTTCTTTTCCTGTGATGTTTAAAAATAAGGCAGTACTTGATTATTAGTCAAATTTAAATTGTGTATATTTTTCCACGATATACCTAATAAAGGATAACCGTCTATTCAATTCTTATACTTTTAAAGTTGTTACAATGCTAATTGTATGGACATTTTGTAGACAATTAACCTTAAATATTATTTATGTTCTTTTATATAAGTTTGTTATACTGGTCAAAAGAGTATTACAACATGCAAAGTTATCAAAGATAACAAGAAAAAATGTACAAAAGTGGACCTCGTTGAATACCAATTTGCGTGGCTTTCGTAGGACCAGATGAACCATGAATTCAAATGTTCCATAAATTACAAATTTTCGATAGGCTTTGTATGCAAACACTAGCAAAACCACGAAATCAAATACCCCCCAAAAATGCAAGTTGTCCTCAATTCACGAAAATTGATAAACACGAAAATGAAAGAACCCCCAGAATTAAACTTGTTTAAATACACTTTTTAGGGTAAACTCGAATTGAGGCACTCAGCTTGAGATTTATTTTGGGACAATAAACATAGAAAAAAAAACAAGAGGTTGTGTTATTGTTATATCTATCTATAATAACATATCCATACGGTCTTAACAAAATACTGAAGTCGTATAACTTACCAAAATCAATGGAATCGCCTTTCACAAGCTGTAATACACGAAAACAGAGTTACTCTTAGGTGACATAAACTATCATCATATTATGTTAAACATTTATTTTAATGAATTAAAACAGATATATTTGTGATTTACAACTAAATTGAAGTTCATTAAATGTGACAATAGAAATTATTTTTGAGTTGTTAGTTTACGGGACATTGAATGCAATATACAAAGGGTATCACCATAGTTATTTTGTGTGTATGGTTTTTTTGTTTTTATCTTTTCTTTTAAAACTTGTCAATGTCTAGTATATCGACATGCAAATACAGAAAAACTAAACAAAAAACAGAAAACAAACAGAAAAAAGGAATTTTGCAAAAACGTTCTGTCTTTGTATTGATGACTCATCAACATGTGTTTACCTTGCACAGTATGTGGATGGTCTTTTGACCGCTTGTCTCCACTGCTTCTTTGATGTGCCTAAAGGTCACCGCAATACTGTCTCTGCATCGTCTCAAAACTTCAAAATTCCATTTCCTTGAATCTTCAGTTTCTAAAATGCTATCTAGGTCATTGGTTGACATTCCTAATTTAATTGCTATTTCCCTGACTTCATTTTTACTGAACAATAAGGACAAACGACGTAGGTGTCGATCTGATGGCGTCACTTTCAAAAAGTCGTCATTTGTAACTGGATTGGAAAGATTGATAATGCTTTAAAAAAATATCATTAGCAAAGAAAGTCATTTATACATGGCAGTGTGTATTTTGAGACTCTCGTTCTAATGTTTGAATTGCGATAAAAACTAAACCAGTGCAATACAAATAAACTGTATTATAAATAAATGACATCATACAATATTCGCACTGCATTTTATGGGTCAAGTTTCTTTCTTAATAGATTCATTAAACTTTGCGCTGGTATGATATAATCGCGGGGTATATTATAACCAGCATTTAACTGATAATGATTAGAGAGTTCTGGATGTTCATTTTCATATATTTTTTTAATTTCACTAATATCACCAAATTTTACGTCATATTAGACAGAAATACTTATTTTTATATTAATATGCGTAAAACAAAGGTAAGACGCAAATACAGACTACATAATTCTTTGTTATCGACTAAGCATACATTACCTGGGCACCCTGGTTCACATTCTTCTTCATCCTTTAAGAATAGAAACAAGAGGATAATTTGTGTTTTACATCACATCATATTACTCACATGATGATTAAAAACTTGAAATGTTATCAGTTAATTAAGATTATCAATCAACGTATCTTATAATCATGAATTTATATTCATACTTATAACATTTGTGTGTTTCTCAACTGGCTTTTTTGGAAATACTGGTTTGTATTTTATTTACATATATATCTCATTTTGATTTGAAACACATAATGTTACATACTTTATTTTTCCATTCTTATTTAGGTTCAGATTTGAAACAACCGCAATAAAAGCACGAACATGTAACAAACAGATGCTTGTTTTGCTCATGTTCCTTGCTTTTGCCTAGTGTAATAATTATAAACACAGGTTGTTAATATTTTGAATTCACAAAAGTCTAAAGTAAACATAAAATTGATGTAAACTTGTGCGTTTTTTTTTTATCTTTCACGTAAAACGGGACAATGAAAGTATAGTTGATTAATTGAATTATCGGCAAGAGATCCTTTATAAACAAATCGGACGAATATGTATATCTTTCTTTTAATCCATTAAGCCGTTATAAGATATTTATTTGTCACTGTACAAAAAATAATAATTTGAGAGCGCTAGGCTGACACGAATACACATAGTCATCAAATGCTATATTTAAGAGTTGTGACACAATCTGAATTTTCGTTTCAAATCAATTTTGTTAGATCAAATTTCTAAATTTAACAAAAACCACTTTTCAACTAATTTGTAAATACCTTTCTTGCAAACCACGATGTGATTGTATGTATGTTGTGTGCAATGCCATGAGACGGACATGTCCATGTTTTGTCTATGTTTGTTAATCTTGGTAACGGTAGGATACATGGATTATCTGGTGAGTTACAACATATGCTGGTGGTAAAGGATGCATCAATGTGTTGACTCTCATCGCTACTTGTTTTGATATACAACTGACTGATTTTCTCCAAGGCTGATACCAAACATTCGTTAATACTGGACGCCATATCCCTCATTATAAGTGTGTTTGTGTCAGCATGGACGAGACGGACAACAATCCTCTCATCTTCACACAGAACATACATATCTACTGAGGGATCAATAGTGAAAATCCCTGACCTATGGAAAAGCATGTCCCTGTTGGTCTCTCCATATGTCTTCACCGCCCACACATAAAGACAGTAACTGATAAATCTAAAAGATAATGCGGGGGTATCATCATTGAAGACGAAAGAAAGGCTATGGCAATATTCCGTTTGGTGATGTCATCAGATTGGAGATATCCAGAATCATCTATAGCCCTAACCATACTTGCAACGTAGTAGAAATCAGCTGTGATACGTGTGTGATCAGAACCATATCTTTTTGGTTCGACCAATATATCCAGATGGGTCATGACATTTAATAGATAATCTTTGTCTTTGTAAAATGTTACATATTTCTTTCCCTTCCAAACGCTCTCTATTGCTTGTTTTGATACCACCCCTTTCTTGCCCATTGCATCCCATATTTCTTCTCGTTTCTTGTTTCCCTCACAAAAGCGCCTGTCTGTAACAATTGATTTAAATGCATCGATGAGGAGGGTGGGAGACAAAATGATACGGTCTGCCAATTTACGTTCATCAAAGTATAATAACTTGCCAATTGAATGTTGAAATTTCAGAAATACCTTCAACTCAGTTTCTGACAACGATCTGATTGGCTGCATTGAGTTTATTTTCTGTAGATGATCTAGTGTAATCAGAAAAACATTTCGTCTGATTAGTGATGCAAATTCTAACTCTAAAGGGATAAAGCATTTTGGGAGAGATTCGCCCCATGTTGGTTGCCTCTCTGATTCCCGGATGATAGCGGCCTTTATCTTCGCCATTTCTGGGTCATGTTTGTCTTTAGCGTTTACAAATATTTCATCATCAATCACCAATTGTTGCATGAATGGCGTTTTGTGAAACATCTTGAAGATTTCTCTAAATATGTCATGTCGTCTTTGTTCAACCCCACTCTGAAAATAATATGAAAACACATACGTAACGTTGGTGTGTATCTTGCATATAGGTCTTTACAAAGTATAGACCTAGTATGTTTGTATCTGTTCTCGAGACACCTGTCTTATATACACGAAACACTAGTATGGCGTTTTGAAAAACAAGGGTATATGTAAGGCTATTGATAGGCTTATGACACGAAATATATATATAAAAAAAAAAATAAAAAAAATACAACATTGATATGGACCTATTTAATTGATTATGTCGTAGTGTTCATGCCATGTAGATAAAGAAAATGATAGATGCAGATTCAAAGACCAACTAGGTGATTCATTGTAAACTGAAGCGCCTGTTTATATAAACTGCTTTTAAGGCACTAAACCAAATAAATATCAAATTCGCACAATGACGATTATAATTCTCCATTAATTCAATTATAAGACATTTGTTCACTGCATATTTTTCAAACAGTCCATTAGTTCAAATATAGAACATGTTGTACAACCTACTTACAGCTGATACCTGATCTTTGTGAGTTAAAACAACCATAATTTTAGGAAATCCCCGAATACTTCCTTTGCAGTATGTTACAATGGTGTTGATCCAGAATAGCAGATAATCTGTAATTATAACATGTATAAACAAAATAAAAAAGTTCAATACATAAGAAGAAAGGTATTAAAGTTAGTTAAATGTATATGTTCTCTACGAAATCTACTGTCTACAAAATAAATTAATTAATGAGTGATAATTCTTGCAATCATAAACTCTCTTTTGAGGGTGTTTAAGTTGTCAGGCGTATTTATTTTAACATACTTGAAAACGTTGCTTACTTTTGTTTACATCTGTTTCACAACAGAATGTATTTCAAACGTATGTATGTTTATACATACCTCTTGAGGTTTTATGTCCACTCTTTCCTGGGAGGTATTGTTCATACGGACAGGGATCATCAAGTGTTCTACTTCCGTCCAATACAATTATGTAAATAGCTCTGTATGTCAGAAATGTCTGATGAGTTGAATAGAAAACATCCTGCCCTCCAAAATCCCAGATTATTATAGGTGCTATATTTTTGCTGTGCAACTCCTTTTTCCCAACTTTGGAAGACTTTTCTAAGAATGTTTCCTTAGTAATCGACACTTTAACTTCTTTTACTTGTTTGGTAATGCCAAAGAATCGTTTTAGCTTTCTGATAACTCCACGTTCAGTAACAGTTTCTATATGCAAATCACCAGTGAAACTTGACTTTATAGAAGCATCATGGTAATCGTTCCGTGTGGTGAATTTATCAAACGAAGCTTCACATATTTGTGTATCATTCGCAGCATCAGTATTTTCTTTTCTAGTTGTATAATTTTGTGCGACTCGTTTATTCATATTGACAGAGTCAACTACACTGTTTCCACCAAAGACAGATATATCTGATTGCCTATTTGAACTAGAGCGTTTAGCTAAAACAGCTGTCTCAAATGCATCATCTTTGTCTTGTATTTTTGATGTCTGTCCTGATACATGACCTGGTGATTTCTTGTCCATATGTATTACCGTACTACTAGCATCATATTTGTCTTGCTTTCCTGATGTCTGTCCTGATACATGACCTGGTGATTTCTTGTCCATATGTATCGCCGTACTACTAGCATCATATTTGTCTTGTTTTCCTGATGTCTGTCCTGATACATGACCTGGTGATTTCTTGTCCATATGTATCGCCGTACTTCTAGCATCATCTTTGTCTTTATTTCTGATGTCTGTCCTGATACATGACCTGGTGATTTCTTGTCCATATGTATCGCCGTACTTCTAGCATCATCTTTGTCTTGTATTTCCGATGTCTGTCCTGGTACATGGTCTGGTGATGCTTTGTTCATATGTATCACCGTACTACTCGCATCATCCAGTGAAGTTTGACATTGATGCTCTGACAGGATTTTGACATTTTCATATTTTGTCAGGGAGCTTTGAGTGGATGAAGGAGAATTTGACGATGGTGATACATTAGATTTATAAGTGATATCTTCTTCGCTGTCCCATGTTGATGCGTCCGCTGTCATATCTGATAAATCTTTACTGGTTGACAATGTATCTTGAAACTGTCTATTCTTTTTTCTATTGACTTCTTGTAAAAGGGATCTGCTAACGGTGATTTCTTCCAAGGAAAAATCTAATTGAGAGATTATTGAAAACTATTCATTATACATGGAATGTGTTGGCAAAGTTCAATATACAAGTACCAACTTAAAAACCATGAAGCAAATATGTATTTGTATACGTATGCACTCAATTTTACTAGCGTCAATTCTAGGTTTTACGGCCATGCTTAACAAATTTGGTAACTTTAAAAAGAAATGCAATTACAAACTATATTGATGCCTTAAACCTCACATAACTAATGTATTCAGACTATATTTAACTTGTGAAATGTGTCCATATTTGCCAAAAAGGCAAGGCAATATGATAAACACAAAAAGGAAGAAGAAGATACTCTCGAGTTGGCTGTTGGGTTAAAAATATATGTCAAATACTTTACAACCGAAGTCCATATCCCTGTGTGCAATATTATACAACATTCAACACCTCTTCTTTAAGGATGTACACCTCTGAGGAGCCAGCAATTTCTAAAATTAAACTTTTGTTCTTAACCTGATTTTTGGGTTTATATGACTGTAAAAAATAATTGGTGAAAAACATAATATGTTGGTTTACCTCTTGTTTTGCTACAGCCCTTTGAAAGTACTCAATTTCGATAATTTTCCCACATTTTACGGCCAAACTCAGTATTACCATGTCTAATTTCAATTGAATTGATCAATTCAACAACCCTTATTGTTGTTTTGTTAATACAATTTCGTAAAATATGAAGAATCTTCTAAATATACTGCAGAAACTTACGCAAATAAACTAACTTTTAATAAATCTTATGTTAACAGCAACAACATATAGTTCAGTGTTACATCAAAAACTCTATTTTTTAGACGGTAAGGTACTTTTAGAACCAAAAATAATAAGTCAGGTATTTCGATACCACAAATTATTTTAAAGCTTTTGGAAATTCTTCAATAAATACAAAACAGTGGTTTGCAAGTTTGGCTGTACATATAGAAAACTTATTTTAAACTGAATAACACATTCTAAAGGTTACGGAGATAATATTAACCTCTTAAACTATCAATCCTTTGGTTAGACCTTTTTTAAAGGCTGATAATTCAAGGCAGTAATTACATTTTTGAATATTGAAATTCTGAGTAATTTGTTTGAACAAGATACCTTCCAGATTCCAACCTTTTTGTATCTTTTCAGCATTTTCCATTGGAAATAGTTCGTGACCGTCAAGATAGACCGCTAATTATTTTGGAAATGGACGTTAAATATCATTCTCATTTGTGCTCGAATCATTTTGTTTACTTTTAAGCATTACCTTGCTCCCCACCAAGCCATTCCTTCCTTTTAAGGTCCATATATGAAAGACCATTGTATAATTCTATTCCATCTGTTGACATCCTGAATCGAGTTGGCCGTTTACCGACCAGATACCTGGCTATAGTAGTCTTTCCTGTCCCCTGTTCTCCAGCTAACATTACTCTTGATTCAAAGTGGGGATAACTTTCTTCTCCCAACAGACTGGAGAACACTTGTGCAGATTTTTTGTCTAACTTTTGAACTTCAATTGGAAGACCTAGAATTTTGAATAATAACACTAAGGTAACATGTAATTAAAGACGACCTACAGATAGGTGTAGTAGTGCTGGTATATTTTTTGCAAATATTTCACCATTATATTGTTGGTATTATATTGGATGAAATCAACCCAGACTGATTCTGAAATACTCTACATTTACAAGTAAGTTTCTGATAGTGCCTGAACGAGATTCTACAGTGAAAAAAACCCTTACCGTGAAGTCTGCTAAAAAGGCCCCGACATCAAAAATATGAAAAAAATCAACTGACAAAAGTTAAGACCTAGGAAAGATACACTTATTATGTCATGTTTTTGTCGGGTGTTATTTTAAACCCAATTTTATATTCTACTTTTTAGAAATTTACCTGGCACGTTACTTTTCGTGTAAGCACAGTTCATAATTTTATTATGCTGTATTTGTGTTCTGTCATAGATTAATTGTAGGTGTTGTTGTTATTCTGTGGTTAACATGTCGGGATGTGCTATTTTATTGTTTGTTTATATATTTCCTTGTCATTAGTGTACTAACATTTGTTTGTACTGTTTTCCTGTGACGCAATGTTGTCATTTTAGCGGTATTTTTTTAACATTGACACAAAAGCGGGAAATTTGCAAGCCATTAAATCAAGTTCACCACATTATTTTTTTTAAGTGCCCAGTAGAAAGTCAGGAGTATAGCATGGTCCATTTCTATGAATATTGGCATCATTTCTCTCAGTTTAGGTTTGTAAACCTGATTTACTTCAGTTGAATCGATTTATAGATACTGAACAGCGGTAGTCTACTTTTGTCTTTATTAAACATTTCTGAAGCCGCCATTAAGGAGGTCGTTCTTCATCATGATTATATCGTTAGACATCGTCTATGCGGTTTTTTTAATACTATTGAAGTTCGTAATTCATCGGACCTGATATCTTATTGATCAAACTATTATGTAAATCAATCTTTCATTCAAGTAAACAGGCGTACAACCTTGTTTACCACTTATAGTTGATGTGTTTCCCTCTGTTTAAGTTTGTTACCCTGACATTTTACTTATTAAACAATTACTATTTAACTGCTGTGTAGTAGTGCTGCCTTTATTCACAAAATTGAACAATAGTTCAACTCATTGTAATAAGTTGTAATAATTGAGACAAACACAAAAATTAAATATTTAGTTATTCCTGTGACGAATTCGATATCACTTAGCAAATAATGATGAAGTCGCTATACAAATAGTTAACAGAATACTTACCAGGCAAGCGTGATTTATAATCCTGCAATACAACATAAAGTCATAGTATGTTTCTGTTTTAAATATTGCAATAAAATTGAGAATGGAAATGGGGAATGTGTCAAAGAGACAACAACCCGACCAGAGAGCAGACAACAGCAGAAGGTCACCAACAGGTCTTCAAAGCAACGAGAAATTCTCGCACACGTAGGCGTCCTGCAGCTGGCCCCTAAACAAATATATACTAAATCAGTGATAATGAACACCATACTAAACTCCAAATTGTACACAAGAAACTAAAAGTTAAATTAATACCAGACTAACAAAGGCCAGAGGCTCCTGGCTTGGGACAGGCGCAAAAATGCGGCGGGGTTAAACATGTTTGTGAGATCTCAACCCTCCCCCTATACCTCTAGCCAATGCAGAAAAGTAAACGCATAACAATACGCACATTAAAATTCAGTTCAAGAGAAGTCCGAGTCTGATGTCAGAAGATGTAACCAAAGAAAATAAACAAAATGACAATAATACATAAATCACATCAGACTACTAGCAGTTAACTGACATGCCAGCTCCAGACTTCAATTAAACTGATTGAAAAAGTATGTCTTCATCATATGAATATCAGGCAAAATTCTCCCCGTGAGGGGTTTAGTATCATACCATCATAACATATATGAGAAGAACATAACCAAGCATAGCATGCTCAAATCTTTACATTCTTAACAAATAAATATATATATTTTTTTTAAGTTTTGAATCAGTCATATGTATCATCAAAAAGATTTTTAGATAGGATTTTAAGTGCAAAATATACACGAGTATGGCTTAGCATAAGAATCTTAACAAACTAGAGGCTCTAAAGAGCCTGTGTCGCTCACCTTGGTCTATGTGAATATTAAACAATGGACACAGATGGATTCATGACAAAATTGTGTTTTGGTGATGGTGATGTGTTTGTAGATCTTACTTTACTAAACATTCTTGCTGCTTACAATTATCTCTATCCATAACAGTACTTTCTGTGGAAAATGTTATTGAAAATCTTCAAATTCTAAGAAAATTGTTAAAAATTGACTATGAAGGGCAAACACTCCTTAGGGGGTCAATTGACTATTTTGGTCATAGTGACTTATTTTTAGTTCTTACTTTGCTGTACATTATTGCTGTTTACAGTTTATCTCTATCTATAATACTATTCAAGATAATAACAAAAAAACAGCAAAATTTTCTCAAAATTACCAATTCAGGGGCAGCAACCTAACAACCGATTATCCGATTCATCTGAAAATTCCAGGGCAGATAGATCGTGACCTGATCAACAATTTTAATTCCTGTCAGATTTGCTCTTAATGCTTTGGTTTTTTAGTTATAAGCCTAAAACTGCATTTTACCCCCATGTTTTATTTTTAGTCATTGCGGTCATCTTGGTTTGTTGGCCAATTTACCGGACACATTTTTTTTTAACTAGATACCCCAATGATGATTATGGCTAAGTTTGGTTAAATTTGGCCCAGTAGTTTCAGAGGAGAAGATTTTTCTAAAAGATTACTAAGATTTACGAAAAATGGTTAAAAATTGACTATAAAGGGCAATAACTCCTAAAGTGGTCAACTGACCATTTTGGTCTTGTTGACTTATTTGTAGATCTTACTTTGCTGAACATTATTGCTGTTACAGTTTATCTCTATCTATAATAATATTCAAGATAATAACCAAAAACAGTAAAATTTCCTTAAAATTACCATTTCAGGGGCAGCAACCCAACAACGGAATGTCCGATTCATCTGAAAATTTCAGGGCAGATAGATCTTAACCTGATGAACAATTTTTCCCCTGTCAGATTTGCTCTAAATGCTTTGGTTTTTGAGTTATAAGCCAAAAACTGCATTTTACCCCTATGTTCTATTTTTAGCCATGGCAGCCATCTTGGTTGGTTGGCGGGGTCACGCCACACATTTTTTAAACTAGATACCCCAATGATGATTGTGGCCAAGTTTGGTTTAATTTGGCCCAGCAGTTTCAGAGGAGAAGATTTTTGTAAAAGTTAACGACGACGGACGACGGACGAAGACGACGGACGCCGGACGCAAAGTGATGGGAAAAGCTCACTTGGCCCTTCGGGTCAGGTGAGCTAAAAAAAACCAATACATTTATTACCTTAAATACCTGTCTTAATTTCTCATTGTTGGTTGGCTTATCCAGCGGCGTCTGCTTCTGAATCATAAGAATATGTTTTAATCAAACAATCGATATGTGTGCCGATTAACAAAAAACGATCTTTCATTTGCGCTGATTTGATTATTTCGAAGTATGCAGGGTATTAACAGGTGAATGTTATTTTTAGTGATCATTTTAAACCTCTTCCGTAAGCAAGCTGTATATATATTATGAATTGTCAAGTTTATCTTAAACATAACTGTTATCCACTGCAGAAGATTATTGTCATTTTCATCTCGCTCAGAACGGGTGGAGAACATTTAATCTGTTGGAAAAAACAAATGACACTGGTTAATGGTTATTGCAATTTTTCGGGACACGACCTTCCCTCAAAAGTACATGTTCCAGTACCTTATCCCGACCTCGTTAACTATTAATATATAACAGTTTTGTTTAGAACTTATTATTTTCGTTGATTTGAAATATATACATTTATAAGGTATAACATATCCAATTCACACGTATATCAATATAGAATTAACGTAACAGTACCCAAATTGCACCGAGTACCCAAATTGCACCTATTTAGCAAAAATAGCAGTGGACATCTTACAAGCTTTCCTAGAGACTAAACAATTTGTATTTTTATGATTTGATACTATGCACATCTTTCAAGATATGTAAAAATATTCAGATATGCACAAAACGTTGACGATATTTATCAATAGATGAAGTGTTTACTGAAAAAGCAAAATGTCCTGAAACGTCGCCATGCGACGTCATCAAAACGTCATCTGTTTAAAATGATCAAATACGATATGTAACAAGTATCCATTTAAAAAAAAAGAAGTGTAATCATGAACTAATATGCAATTGTTCAAAATATTTTGAAGACATTAAACAAAAGCTCTGTTAGTAGACTTTTGATGATGCGAATTTAAGCATGGATGCAATTTGGGTACTCCTTATTTCAGAATCATTGATGGTTTGGAGGTCAGTTTAGATTAATTTTTCTATGATTCCATATGGATTAAAAATCAAATTGGTGTACCTATATAATAAAGAAGGATACGGCTACAAAATAAGCACAGAATGGACATGTTTGTCTTTATCATAAAAAACGTAGGTGAAAAAACTGTCAAAATAGGTGCAATTTGGGTACTGTCACGTTATCCATATATTTGAAAAGTGAATAAAAAAATAAATAAATGAATGAAATAATTTCCAATTCATAGCATATGTTCAACTGGCTAATGAGTGAGGTTTATTATGATAGATAAAAACAACACTCACCTGTAATTTACGTATACACAAACTACAGAATTAAAGAGATGTGCAAATGTTATGTTAATGTAAACAGAAACCGAAATTTACTAATATATACAAACCGCTTCATATAGTTTATCTTGTCTTTACATGTAGTCAATATTAAAATGAATTGTACTTTATCCCGCCAAGGGCAGTTACAAGAGACAACGGTTTATAAAATACATTAACACTTAATCAAGCCTGTTTTAAGTTGAGAATGTACATATATTTATGACCATCTCGAAACTTTAGCAAATTTATGTATCTGTATACCGCTGCAAATGTAAATCTTTGTCGTGTATTTTACTATCATGTTAATTTATCCGTAAATGTGTTTCTTTATCCATGCTGCAAGTAACCATAATCCCCTGGCAACGTCCACTTGTATTTTGTCCATCTGATGAGTTAAGCCTTTTTCAATTGATTTTTATAGTTTGTTCTTATGTTGTTCTGTTATACCACTGTCCCAGGTTAGGGTGAGGGTTGGGATCCCGCTAACATGTGTAATCCCGCCACATTATTTATGTATGTGCCTGTCCCAAGTCAAGAGCCCGTAATTCAGTGGTTGTTGTTTGTTTGTGTGTTACATATTTGTTTTTCGTTCATTTTTTTTTACATAACAGGGGTGTGGAAATATTTGTTGTGAGCACTTGTCCCCGGGCAAGTGAAACCTAAAATTTTAACTTGTCCAGAAATTTTTTTACTTGCCCTGATGATCCCAATAAATATTGAAGTATTTCTTGTAAGCTAATATATGATTCTTACTTAGCACTGTTGTGCATCACAAAAAAATGAAATCTATAAACAAATAGATTTGTAAAAAAATAGGAAAGTAGGAAATGGGTTGACATCAATGGGACAGAAACCTAACAGCAAACCAACCAATGAAATGACATGTAAAGGACAATTTTGCAGCAGATTTTGAATAAAAATTGTAGCCATTAGGTACATATACTAAATTTGAGGACAGTGATTGAAGAAATGTAAACTAAATAATAGATAAACTATTGATTTTGTGGTGTTTCTCTCAACTGACAAACTTGTTTTTTCCTTGATTATTTATTATTGTCTTGATGGGCATCTAAAGCATCTCTTTTATTTTCCACTTTGACAACAAATGATGTTGACCTTTCATCTATAAATAAGACTTCATCTATAAATAAGACAAAAACTTAATTTATTTTCCGAATTTCCATAGATAGCCAGGGGCAATCTGATATCCACGATGTCTGAAATTTTGGCTTCCGTTTTTTTTTTAAATACTCTGTCTTCCATTTGCATTTAAGGTTTTCTACTCGACTCATGACTCTTTTTGTCTTGCTTGCCCACCTTTTTATTTATCAATCTGAATTTCGATACAAAATTTAAAGAAATGACACTTCCTGTAAATGATGGCTAAAACCTAATCGACAATCCCGGATCAATGGACAAAGTCAATGTTATGTTACGCGACTCGGGTTCGCATACTTATTTTTATTTATTATGGTAATCGATCTATTTCCGTTATCATGTAATATTTATCGTCATGAACATTAATGTTTTTACTTGCTGAACATTGGTTTCTTTTACATAAATTAAACATCTTTATACTTTTAATTTTATGTTTTTGTTGGATTTGAACTTTGTCTTGTATATTTTTTTACTTGTCCACGGGCAACCAAGGCAAAAACAATTACTTGTTTGGTTGTTCAAATGTACGAGTCGGGCGAGTCGGGCATAGCATTTCCACACCCCTGCATAAATAAGGCCGTTAGTTTTCTCGTTTGAATTGTTTTACATTGTCTTATCGGGGCCTTTTATAGATGACTATGCGATAAGGCCTTTGTTCATTGTTGAAGGCCGTACGGTGACCTATAGTTGTTAATGTCTGTGTCATTTTGGTCTTTTATGGATAGTTGTTTCATTGGCAATCATACCACATCTTCTTTTTTATATTATTCCAATATCTTAGTAGGATTTTATAAAGTGTAAGGTGCAAAAATATTTGCCTTGGATGTAACTCAATCTCAAAATAAACAGAATATGGGGTGTAAAGCATCATGTCCTTTTGTCTGCCGATACCTGTCAAATATATTATGAAGGAAAATTTTCTTAGTCTTTATAATCGGCTGAAATGTATGTCAAATCAAATTATATCAAAGCCGTTGAACATATTCCTAAATATATGGTGAATTGGCAGACAAATTGTTTAATTTAGAAATTTGTGTACATGTATTGGTATATGCAACTTTGAATATCTATGCAAAGATATGATAAAGAACGATATTTCAGACAGCTAGAAATGTATGGTATATAGTTATATTTGCTTTTAATTTGCTGATATATTAGAAAGGAAAGGTGCATATTAGATGAAAAAATATTTCCATAGTTTTACTAGTCAAGCTATGATAAGGCAAATATAGCTGATTTGGGGAAAGGGTTTGGCATATGGTATTATATTTTTTTTTTTAGTTTAATAATTTTGTTTTAATAAAAAACAAAATCGATTCTAAAAATCATTTCTTGGTCTTTTCACTGTTTGATGCATGCATGTACTGCAATGTATTTTTTTATCCATCAAAATCTTCTATTCTCGGGATATTTCCGATAAGGCCACACACATTTAACTTCTTTTTCTACGGATTTTTGGAATCCAAAAATTGGGGTGAGCGAGCAACTTGAAATTTTTTATAAGAAAAATATTTTATTTGCTATTTTTTTACGCGAAGCTTGAAAAGTGAAGGCGAGAGATTATTATTTATTGTTTGTAAATATAAAATCATAGGTTTTGATAATATTAAAACTCGATTTATCACTTGTATTTTACATTACATAAAGTGTTTTCCCTGTTCACCAAGAAATAATTGAATGATTAGATGTGGTACATGTACATGTATGTGTGCTAATAAGACAATTCTCCATCCAAGTTAAAATTAGGTTTGGAACAACCGCTCAATGTAATACATGTTATAAATTATAACTTTTATAAGGAGTCAATTTAAGGTAAAAACAAAACACTTTTTAGTACAAAAGGGCTCATATTTTCCCAACGAACTATATGTCTATCAGATATTTAATGGTAAACATGTACAAGATTTGGTTATATTTCATGTAATCCTGGACTTTAACAATGATTATTTTCTTTTAATATTATTAAAAAAAAAAATTCTTTTAAAATCATATGAAATATGACGTATTTCAACCCCTTTTAAGTTAAATATTCTATTTTCTTTTCAATGATCCCTTACCTGAAAGAGGGTTCAAGGTCATAGACATAGTACTCACAGGCACTTGTTTCTATCTATTTGAAGGTCGACTATCCATATAAAGAGAAGACTTTTATCTATATGGATAGTCGACTTTTATCAGGATAGAAACAAGTGCCTGTGATAGTAGGGTCCAGATCAAACAGCAAGCTGTAAAGGACCCCAAAATTACTAACGTTAACAATTCAAACAGAAAAAAACAACGATATAATCTATATATACAAAAGGAGAAATCCATAGGCTATGAACTACATCAACAAACGATAGCTACTGAAAACACATTCCTAAATCGGGCCAGGTGCATTAAGATGCAGCGGGTAGGAACAGTTTTGTTCCACCGGCATACAATACAATTACAGTTGAAGGCATATTCTCTCCTTCTGAATTCCTGCGTACGTTATTCTAACAACGACCATTCGTATGATTTTGACGGGGAATGTAAGTAAGGGGGAAGAAAACCAATGTTCTGTTCCTTACATGGATTTGTCTCTGTTATATATTTATCGGAGCATTCCCACTTGGTATATATGTTTAACACTTTTTACACAGATATTTACGCGCAAGATTGTGAGTTTTAAAAACAAGTGTCAATATCTTTTTATAATATTTCAAAAATAAACGGTGCAGGAAATGGACATGATTATATTACCGGATGCGGGAATCCGCCGAACAAGGATTTTAATTGGTCTGGCCTAACGGTTATGATAGTAAATTCGCATATCCTTCAACCATGTTTCCTTTGAGTACAGCGTTGAAACTTCTGAAAACCCACGAGTCATAATTCATTCTGTTTATACAAATAGAACGTATTACATTATATAGAAAAAGAGATATTTACTACCATATGTATGTTGTGTTACTAATAGAAAAACAAACATAAACAAAGTCTAATCAATACTAATGATGAGGCCTCAGTATAAATTGCAAATCGGTAGCTTAAGCTTTAATCAAGCGTTTTATTACGTTTTTATAAAAAGTTTAGGTAATTGTATAGAAATATTTCTTCATCGGTTGATTAGTTGCCAAAACCTATCTGACACACAACACATCTTGATCGCTTGTTTTTATTTTCTAAAGACGTGGTTATTTTGCACACATTTTGGTCAGTTTATTGACGAATATGTGTAAATAAGCTCATCATAGATACCATGACTAAATTTTGTATATACGCCAGACATGCGTTTCGTCTACAAAAGACTCGAATCCAAACAAGTTAAAAAGGCCAAATAAATTATCCGTCACGAGATGTTGTACAACTTCGGCTTCATGAAGCGTCCTTTGTAAATACTGTATCGTGTGCGCGAAAGAAAGTTAAAAAATACACAAAAAGGATCACTGAGTAACGTGCAATAATTGCAACACAATTTACCAATGACACCAAATAAAGGTGTTTACCAACAGTGTGTGTAACAATTATCACTTGTTACAGACATATCTGATCCAAAAAGACCAATGGAAGACCACAGCTAGTATAATTACCAATCAATTTGAAAAGGCACACATATTTTTCATTTCTATATGATTAATAAATCGTCTTACAACAATGCTCTTATTCTCATTTGATTGTGATGTTTTTTAAAAACGCAAAAACTAAGATAAGCTACCAAAAATAGAACTTTAATGTAGTAATCAATTATAACAAGGTTGTAACTATTTTACAAAAAAAACTTCTTACTAGTGTCGCATATGTCCCTCTTGTATTCAACTATGTTGGCTTATCTGTTTCCAAATAACGATTTTTTTTAAAGGCTGTATATAAAGTTTAAGTTGAAAATTGAAAAATTCTGCGGACACAATTATCTTTAGATTTTGTATACCTATAACGTTGACACCTTTACCTTTTGTATTTCTAAAACCATTAAAACATAACAAGATTGTTAAAAGATTTGAAGATAATGCCTAGTTTAAATAGAAATAAGAAGATGTGGTATGCGTTCCAATGCGACAACTCTTCATCCAAGTCATAATGTGTAAAAAGTAAACAGTTATAGATCAAAGTACAGCTTTTAAAACAGAACCTTAGCTCACGACAAAAAAGCAAGGGCCCACAAATGACGAGTCTATGTGTAAGACAATTCAATCAGAAAAATCAACGGTCTAAGCTACATGTATCTTTACTTAATGTTCTTAAACAAAAGAGGAGTGGCCACTTCATTGACTGATATTTTCTAAATTATCAACATGTCTACTTCTAATGAATAAATAATAATATTAAATATAACAATGATTCTTTATATACATTATATGGTCCAATTAGCGATACCTGTGACTTACATGACAAAATGTTTTGAGGAATTTGTTAATTAGACAGTCATTGTTGCTGTTTTCTACTTTTTGATCGGGTTGTTGTCTCTTGGACACCTCCCAATTCCCATTCGTAATTGGAGATTATATCTAAGGGCAAAATCGACACCTTGGTACGTGTAATTACAAAATATTTATATTCAAATGACTTTTGTTTTTGATATCAAGGAAATTTATACCATGAATGACCACTTAAGAACATAATGTAAAGAATGTAAACATGGAGCAAACCAGACTCTATAAAAGATTCCATACGAGACTGAAATCTAAGGAAAACACTTTATGTATCACAAATCCAGTATTCAACACTTCGGAGTTGACATGAATATCAATAATGTGGTCAGTTTTATAAATTTCCTGTTTATAAAACTTTAATTTTTTCGAAAAACTAAGGATTTTCTTATTCCAGGCATATATTACCATAGCCGTATTTAGCTCAATTTTTTGGAATTTTGAATTCTCAATGCTCTTCAACTTTGTACTTGTTTGGCTTTATAAATGTTCCAGACCATATGAGTATTTGGACCGTACTCGTACGGTCATGACCGTATACGTATACTCGTACGGTCCGACCATACGCGTACGGTCGGACCATATGAGTATACGCGTATGGTCTAGTAAGAGCTGACCATACATGTGATTGGATCATATGGGTTATATTTAAATTGTTCATCACAATCTTTAGTTTTAGTCTTACAAATTGTCATTATTACAATTAGATGGATAAACTGAACAAACGAACAATTGAAATTAGGCATTTGTTTAATTGTATATCTGAATCCTATTTTGGTACACTCACCCAAGGTGACACTTGCCACAACAAGAAACGTTATATTTTTTACATTTAAAATGTAGATGTTTGCAGTTCATGCATGTTCCTTTGCATTTGCATTTTTTTGTAAAGTTGCTAAACATTTTGAAAAAGCTGTCCTCCCAAATTATGTTTACTTCAGATATCTTCAATTTCAGTGATCGTAATTCAATTAATATTTAACTGATCGACATGCTAAATACAAGAGATTAACAGAGTTGATTAGCGTGATGTTTTTTAAATAGTTAGAATATAAAGTTTTTATTTCAATTACAATTTGAGAGTTAAGTTATGCTGATCTGTAAAATGCATTTGTATGTAATAAACTTGACCAACTTCTTAATATTAGTCAGACCGTACATGAGTATTTTGAAAAAGTACGCATACGGTCCAGACCGTATGCGTACGGTCAAAATACTCATACGGTCTGGAACATAAATATTTCGATATGAGCTTCACTGGTGAGTCTTATGTAGATGAAACGCGCGTCTGGCGTACTAAATTATAATTCTGATAACTTTTAAACAATTCGAATATTTTATAACAGCAGAGTTAACAGCAACCTTGAACACAATCTAATTAAAAACCGAACTCTCCCGTTTTCTGATATGTCGCGTGGGAGATCCAACGAAACCCGCTTTGAGGTCACATGTGAGTGAACTAGAAGTTATGAATTTATAATGATATGCAAATGAATTGACGACCTATCCATAAGCCAATCAAGAAAGTTTATGAATTCTTTTGACTGACGATTTCTTCGTTAATAAAATGACTTACATCCCTTTACCTCACGATAAACTTTCAAGATCGTGGAAGACTCATTTTCATTGGTCGAAAAAGACATACCTACGAGGTCACTCACATGTGACCTCAAAGTGGGTTTCGTTAGATCTCCCACGCGACATATCAGAAAACAGGAGCGATGCGAGATCGGTTTTTAATTAGATTGCCTTGAACATAGTTCACCTTAGATCCATTGATTGTTTATTTCGCATTTTATCGTTTTGTACATTACTTCATGGTAAATAATTCACAACACTGGTAAATGAATTTTCAATAAAAAATAATACAATCAGCAAAAAATGTCTATATTACAATAAAGTCATGCCTGAATACAAAATGAATAAGTACATTGATGAATAGTAGCCGAAGTAACAATGAATGTTGGATTTCTGTTATATATTTAGTTACAGCAATGACTGGATTTGTAATAACACAACAAACACTTGTACTGGTACTTACATATATATTTTGTATGTTTGGAGAACAGCCTCTGTTTAATAAAAGAGTTGCCATCACATCGCTTTGTCTTTCGACAGCCAAATGTAGCGCAGTATTTCTCTCCTTGATAAAAAGAACATCAATTATTAAAGTGAATATCTAGGTTTTAGTAAAAATCATATGCAAACGTAGTTTTTAAATAGATATATTCACCGTGTAAGTAGTTGAATAATTGTCGTATGTTTACCCGTTAATAGTAGAAGAAGTAGTACTAACTATACTTATATATAACAATAAATATATCAAACACAATTTATAATTGCCGATCGCCCACAAGACTAGAGAGAATAACGTTGGTTTCCTTGGGAATACATTATTTATTGTTGTCACGAAAGGTTTTAAAACCGAAAGAATTCATTCAGTTCAAAAATATTCAGTTAGTGTTTTGAAGATAACTGCAGTCTGAGATGGATCTATTGAGAATGTAAAAAATTGAAGCGTGCGGGGCATATATTCCCAGCCTTTGGATCTACTATAGTACTAATTTATTTTTGCTTTAAGATTAAGTATTCCATTTTAATCTTTTGAACACAGAACAGGACAACTTGTAGAAGCAATGTTTGATCACACTGTAATTAACACGTAAAGAGTTTTTTATAAGCCAATCAAAATATGGCATTTTAGCGTAAAGAGAAAAAGAAATACCAAATGAAACCGATGGTAAGTTTTGAGTCATGATTTCATCATCTTAATTGTAAACTTTTCAGTACCATGGATCTATATACTTTATTGTTAATATATCGTCAAAAATATTCATCAATTTGGGTTCTAATGGAGACGTTGAAGCTGATGTGTATCGTGGAATGTTTTTATTTTATTCTGGTAGTGAAATATTAATCATAGTTTTGAGATTATCAAATTCAACGATTTCATGACTGTTGGAAACCAATATCAGTATTTGTTTTACTGAAAGTCATTATTTTTACTTTATTTTCATTTCACGACACATGGCTTAAATTAAAAACAAGTTCATCTTGTCTTGTGTACTTTCTTTTCAAGATTTGTTTAAATTTTGATTATCGTAAAAACCTATATCATTGGCTGGTTTTGATTGCTACAGTGGGTATAGTGTTAATTGAAAAATGTTTTCCAAAAATACAGATGATATTTAAAATGTAAATTTGAATTATAAAATCAATATACAACACTATCTTTGCAAAAATACCTTTAAAGTTATTCTGAACGGTTTTGGCGTTGAGCATAGTGTATCAAAACCAAATTTGATTAAAATAGCTGATACGCTACAATCTTTTTTCATAAATCTTGGATATAAAATTATTGGCATATATTTATATTTTATAACAAACGAATAAGCATGTGGTTGCCTTATTGGGTGTATAAACACAATGTGATGGAGCAGAGTCGGTTTTTGAATGATGTTTTTGGTTATACCCTTTTCACCTCTTATCTTATAATGCTTGCCTTAACAGGGATCTAATCTAGGGTCGTCAAGTTGATTACTTATTTCTCCTTTCATATGTGTTCCTTATTTCTTATTCCTTATTCGTTACATAGTTGTTACTAATTTTTCATTCGTTATTCGTTACATAATCGTTATGTATTTCCTGTTCCTTATTGATTACATAATCGTTACTTATTCCTTATTCCTCATATGACTGTTACTAATGTCTAATTTCTTATTCCTTATTCGTTATCTATTCGTTAGGTTTCCTGTTTCTGGATTTCTAATATATTAACCTAACTGTTTGTGTTGTGCATGTGCATATGTATGTAATCAATATGTTTCATAGATTTGATTTTCAAAAGTTAAAAGGCTGAAAAATAATTCCTTTTATGTGTATCCATAGCAACTTTCTGTTTTCATAAATCTTTCTAATGATTAAATAAAAAATGGGTGTCTTTCGCCTAATCTTTTCGTAAATCTAATCACAAAGTTCGCGCAAAAAAAAAGTTGGAAAAAAACATTACAATTATTGCCGAACCAATGTATGGTATGGACAATACAAATATGGACTGTCATACAGAAAACAGCCTATATTACATACCTTATGTGATCTTGATGTTCATATAAACCTTATACGAAGGCTATTTTAAAACTCATCTATCCAAAAATGAATTTTATTGCACACTAGCTCGTATATTTGAAAAATCAACAGGGGCCAAAATACGAAACTATACACCTAACTGAGGAAGTGCAAAAAAGGGTTCTTGTGGACAAGTGGTCTTTTGATACAGGTTACATTTATATGAAATGGACTACAAAGGGATCTAAAATGTGTGGTCTTTTAACACAGGTGTGTCGCTTAATACAGATGGTCTCTTAATCAGGTTTGACTGTATAGAATGATATATTGTTCCAACCTGTAAGTAATTGACCAGATGTTTTGTCACGTATTCCCTCTAAAAGGGCCGAAATGTATAGTCGCTGATGAGTCTTATGTAGACGAAACGCGCGTCTGGCGTATAAAATTATAATCCTGGTACTTTTGATAACTATTATTACATTTTTTAATGGCAAATGCTTGAAAGGTGTTAATCAATAAAGGCAACAGTAGTTTACCGCTGATCGAAATTCATAAATCGATTGAGAAAAGAAAAATCCGGAATACAAACTAAAACTGAGGGAAACCCATCAAATATAAGAGGAGAACTACGACAAAACAGAAACATAATGTGCGAGTGGCAAATGATTGAAAGGTTTAAATCAAACTCACATTGACAATGAAATATTCATAATGTATTGCAACATGATCTTAAAATAAATGTGACGTACAAAAAAGCTAAATCAACCTCTATTATCTCAATTGCGTGTACTATGTATGTCTTGTCTTAGGGAGGGAAGGAAAAATCCTACTTTGTAAAGGATCACTCTGATTCAAACAAAAAGTTCTCTAAAACTGACATTATCAAGATGCTTGAACTTTTGATTGACAACATCAACATGAACATATTTGTAACATTCGGATGACGTGTTTTTCAACAGACTGTCGGCATTCCAATGGAAATCAATTGTGCCCCTCTTCTTGTCTACTTGTTTCTTTATTATTATGAGGCATCATTCATACAAGTACTTCTTTGGAAGAAAGATAAAAAGCTAGCAATATCCCTTAACTATACTTTCCGCTATATAGAAGACGTTCTTTCAATAAATAATTCAAAATTTGGTGACTATGTTGAACGCATCTATCCCATCGAATTAGATATAAAGGATACAACAGATACAGTTAAGTCGGCCTCATATCCTGACTAACATCTAGAAATTGACAATGAGGGTCGGTTGATAACAAAACTTTACGACAAAAGAGATGATTTCAGCTTTCCAATTTTGAACTTTCCATTTTTAAGTAGCAACATTCCAGCAGCACCTACGTACGGGGTATATACCTTCATATTGATACAATATTCCCGTGCTTGCATTTCCTATCATGATTTTCTTGATAGAGGGTTCCTGCTCACAAGGAAGTTATTAAACCAAGAGTTCCAAATGGTGAAGTTGAAATCATCCCTTCGTAAATTTTACTGACGCCTTCTTTCATTTTTAGTAAGACGTTGTCAGGTTATTTTCGATTGATGATTTTGACTGTACCTCTGGTATTTTTCGTCCCCCTTTTGAATACATAAAACATCATTTGTGGGCTGTTGAATCTTATTAACCATTTGCATAATCCTTTTCATATTTTTTTTCGAAAAAGAAACGTTTTAGTGGTTAATTTAAAGCAAACCAAATGAAAAAAGTCACACTAATATAAGCCACCAATAGTTCATGCTACTTTTTTGATAACGCTGAGTTTATGTTCACGTGCACTCTACATTTTGTACACTGTTTGCCACGGAAAATATTGACATAATCATTTCAGATAAGTTGTTCGCTTGTTATTGTTTTATGTACAACTTACCTTGTTCTGAGCATTGATCTCGATTCCATTATCAATAAGTAATTGAACAATTTCTGTATTTCCATTACTTGCAGCAATGTGTAGTGCAGTGGAACCATCCTTGATAGAATAAAGTAACGATATGACAGTGTGACAAATAAAAAAAATCATCGTAAGGGTATATAACGGTCACACATCCCTTTATAAGTGTTATTGCTGTTATTGGTTTTCCGGCTGATAATTAAATTCTCCATTACCTATTTCTTTCTCTTACTTCTATGAGATCTTTCTTAAAGATGGAATTTTCATACAAATGAGACTAAAACTGCAATGTGTTTCAATTCCAGTTTAAAACTGTGTGAAGTGACGTATTCTTTATTGTAAGACATATACACTAAACATGTGGTTAAGGAAGTAAAAAAAAAGTGAACTTTGTTGTCCCCTGCGTATTTTTCTCTCTCTCTCTCTTTTGTCCACAATAATTGTTTGGGACAGCCGTGTAGGACAATCTAATTGGATGTTACAATATTCTATAAAATACTATTTTTTTTAAATGCAGATCGTTAGTCAACATTTTTTTTTGCTTGTATTAACTCTACATTGCCGACATATTTATCAAATGTTGTTGCCAACGCACGATAAGCGTAAATCAAACTCATATTGACTAACTCACAGTTTGACTTATATCGAGGCATGGATCTTAAAATCAATTAACTTATTCCGTTTCTGTGTGTGTTATGTCGTTGTTCTCCTCTTATATTTAATGCGTTTCCCTCGGTTTTAGTTTGTTACCCCGATTTTGTTTTTTGTCCATGGATTTATGAGTTTTGAACAGCGGTATACTACTGTTGCCTTTATTTAACGACGTACACAATGAAAAAAAAACTATTTACCTACTGAATACTTCATTTTTCAGGCATGTGCTATCCTTTTTTTTCTATATGCATATTCGTGACCTATTTGTTACTTAATCCTTATTCCTTATTCGATCCTTATTCCTTACCTAATATGTTACTCCCGTTTAATGGTTACTTGTTACTTATATCAAAACAAATCATTAGAACTTATCACTATCATCGTTGAAGAAAAGAATATCGTAAATAAATGAATTATTAAATAACTTGTACTTTTTAATGCTGACCTCGTTTTTAAGTAAGAAAACAGAAGAAACTTGAACATTATCTTGATATGTGAACCTTCATTTTGTTTTGATACAATGTCATAAACAATGTCGTATCATTAACTACGTGGTGTGACGTCAGATTGAGTTAACTTGTCGGTTTTTATATGACTGCATTAGAATTTGCATATCTCATAAAATTGGTCCAAATTTTAAAGAACAAAGTACGCAACATTGTAATTAAGAACATCACATGTTTGACATTTTCAAAACGTTAATACTTTTCAATTACAGGTAAAATTTTGTATTACTCTACAATTTATATTTTGTTTTTCCCTTTAGATTTTTTTTTTGTTCTATACAACAAAAGTTAATTCCATAATATCTTTTGTTTCGCAGAGAAATGTTATCGAGAAGAACATTGGCACAGGAAATTCATTTCCTAATTATGAACAATTGTTTTAGGCGAACCTTAAGGGATATTGAAATACAGGATTATTACTCTTCTTTTATATGTTGCACAGAAACCCGTTGATTTGTTAAAACATATTGTTGTCACTTATTCACTGTTAAAGGATAATGATTAATAAAGAACTACAATGTAGAAAACATGTAAGATATAGCAAGAATCACATCGCCGTTCATGCAATATCATTTGTAGAAAAATGTACGTGGTAACAAATGAGCAAATGTCTCAGATTTGGAACACAAGATAACGTAAAAAGAAAATAAAACCAAAATGACGTAAACAAACTTATCAAAATTGTCAGATGGAAAATTCACCAACAAGTAATCTAAATAAGGAAGCGTATTTGAATGTTTGTAATATATTATATAGTATACAATATTTGCCATACAAAAGCTTCGTATTAGACATTTGCGGAAACTAAGTCTTTACCTAGGATTACCCTTTAGACTTACGATTATACGTGATATAAAGAAGGGGTCATCTCAAAATACAAAAACAAACCAACAATACAGATAAAAAATCGCAAATTGGGTCTTCTGTATAAAATAAGATGTAAGCAACACGTTAAAATGTCATGTGTCCTTTTCTGGATTTACAATCACGAAGCCGAATATTTGAAGACAAGGATGTATAAGGACCGAAGGTGTAGATAGATGTATGATATATATATTATCAGCAGAAGCAATAACAAGGTATTATTAATGCTATGGTTGATTTACGAAAACCAGCAAAAAATATTGTTCAGAGGATACTCTACAAACTGTTTCATTTGAAAGAGTAATGTTGGTGTCGGTTTTTTTTTATGCACCATAACAACTTTGTATCCGCAACTATTGCCTTACTGACCTAAATAGGTTGTGATTTTATAACAATTTCTTCTCGCCTGCTAGATTTGGAATTTTTTTTTTTATCCCTAACAATCAATTAAATAGATTTGCGTATAAACTCTGTGTTGAAATGGATAACGTCGCAGTGAGATATCTCGAGTTGTTCCAGTCTTCGGGATGTATAAGTACCGGGCCACGTTCACTTGTGTTTTTGTCCATCTGATGAGTTAAGCCTTTTTCAACTGATTTTTATAGTGCGTTCTTATGTTGTACTGTTATACCACTGTCCAAGGTTAGGGGGAGGGTTTGGTTCCCGCTAATATGTTTAACCCCGCTACATTATTTATGTATGTGCCTGTCCCAAGTCAGGAGCCTGTAATTCAGTGGTTGTCGTTTGTTTATGTGTTACATGTTTGTTTTTCGTTCATTTTTTTTTCATACATAAGAAGGCCGTTAGTTTTCTTGTTTGAATTGTTTTACATTGTCTTGACGGAGCCTTTTATAGCTGACTATGCGGTATGGGCTTTGTTCATAGTTGAAGGCCGGACGATGACCTATAGTTGTTAATGTCTGTGTCATTTTGGTCAATTGTGGATAGTTGTCTTATTGGCAATCATACCACATCTTCTTTTTTATATTTGGAACACACATTTTTTCTTGCCAATTAATGCTTTCGAATAGGGAAATATAGTCGGAAACCCAAGCCCCCTCCCAACAATACCCAACCCCAACCCCCTTACCATAGGTTGCAATCCCTTTTAAAAATGGCTGGATCGACCTCTGCGTCGTCAGTGCAATCTATATTACAATTCCATGAAAATAGTACGAGTCTCGGAACAGGGGTTAAAGGTCGTGTTTCGAGCATACCAGTCCCATCCATGTCCATGGAGATAATTATCAACACCGCTAAAAAAGCAACCCGTCCATAGTTAATTAATCCCAAGATCTTTATTAAAATAATTCGATGAAAGAAAAACAACTTGGAACTCGTTTGTCATTTTGTTGTTGTTGCTGTTGAAACATAGATAGCAAAGTTTTGACTATCTGTGTACACTTATTCTTACATTTCATCTTGTTCTGGCGAACAGTCTAAATTATATTTCCGACATAGATAAGTTCGTTGATAACTGTTTTGTTGTTTTTTTTTTGGGGGGGGGGGGGATGTTCTCGAATAGTTGTGTTTTTTTCTATTGAACAAAAAACGTTGACACAAGTGTTTGTCCTATTCAGAAAAAAATAAAAGATTTCAAAATTATACCGAATGGCAAGTGAAATTTCATGAAGAATAAGGAGCTCAAAAACACCCGTCCGCTGGATTTCCTCATTCTCTTTAAAACAAAATAAAAGAGAGAAAGTATGTCTTAGCATAAACATGCTAACATGCTGCGTGATTGATTGCATTTTTCCTAACACAAAGTATTGATGACTTTTTTCAGCAATTGTTCCAATCTAGCTACTGCAACGACAATTGTGATATTTTGTGTGTTTCATGTTTTAACATAATCTTAGTTCATTCTATCATACTTCGTACAATTACAGCATTGTCAACCTGGATAACAACGTATACAATAATTATGTTAACACATTGCTGTAAATATATTAGAAAATAAATGTTGTACAACTTCAGAAAAACATAAAGTGTAATTGTAATCCTTATCGTGGGCTAATGACAGTTTCCGCAAATGTCTATTCGGACAATCGTCATTCTTTAGTAAATTAGTGTATATCCAATTTATAGCTTACCTTGTCTATTACATTAATATCAATACCCTTGTCAATAAGCCAGTGGACAATGTCTCTCTTTCCTTTAAATGTGGCGTCAAACAGTATAGTCGAACCATCCTTAAAAACATTGCAGTTATTAAATATTAATGTTAGATGTATCAATAAGGAATACCAAGGAGATTGAAGTAACTTATTGTTGTAGTTGCAGTTCTCTATTTTGTTTACACAAAGGTGTCATAAAAGTGGGTTTTTTTTCATCATGTGTATGTTCATGTTCTGTATTGCATTATTCATTTGTCATATAAATAACAAATGTTTATGGTTTTTATGATTTTTCAATGTCAAAACGTACTAAATTGCTTTGCTAGTATAATATACCTAACTATCTTTAATATTTAAGTTATTTTTTTCATTATTTAGGAATACATGTATGATCATGTATACAGTTCTGATGTAGCTATCGTTAATTTTAGTGTAATGTTCATCATCAAGTCTATCTAACTATGTTGTTGTTTTTGTCTACCTATCTTATATATCATAACTAAAATTTATCATACTTCACGTTAAAATGCCATATTTTGATTTTCTTTGAAAATTCACCCTATCGTGTAGACCAATCAAAAATCGATCATTTAAATGAAAACAAATTGAATTTACACAAAGTTATTAAAGACAATGCTTAAGTTCTACGTTTTGGCTTAGATTCTAATATTTGACTGTCAAAATAAAAAATAAATATACACCTGGCTTCACCTCTAATACCCGTAACGTTGTAATGTACGTGGAGTACAAAATGATAATACAAATGTTGCCTTTATTTATATAGGTGTACCAAAAAGTCTCAAATCCCATTAGAAGTGTTATGAGAGTGTACTATGGTGTTATTGTGTTTCGACCGATGATTATATTGTCAATTCAATATATTGTTTCTCTTACTTCAATGAGATCTTTCGAAACTATTAAAAATTAACGACGCTGAGAGTAAGACAGCAATGCGTTTCATTTCCGACTACAAAACGTTGGTAGTGGTATTCGTTGTTGTTAGACATATAAACTAAATTGTGGTTCATGAAGTGAAAAATTGTGTAAGCTGTTTCGTCAGAAGTGTGTGCTTTGTTGCCCCTTTGGTGTCTTTTTAAAGTGATTAAGATTATAACACAATGTCGACTGCTGCATCTCTGCTATTGACAATTTTATCTATTATTAAGATATAAGAAGATTTGGTATGAGTGCCATTGAAGCAACT
This sequence comes from Mytilus edulis, assembly GCA_019925275.1. NCBI lineage: Eukaryota > Metazoa > Mollusca > Bivalvia > Mytilida > Mytilidae > Mytilus > Mytilus edulis. The sequence continues at coordinate 95,978,104 of CM034358.1, forward strand.
CTCTATCCAAGTCACAATTTGTAAAAGTAAACCCTTATAGGTCAAAGTACGGTCTTCAACACGGTTTACCATATGTCTGGTTTTTTTCAAACATCGTTATCTACATGCGCGTAGCTACGTTTACGTCAAAACGCCCGGGCGTACACTTGATTTTTGGTTAAAAAATATTTTAATCTCAATAATTCAAAAAGATCTGATTTAAAGCACACCCGTCTTGTAAATCTTTCTTCAAAATCTTGTGACTTCGAACAAAAGGTGACGAAATTTACTTTTCAATCAGATGGTACCGTATTATATTATGTTTTTACTTTCTGTCAGTCAAAATCTTAATCTACTTGGGATTCTTCTGACTTTCCTTTTGTTTAAAGCAATTAATAATCAGCTGAGATTCGATGAATGCTTTGAATTTTATCCAAACCTGTGACATCTATTCTATGTCGCGAAATCAAGAAATAGCGATCCCAGATTTTGTAGATGGCGTCAACATTAAGGTTCAGTATGTGGTCAACCTTTTTTTAAAACATCATGAAGTGTATCCAGAACATAATGATGAATTCATATTTTTAATTTTCCCCCTATTTTAATGATAACAAGAATTTATCGGTAATTCGTATATTTTCCCTTTGATTTTACTGCCGTATATTTTCGAGTATCAACTGTATCACTGAAAATATTAGGCAATACATTTTGAGACGTCATAACTACCGATAAATATAGATTCTTACATTGATACCAGTGGATTATCGAATTTAACCAATCTGTTGCGAAAGTACGCAATTATAAAGACATTGGACTTTTATTTTGACATTGTGTATATAAAATTACATTGTTATTTTAATTATAGTAAATGAATCATACTAGAATATTCTAGATGGATAGTGAAAGTACTTGTGTATATTTATGTTCAAGAAAGCTTTGGCAATTTCCGGAATTTACCCTGTTACTAAAAATAGATTATTTATCATTTCTCTAGTTAATTATAGTTTGTTCTAGATTTAGAATGTTCTTATGATTTTAGTATATAAGATAAGGGTTTTTATGGATAATGATCATTGTTAAAATAGTAGTTATAGAAGTAAAGAAGTAATATCAGTTGAACTAGAAAGAAAAAGACGGATTATTCCAATGTGGTTTTTATTAACTTTTACAAACTGTACATTATACTGTAAATAACTGTTAGTTATTTGGATTAAAGATATTAAAGGATTCCGTGTTAGTCTGATTTCGCCACGTTTAAATTATCAATTTTAAAGTCCGAGCCGCCTGGGCGAGGATTTTAAAATTTATAATTTAACTATCGAAATTGTATAAATCCGATAATCCACGAGCAACTATGTAAGAATCTGTTTCTCTAATGAATAAAAAATACATTTTCTTTTTTTGTTAATCGGAAATCCGCTTCGAGTGCCTTTAACATTGCACGAAGTTGTCAATTTGATTTACACCTGTTAGCATATTTTGATTCAGACAGTAAGCTAAAAAAGTCATGACCATTAAAATCATCCAATGATCTATTGAGATCACCATCAACCACAAGTTAATTAAATTTTTGTATACAATAGGTTCGGAAAGGGATAAATCTCCATAGAATTAGAGAAACAGAATAATAGGTAGTTTCGTTTTTGATACTGACTATATCATATGGAATATCTCAACTTGCCCTAACTGGCTCGTCTAGATATTCCACATGATATAGTCAGTATCAAAAATTTTTTGTCAAAACTTTATCGATTTTTATGAAATCTCGCAGAAGCGTTTTTGTGATAAATGTCTTAAGCAAAATATTGAAAGTACATTTTTTTTAATTTGGCATACGGACTTGTCTTTTGGCAATTTACGGGTGGCCTCACGCCCTGTTGTAAATATTTTCTACATGATTAATTTGAAAACCTTCAGATATTTACGTGAAACTTAAACAGAGGTTAATATTCAAGAACAAAAAAAAAAATTCTGAAGAAAATATTTGTTTATTTAAAATCCTGTAATGGACTCATAAACGGACTAAAATGAAGCGGTAATCCCAGCCCCGAAAACCCCGGTTAATCGGAACTCTTTACGAATTTTCATAACGCACCTTATTATCTGTTCCGAGAACACAGTTACATGTATGTCGTAATGTATTTCTTTTAGATAATAAACGAAAATAAAAAAAAAAAAAAAACCTGCCCTTGTGCGCTTTCTCAATATTTGTTTTACAGTGTGTAGTACTATTTGTGGACAAATTATATCCCAAATCATAATAACCTTCGTCGGCTCTGAGTAAAAATATGGTTGAAATCTTTTGACAGCTTCCGAAATGTTAATATTTAACCTTTTTTAGCAGGACTAAATCACTACTTTACTTTGAAATACATGAAACAATTTGTTGTACAGTGTAATTTCATCCCCCTTCTTGTTATTTAGTCTCTAAACATGAAGAAATAAATTTGAAAGTAGTATAAAAAGATTGTCAAGTAACCAGGTAACACATTGTTCACACTATGGTCTTTTTCCAAAGGACGATAACTGTGTTCCCGGACCAATAGTCTATGTTCAACTTGCTATTGACTAATTTGTAATGACTGAAATGAGCCCTCCCATCTCGAACCCACTACTGGTAGGTTTTATAATCTGGATCCGATTGGGACTTTCAACCAACTCTCCGAGGTTAGGGCGTACACTTAAAAATGGTCTAGCTACGCCTCTGATCTATATAATGGCATTTGATGCGACTGTCACACAAGTGAGAGGTATAGCTAGCTATAAAACCAGGTTTAATTCGCCATTTTTACATCAAGTCAAAAATATGACAGGTGTTGTTCGTTCGTTAAGTGTGTTTCAGCTTTTGATTTTGTTATGCTTTTAGTGTTTAAGTCGTTTATTATTGTGGGAATTATTGCTAGCTTCTACTATCTTGTGTTATCCAATATAGCTTTTCTAGTGAAAGACCTAAAGAGATTTGACAAATCACATTGAAAGTGGAAATATTATACAGTCAAACCTGTTCTCAGAGACCCCTTGATAGAGAGCAACAAACGTTTTCTCTTAAGACATGTGGTCTTTTGATACAGGTTCAATTTATATGAAATGCAAAGGGATCTTAATTTATTGGTCTTTTAACACAGGTTTTTGCCTAATGCAGATGGTCTCTTAATCAGTTTTGACTGTATATGATGATATTTTGTTTCAAGTTGTAATTGCTAATTGACAAAATGTTTTGTCATGTATTCCCCCTAAAATGGCCGACATGTTTAATTAATTATTGAGTGACAAATGCTTGAAAGGTGTTAATCAATAAAGGCTACAGTAGTATACCGCTGATCGAAATTCATAAATCGATTGAGAAAAAAAAAGTCCGATTTACAAACTAAAACTGAGGGAACCACATCAAATATATGAGGAGAACTTCGACACAACAGAAACACAACATTAACATGGGTGAGTAGAAAATGCTTGAATGGTGTAAATCAAACTCAAATCGTCAATAAAACATACATATTATATTGCAAAATCGGTCTTCAACTAAATATGACGTACAAAAAAGATTAAATTAACCTCTGTTCTCTCAATTGTATGTACTATTTTGAATACATTAAACATCATATGTGGGCTATTGAATCCTAGCAACGATATGCATAACTCCTTTCATATGTTTTTCGATAAAAAACGTATAAGGGGTTCATTTAAAGCCAACCAAATGAAAAAAGGAACATCAATATAAAACTACAATATACAATAGTTCATGCTCTTTTTTTTTGTAACGTTAGTGTATTAAGCAAACGCTGATTTTATATTCACGTTCACTCTACATGTTGTACATTGTTTGTCACGGAAATTAATCACATACTCATTTTAGATCAGTTTTTCGCTTATTTTTTATTTATGTACAACGTACCTTGTTCTGAAAATCGATCTCGATTCCATTATCAATAAGCAATTGAACACTTTCTGTATTTCCTGTACTTGCAGCACTGTGTAGTGCAGTGGAACCATCCTTGGTAGAACGATAGTAACGATATAACAGTGTTACAAATAAAAACAAATATGAGCTTAAGGGAAGCATTTATCTGACCTGCAAAGTCACACATCCCTTTAGCAGTGTTATGGTAGTGTACTATTGTGGTTTTTTTTCCGGCTGATCAATATATTGTCCATTAAATATATTGTTTCTTCTATTGATTATTTGTTTTCACACATCGATGTCTATATAATGGAATTTAATACGACTGTCATACAAGTAAGATGAATATGTAGCTATACAACAAGGTTTAATCCACCATTTTCTACATCAGAAAATGCCTGTATAAAGTCAAACATATGACAGGTGTTTTTTGCTTGTTTAGTGTGTTAGAGCTTTTGATTTTGTTTTGATTTTAATTTTAAATCGTATGTTTTGTTGGGAGTGATTGCTATAGTTTCTACTATCTTTTTTTATCCTATATAGTTTTTTTTCTCTACAGACCGTAAGAGATTTGACAAATCATATTGAAAGTGGAAATATTCTACAGTCAAACCTGTTCTGAGAGACAGGGAGTGCAAAAAAGTTGTCTTTTAGGACAAGTGTTTTTTTTTTATACAGGTTCAATTTATATGAAATGCACTACAAACGGATCTACCATTTGTGGTCTTTTAACACAGGTTTTTCGCGTAATACAGATGGTCTCTTAATCAGGTTTGACTGTATAGGATGATATTTTGTTTCAGCCTGTAAGTAATTAACAAGATGTTTTGTCATGTTTTCCCTCTAAAATGGCCGACATGTTTATTACATTTTTTAGTGGCAAATGCTTCAGAGGCTAATCAATAAAGGCAACAGTAGTGTATCACTGTTCGAAATTCATATATCGATTGAGAAAAAAAAACAAATCCGGGATACAAACTACAACTGAGGGAAATAAAGGCAACAGTAGGATACCGCTGTTCAAAACTCATAAATCCAGGGACAAAAAAAAACAAAATCGGGGTAACAAACTAAAACCGAGGGTAACGCATTAAATATAAGAGGAGAACAACGACATAACACCGAAACGTAACACACACAGAAACGGACCAAGCATCAGACAAAACACCACGAGAATAACAAATATAACATGAAACACATCAAATATAAGAGGAAATAAACAGAAACACAACATTAAATGTCCGAGTGGTACATGTTTGAAAAGTGTAAATCAAACTCACATTGACAATGAAACATTCAAGTTTCTTGTGTACAATTTGGAGTTTAGTATGGCGTTCATTATCGATGAACTACTATATATTTGTTTAGGGGCCAGCTGAAGGACGCCTCCGGGTGCGGGAATTTATTGCTACATTGACGACTTGTTGGTGACCTTCTGCTGTTAATTTTTCTATGGTAGGGTTGTTGTCTCGTTGACACATTCCCCATTTCCATTCTCAATTTTATAATGTATTGCAACATTGATCTTAAAATAAATTTGACGTACAAAAACACTTTATCAACCTCTATTCTCTAAATTGCATGTACTATTTGTATCTTGTCTTAGGGAAGGATAAATCCTACTTTGTAAAGGATCACTCTGATTAAAAAAAAAATTCTCTGAAACTGACATTATCATGATGCTTGAATTTTTTATTGAAAAAATATTTGGAGGACGTGTTTTTCAACAGACTGTCGGCATTCCAATATGACCCAACCTTTGGTGACTATGTTGAACGCATCTTTCCCATCGAACTAGAGATAAAGGATACTACAGATACAGTTAAGTCGGCCTCATATCTTAACTATCATCAATAAATTGACAATGTGGGTCGGTTGATAACAAAACTTTACGACAAAAGAGATGATTTCAGCTTTCCAATTGTGAACTTTCCATTTCTAAGTAGCAACATTCCAGCAGCACCTACATACGAGGTATATACCTCCCAATTGCTACAATATTCCCGTGCTTGCATTTCCTAACATGAGTTCCTTGATAGATGGTTGCTGCTAACAAAGGAAGTTATTAAACCAAGAGTTCCAAATGGTGAAGTTGAAATCATCCCTTCGTAAATTTTACTGACGCCATAACAAGTTGGTTGACCGTTATGGAATAACCGTTTCACCAATAATATCGGATATGTTCCTTACGTCGTAACTACAATCCCCTTCCCTTTGATGAATGTGACCTACCGAGTTAGACTATTTACCAGATTTGTTATAACATAAGCAACACGACGGGTGCCCCATGTGGAGCAGGATCTGCTTTCCCTTCCGGACCACCTGAGATCACCCCTAGTTTTTGGTGGGGTTCATGTTGCTTATTATGTAGTTTTCAATGTTGTGTCAAGTGTTCTATTGTTTGTCTATTTGTCTTCTTTCATTTTTAGCCATGGCGTTATCAGTGTATTTTCGATTGATGAGTTTGACTGTCCCTCTGGTATCTTACGTCCCTCTTTTGAATACATAAAACATCATATGTGGGCTGTTGAATCTTATTAACCATTTGCATAACCCTTTTCATAACGTTAGTGAATTAATCAAACGCTGGGTTTATGTTCACGTGCACTCTACTGTTGGTACACTGTTTGCCACGAAAAATATTCATATAAATATTTTAGATAAGTTTTTTGCTTGTTATTGTTTTATTTACGACTTGCCTTGTTCTGAAAATTGATCTCGATTCCATTATCAATAAGCAATCGAACAATTTCTGTATTTCCTGTACTTGCAGCACTGTGTAGTGCAGTGGAACCATCCTTGATAGAATAAAGTAATGATATAACATTGTTACACATAAAAAAAATCATCGTAAGGGAAGTATATAACGGTCACACATTCCTTTAGAAGTGTTATTGTGTTAATGTTTTTTTTGGCTGATAAATACATTGTCCATTACCTATATTTTTCTCTTACGTCTATGAGATCTTTCTGAAAGATTGAATTTTCAGACATATAAGAGTAAAACTGCAATGTGTTTCAATTCCAGCTTAAACCCGTGTGTAGTGACGTATTCGTTGTCGGAAGACATATACACTAATATTGTGGTTAAGGAAGTAACTTATTTTTAATTTATGTACAACGTACCTTGTTCTGAAAATTGATCTCGATTCCATTATCAATAAGCAATTGAACACTTTCTGTATTTCCTGTACTTGCAGCACTGTGTAGTGCAGTGGAACCATACTTGATAGAATGATAGTAACGATATAAAAGTGTTACAAATAAAAAAAAATCAGCCTAAGGGAAGCGTTTATTTGACCTGCAAAGTCACAAATCCCATCAGAAGTGTTATGATAGTGTACTGTGTTATTTTTTATTAGGCTGATGATTATATTGTCCATTAAATATGTTGTTTCTGCTATTGATTATGAAATCTTTTTTAAATCTGGTTTTTTTCACACATCGATGTCTATATAATGGAATTTAATACGATTGTCATACAAGTCAGATGATTAGGTAGCTATACAACAAGGTTTAACCCTTTAACATTCAAGGAGTTTTACCTCTTCTTCCCGAATAAAGGATATCTGTTTTCAATCAATTGCACATTTCGATAAAAAGCTCACTCAAAGGACAAGTTAGACTCATCTGATAGATAATTGACCATGGTTTCAGGAAAACTTAATTTATGGAAAATAATTCTTACGTTGGTCACGTGATATCTCTCAAAAGTCATGTGACATGCTGAATTAAAGTGACAAAAATGTACAATTCAAGCGGAAAAGCGGTTTTACAGACATTTAGTAACAAAAATAGAACATAGTTTTAGTGTTCAATTAGTGCATGAAGACTTTCGGAAACGTTATCGGTGAAAAATTTATACAGAAAGATGCAAAACCTGTCTGATTGGTAGAAATATCAAGACTCGAAACACCGAAAAATAGTGGATTTTTGGAGAATTTTTGTCAAAGTCAAATAAATGGCCAAAGATTATGTAAAAGATGTACTATTCATAACTGCTTACAGAATTAGCCTTTAGGACAGAATTTTGAGTAAATATTAAATGAAAATCTGGTATTATTGAGTGCGCAGGCTAAGAATATAACAAAAACAGAGAGAGGGAAGAAAATAAGGGGGGGGGGGTTAAATTTTTCTTTTTGATGTAATCATGTTTTTCAGTTGTCTTAATTGAAATTGAAAGTAAAGTTAAGTTAAGTTACATTTAATATAGGAATTTATTTTTTCATCATCCGGCAGTGAGGTTTGAACACGCGATCATCCGGGTGTAAGGCTGTGCATCTTTCCACTGAGCCACATAAACCTTTGGAAAACTAATGAAATTTAAGCATATAAGTCACCTTCTATGTAAGACTAGAAATTAATTTTGGGAGAAAATAATCCAACTTCTTTTTCTTAAGAAGCTAGTTTTTGAAAATTATTATTTTTTCAAGCAAATTTGTAAGAAAGTTATTCAGAAATGTTCGTTTTTTCGTCTATATATCACTATTTCTATATCTTAGCGATACGATATCCAACATCCTCATTACCAGACACTAAAGAAACACAGATTTGTTATTGCTATTCCGACTTGGCTAACAATTTTTAACACATTTCAGATGTTCTCATCTCTTTTGCTATAAAAACTGACAAAACAAAACATGAAAATTCCTTGTAATTTGAGTTTTGTTCAGTGTTGATACTCTATGAATCAGTTTTTTTTGTATGTGTATGGGTTCTACTTACAGTTTTGATAGTATTCTTGTAAAGGATCACGGCACAGTTATCAAAATTGTCACTTTAAAACAAAAAACAGCTACAATTTGTCTTGTGACATTTTGTGAAAATATTCTATTTAAAAATAAAAATAAAACAGTTTTCCCCAAAAATATTCTTGTCAATATAGGGCAAATTGACATAATGCATTGCATTTTGTTGGTTTCAGACACCAAAAATCAAGTTGGTGGTATTCTGATCATTAATTTGAGCCCACAACCACATATGTACGTCAAAAATTGTCAACGATACCAAACTTCATGCAAACTACTCCTCCACAAATTTAGCTTATCGGTCAGATTGACCGATAGTAACGTTAAAGGGTTAATCTACCATTTTCTACATCAGAAAATGTCTGTACCAAGTCAAAAATATGACAGGTGTTATTCGTTTGTTTAGTGTGTTAGAGCCTTTGATTTTGTTTTGATTTTAATTTTAAATCGTATGTTTGGTGGGAATGACCTCTATAGTTTCTACAATCTTTTTTTATCCTATATAGTTTTTTTCGTGACAGATCGCAAGAGATTTGACAAATTATATTGGAAGTGAAAATATTCTCGTTCGAACCTGTTATCAGAGATCCCTTGAGATAGTGCAAAAAAGTGGTTTCTTAAGACTTGTGGTCTTTTGATACAGGTTCAATTTATATGAAATATACTACTAAAGGATCTAAAATTTGTGGCCTTTTAACACAGGTTTTTTGCTTTAAACAGATGGTCTCTTATTTAGGTTTGACTGTATAGACTGATATATTGTTTCAACATGTAATTGACAATATGTTTTGTCATGTATTCCCTCTAAAATGGCCGACATGTTTATTACATTTTTTAGTGGCAAATGCTTAAAAGGTGTTGATCATTAAAGGCAACAGAAATATACCGACCGCTGTTCCAAATTCATATATCAATTGAGAAAAAAAATAAAAAAATCGGGGATACAAACTAAAACTGAGGGGAAACACATGAAATATAAGAGGAGAACTACGACACAACATAAACACAACATTAACATGGGTGAGTAGCAAATGCTTGATAGGTGTAAATCAAACTTACATCGTCAATAAAACATACATATTATATTGAATCATGGGTCTTCAACTTATGTTACATACAAAAACGGTGAATTAACATCTTTTCTCTCAATTGTATGTACTATTTTGAATAAATTAAACATTATATATGGGCTATTAAATCCTAGCTACCATATGCATATTCCTTTTCATATGTTTATTCGAAGAAAAAAAAACGCATTAGGGGTTCATTTAAAGCAAACCAAAATGAAAACAAGAACATCAATATAAGACTACAATATACAATATGTCATGCTACTTGTTTTATAACGTTAATGAATTAAGCAAACGCTGATTTTATATTCACATTCATTCTACATTCTGTACACTCTTTGTCACGGAAATTATTCACATTATCATTTTAGATCAGTTTTTCGCTTGTTATTTTCTCTTTATGTACAACTTACTTTGTTCTGAAAATTGATCTCGATTCCATTACCAATCAGCAATTGAACAATTTCTGTATTTCCCGTACTTGCAGCACTGTGTAGTGCAGTGGAACCATCCTTATTAGAAAGATAATAACGATATAACAGTGTTACAAAATAAAATCAACCTAAGGGAAGCATTTATCTGACCTGCAAAGTCACAAATCCCATTAGAGGTGTTATGGTAGTGTACCGTTTTATTTTTTGTTCGGCTGATGATTATATTGTTCATTAAATATGTTCCTTTTTCAATTGATTGTGAAATGTTTTTTTAAGTCCGTAATGGAATTTAATGCGACTGTCATACAAGTAAGATAAATAGATAGCTATACAACCAGGTTTGATCCAGACATCAGAAAATGACTGTACTAAGTTAGAAATATGACAGGTGTTATTCGTTTGTTTAGTGTGTTAGAGCTTTTGATTTTGTTTTGATTTTAATTTTTAATCGTATGTTTTGGTGGGGATGATTGCTATAGTTTCTACTATTTTTTTTATCCAATATAGTTTGTTTCGTGACAGCCCTAACGAGATTTGACAAATCATATTGAAAGTGGAAATATTCTACAGTCGAACCTGTTCTCAGAGACCCCTTGAGGGAGCAAAAACGTGTTCTCTTAAGACAGATGGTCTTTTGTTACAGGATCAATTTATATGAAATGTACTACACAAGGATCTAAAATTTGTGTAAAAATACAGATGGTAATCAACCTCTATTCCCTAAATTGCATGTCCTATTTGTATCATGTCTTAGGGAGGGAAAAATACTACTTTGTAAAGGATTACTCTGATTCAAACAAAAAATTCTCTGAAACTGACATTATCAAGATGCTTGAACTTTTGATTGAGAACATATTTGTTACGTTCGGAGGACGTGTTTTTCAACAGACTGTCGGCAATCCAATGGGAACCAATTGTGCCCCTCTTCTTGCCGAATTGTTTCTGTATTATAATGAGGGCGACTTCATACAAGAACTTCTTTGGAAGAAAGATAAGAAGTAAGCAACATCCCTTAACTATACTTTCCGCTATATAGAAGACGTTCTTTCAATAAATAATTCAAAATTTGGTAACTATGTTGAACGCATCTATCCCATCGAACTAGAGATAAAGGATACATCAGATACAGCCCTTGGATGGTGTAAACTTCCCCAAAAAGCGTGTATGGTGTAATAGTGTATGGCATATGGTGCAATGGTGTAAGGTGTATGGTGCTATGATGTATGGTGTAAGGGGAATGGTGTAATGGTGTTTGAGGAATGGTGTGATTGTGTAACGTGCGATCAGGAATGATGTGAATGATGGTGTACGACATTTCATTGGTTGAAAACGAAGTTCTTTTTATTTTATTTTTTCGTATTGTAAACATGAACAATAATAATAATCTTAATATTTGAAATTTAATTGCATTATGGGTAATTTCGGATCGTGTAGATAGAATGGGGAATGGTGTATGGTGTAACGTGTAAGGTGTATGGTGCAAAGGTGTAACGTGTATGGTGTAATGGTACAAGGTGTAATGGTGTAATGGTGTATGGTGTATGGTGTAATGGTGTATGGTGTAAGTGGGAAGTTTACACCATCCAAGGACTGTACAGTTAAGTCGGCCTCATATCCTGACTTACATCCTGAAATTGACAATGAGGATCGGCTGATAACAAAACTTTACGACAAAAGAGATGATTTCAGCTATTGTGAACTTTCCATTTCTAAGTAGCAACATTCCAGCAGCACCTACATATGGGGTATACACCTTCCTATTGATACAATATTCTTGTGCTTGCATTTCTTATCATGATTTTCTTGATAGAGGGTTGCTGCTCACAAGGAGGTCATTAAACCAAGAGTTTCAAATGGTGAAGTTGAAATCATCACTTCGTAAATTGTACTGACGTCACGAGTTATTTGACCGTTATGGAATAACCGTTTCCCAAATGATATCGGATATGTTCCTTACGTCGTAACAACAGTCCCCTTCCCTTTCATGAATGTGACCGACCGAGTTAGACTATTTACCAGCTTTGTTATAACATAAGCAACACGACGGATGCAAAATGTGGAGCAGGATCTGCTTACCCTTCCGGAGCACCTAAGATCACCCCTAGTTTTTGGTGTGGTTTGTGTTGCTTATGCTTTAGTTTTCAATGTTGTGCAATGTGTTTTATTGTTTGACTGTACCTCTGGTATTTTTCGTCCCCCTTTTGAATACATAAAACATCATATGTAGGCTGTTGAATCTTATTAACCATTTGCATAACCCTTTTCATATTTTTTTTCGAAAAAAAACCGTTTTAGTAGTTAATTGAAAGCAAACAAAATGAAAAAAAAATCGCGTCAATATAAGACTCCAATAGTTCATGCTACTTTTTCATAACGCTGAGTTTATGTTCACGTGCACTCTACTTTTTGTACACTGTTTGCCACGGAAAATATTCACTTAATCATTTAAGATAAGTTTCGCTTGTTATTGTTTCATTTACAACTTACCTCGTTCTGAACATTGATCTCGATTCCATTATCAATAAGTAATTGAACAATTTCTTTAGTTCCTGTACTTGCAGCACTGTGTAGTGCAGTGGAACCATCCTTGGTAGAATGATAGTTACGATATAAAAGTGTTACAAATAAAAAAAGAATCAGCCTAAGGGAAGCATTTATCTGACCTGCAAAGTCACAAACCCCTTTAGAAGTGTTATGGTAGTGTACTGTGCTATTTTTTGTTCGGCTGATGATTATATTGTCCATTAAATATATTGTTTCTTCTATTGATTGTGAAATCTTTTTTAAGTCTGTTTTTTTTTCACACATCGATGTCTATCATGTGTCTATATAATGGAATTAAATACGACTGTTATACAAGTCAGATGATAAGGTAGCTATACAACAAGGTTTAATCTACCATTTTCTACATCAGAAAATGCCTGTACCAAGTCAAAAATATGACATGTGTTATTCGTTTGTTTAGTGTGTTATAGCCTTTGATTTTGTTTTGATTTTAATTTTAAATCGTATGTTTTGTTGGGAATGATTGCTATAGTTTCTACAATCTTTTTTTTATACTATATAATTTTTTTCGTGACAGACCGCAAGAGATTTGACAAATTATATTGGAAGTGAAAATATTCTACAGTCGAACCTGTTCTCAGAGACCCTTTGAGGGAGTGCAAAAAAGTTGTTTCTTAAGACTGGTGGTCTTTTGATACAGGTTCAATTTATATGAAATGTACTACTTAAGGATCTAAAATGTATGACCTTTTAACACAGGTTTTTTGCTTTAAACAGATGGTTTCTTAATTAGGTTTGACTGTATAGACTGATATATTGTTTCAACATGTAAGTGATTGACAATATGTTTTGTCATGTATTCCCTCTGAAATGACCGACATGTTTATTACATTTTCTAGTGGCAACTGCTTAAAAGGTGTTGATCATTAAAGGCAACAGAAATAAACCGCTGTTCCAAATTCATATATCATTTGAGAAAAAGAATAAAAAAATCCGGGATACAAACTAAAACTGAGGGAAACACATGAAATATAAGAGGAGAAATACGACACAGCAGAAACACAACATTAATATGGGTGAGTAGCAAATGCTTGATAGGTGTAAATCAAACTCACATCGTCAATAAAACATACATATTATATTGCAACATAGGTCTTCAACTAATTTTATGTACACAAAAGGTTGAATTAACCTCTTTTCTCTCAATTGCATGTACTATTTTGAATACATTAAACATCATATGTGGGCTATTGAATCCTAGTTACCATATGCATAAAAAGTAAAATCACAAAAATACTGAACTTAGAGGAAAATCATTCGGAAAGTCCATAATCACATGGCAAAATCAAATAACAAAACGCATCAAAAACGAATGGACAAGAACTTTCATATTCCTTTTCATATGTTTTTCGAAAAAAAACGTATTAGGGGTTCATTTAAAGCAAACCAAATGAAAAAAAGGAACATCAATATAAGACTACAATATACAATAGTTCATGCTACTGTTTTTTATAACGTTAGTGAATTAAGCAAACGCTGATTTTATATTTACAGTACTACCTGTGACTTTATCTTATTAATGGTGGCCATACAAAATATGTTGACCATGGTGGCCCTATACGTCCATCATCATACCCCATGTTGCTTTTTTGATACACAAGGTATTAATTAAAAACTAGTCAAGGATAAAGGGAAATCTTGAATGCATTGAAGTGTTAAAGTTATATAACTTACAGGTCAGGTGTCTCAGGTAAAATGTACATGTATGTGTTTGTCAAATGTAATAACTGTGATTATGACCATGATGACAAGAAATTCAAAAATAAAATGAAATAATAAAACAAGTTGATCAAACAGCTTAATTAAAAAATAATTGTCTCCTGACTATAAGTTTTGATATTATACCTTTTGATCAATTTAAGTTATTTTTTAATATTAAGTCTATTTTTTGGTAGTGAAGAATAAATGAATATCATTTTTAAATATACTGCAAACATTTACAATGCCTGCCTTTTTCTATATATTGACAAGGTGTTTCTCAAATTAATTTTCTAAAATCAAAATGGTTTATTATTGTAGATAGACTGATCTGCATTCAACATTGTTTAACCTAGGATTAAGATTGTCTTTAGGACTTACCTAAATAAAATTTATGCAATTCATTATTTCTTTATTGAATAAAATGTTTAGAAGTATTAGAAATATTCAATACAGCAAAATTTGATATTATTTTTATTGTCATATGATATTTTAAACATGACCCATGATTAAGAGGTTAAGCATTTCTTTTACTTTTTGTTCTTGGGTTAAAAACATTTTAATGAGAAGGTAAATAATTTTCAAATGGATCATCTCAAAGTTGTTTTGTTAATTTTACAATCAAGCAATAGGTGTTCTTCATTGACCTACAAGAGGCACACTTTATACATTCTATCCTTTCTAGGAATTTTATATTGTCCACTATTTTCTATTTCTAAATTATGACAACAAATTCTCTACCTATTGATACAATCAAGTTTACAGTTTTTATCATAAGTTTTTATTTTTAGATTTTTCTGTAAATTCTTTTTTTTATTAATAACTTTAAAAGTCTTAATTCATTCAAGTCCCTGCAATCATGGCAATTATTAACTTTATCTAAAAGGCCTAGGTTGATTGAAATATTCTTTGTAAATGTATACCAAGAATATATATCATGCCAGTCCAGCACTATCGACAATATAATACACTGAAAAAATGATTTAATAATAGACCATTAAAGTGTCACCATCTTTAGAAGTGCACTTTATTTTTTCTGGAGACAAATTTTGAAAGAAATTAACCAAACTGAAGATAATATAATATTTAATAAGTCATGTAAGTTTCAAGACAATATCTTTAAATAATTTCTGTTCATCAGAATCACTTGATTCAGATATATAAGAACATTTTTCATTATGATTAGCATTTTTAATGAACATTTATCAAAAGTTGATGATAACTAGGTGGGCATTTGGAAAATAAGTCTTTTCAGTGATTGTTTGTGCACAACTCTTTGTTTTGAGATTGAAGAAAATTTAGAAAAACAAATATTTGTTTTCCTAAACCATATAATGGTCATGATGGTAGTATTTGTAGTTTTCCTGAATAATATTAGATGTTATCAAAATTTATTGTAAAAGGATTGAAATGATCATCTTATTGTGTTAAGAAACCAAATTGTTTAATTATTTTCCTTTTTTTTTATTTAAAATATCACTTGCATGATTATTAGTTATTATTAATAGTAATAACTCATTTAATAATGTTAACAAACAATTGAATATAATGTACATAATGTACATGTATATAAATCTTTTACTTAAAAAAACAATTATTAAAAGTATGTTTATTTCAAATGCTAGTCAATAACTTGATCTTTGACTTTTTGCCATTTCTAATCAAGATTCTTACTAAGAAGAAATTAAAAAAATAAGAAAAAAAGGAAGAAACAAAATATATAAAAAAGAAAGAAAAAAAAGGAAAAATGAAAAAATAAATAAATTTAAAGACAAAAAAATAAAAAAAAATTAGCAGACTAAAACAATATTTTATTCTACATTTTCAAAAAAGATAAATGTCAATTTTAAAAGAAACCTAAGTTACCTGTACAGGTACATTTTAATGAAACATAACACCTGAAAACTTCAACCCTAATTGATTTTAACAGGTAACATTATTAGATAAAAATCTGCCTATGATTTATGACCCCCAATAAATGGCCAACATCTTAAGATTGAATACCCCAATAAATGTCCACCATTGGATGTTGACCATGCAAGAGGGTGGACATTACTAAGAGGAAGTCACAGGCTGTACTGTACGTTCACTGTTCATTTTGTACACTGTTTTTCACGGAAATTATTCACATAATCATTTTAGATAAGCTTTTCGCTTGCTATTTTTTTATGTACAATTTACCTTGTTCTGAACATTGATCTCGATTCCATTACCAATAAGCAATTGAACAATTTCTGCATTTCCTGTACTTGCAGCACTGTGTAGTGCAGTGGAACCTTCCTAGGTAAAATGATAGTAACGATATAACAGTGTTTAAAATTAAAAAAAAAAGCCTATTTATCTGACCTGAAAAGTCACAAATCCCATTAGAAGTGTTATGGTAGTGTACTGGGTTATTTTTTTTCGGCTGATAATTATATTGTCCTTAAAATATGTTGTTTCTTCTATCTTTTTTAAGCCTTTTTTCACACATCGATGTCTATATAATGGAATTTAATACGACTGTCATACAAGTAAGAGGAATAGGTAGCTATACAACAAGGTTTATTCCAAACTATTCTACATCAGAAAATGCCTCTACCAAGTCAAAAATATGACAGGTTTTATTCGTTTGTTTAGTGTGTTAGAGCTTTTAATTTTGTTTTGATTTTAATTTTAAATCGTATGTTTTGGTGGGAATGATTGCTATAGTTTCTACTACCTTTTTTTTTTTTATCATATATAGTTTTTTTTATCGTGACAGACCGCAAGAGATTGGACAAATCATATTGGAAGTGGAAATATTCTACAGTCGAAACTGTTCTCAGAGACCCCTTGGAGGAGTGCAAACAAGTGGTCTCTTAAAACAGGTAGTCTTTTGATACAGGTTCAATTTATATGAAATGTACTACAAAAGGATCTAAAATGTGTGGTCTTTTAATACAGGGTTTTCGCTTAATACAGATTGTCTCTTAATCAGGTTTGACTGTATAGGATATTTTGTTTCAACGTGGAAGAAATTGACAATATGTTTTGTGTTGTATTCCCTCTAAAATGGCCTACATCTTTATTACATTTTTAGTGGCAAATGCTTAACTGGTGTTAATGAATAAAGGCAACAGAAATATATCGTTGTTCGAAATTCATAAATCAATTGAGAAAAAAAAACAAATCCGGGATACAAACTAAAACTGAGGGAAACACATCAAATATAAGAGGAGAACTACGACTAAACAGAAACACAACATTAAATGTGCGAGTGGCAGATGCTTGAAAGGTTTAAATCAAACTCACATTGACAATGAAACATTCATAATGTATGGCAACATGATCTTAACAAAAATGTGACGTACAAAAAAGCTAAATAAACCTCTATTCTCTCAATTGCGTGTTCTTTTTGTATCTTGTCTTAGGGAGGGAAAAATCCTACGTTGTAAAGAATCACTCTGATTCAAACAAAAATTCTCTGAAACTGACATTATCAAGATGCTTGAACTTTTGATTGACAACATGTTACGTTCGAAGGACGTGTTTTTCAACAGACTGTCGGCATTCCAATGGGAACCAATGTGCACCTCTTCTTGCCAACTTGTTTCTTTATTATTATGAGGGCGACTTCATACAAACACTTCTTTGGAAGAAATAAAAGAAGTTAGCAATATCCATTAACTATACTTTCCGCTATATAGAAGACGTTCTTTCAATAAATAATTCAAAATTTGGTGACTATGTTGAACGCATCTATCCCATCGAACTAGAGATAAAGGATACAACAGATACAGTTAAGTCGGCCTCATATACTAACTAACATCTAGAAATTGACAATGAGGGTCGGTTCATAACAAAACTTTACGACAAAAGAGATGATTTCAGCTTTCCAATTGTGAACTTTCCACCAGCACCTACATACGGGGTATATACCTCCCAATTGATACGATATTCCCGTGCTTGCATTTCCTATCATGATTTTCTTGATAGAGGGTTGCTGCTCACAAGGAAGTTATGTAACCAAGAGTTCCAAATGGTGAAGTTGAAATCATCCCTTCGTAATTTTACTGGCGCCATCACGAGTTGGTTTACCGTTATGGAATAACCGTTTCACAAATGATATCGAATACTAGAATGTTCCTTACGTCGTAACTACAATTTCTTTCCCTTTCATGAATGTGACCTACCTAGTTGGACTATTTTCCGGATTTGTTATAACATAAGCAACCCAACGGGTGCTACATTTAGAGCAGGATCTGCTTACCCTTCCGCAGCACTTGAAATCACCCCTAGTTTTTTTGTGGGGCTTGTGTTGCTTATTCTTTAGTGTTCAATGTTGTGCCATGTGTTCTATTGTTTGTCTGGTTGTCTTCTTTCATTTTTAGCCAGGCGTTATCAGTTTATTTTCGATTGATGAGCTTGACTGTCCCCCTTTTGAATACATAAAACATCATATGTGGGCTGTTGAATCTTATTGACCATTTGCATAATCCTTTTCGTATTTTTTTTCCGAAAAAGAACATTTTAGTGGTTAATTTAAAGCAAAACAAATGAAAAAGTCACATCAATATAAGACTACAATACATGTAGTTCATACTAATTTTTTCATAACGTTAGTGAATTAAGCAAACGCTGGGTTTATGTTCACGTGCACTCTATATTTGGTACACTGTTTGGCACGAAAAATGTTCACATAATCATTTTAGTTATTTTTTTATGTACAACCTACCTTGTTCTGAAAATTGATCTCGATTCCATTATAAATAAGCAATTGAACAATTTCTGTATTCCCTTTACTTGCAGCCCTGTGTAGTGCAGTGGAACCATCCTTGATAGAATAAAGAAACGATATAACAGTGTTACACATAAAAAAAAACATCGTCAGGGAATTATATAACGGTCACATATCTTTTAGAAGTGTTATTGGTGTTAATGTTTTTTCGGCTGATAATTTAATTGTCCATTACCTATATTTTTCTATTACTTCTATGAGATCTTTCTGAAAGATTGAATTTTTATACATATGAGACTAAAACTGCAATGTGTTTCAATTCCAGCTTAACACCATGTGTAGTGACGTATTCGTTGTTGTAAGACATATACACTAACATTGTGGTTTATGAAGTAAACAAAAGTGTGAGCATTGTTATCCCCTGCGTATTTTTTTCTCCCTCTGTTTTGTCGATCATGATTGTGCATGATAGCTTTGTAGGACAATCTAATTGGATGTTAAAATATTCTATAGAATACTGTTTTGTTAAATGCAGATCGTTAGTTTATAATATATTTTGTCTTGTACCACCTCTACATTGCCGACAATGTTGATGCCAACGCACGATAAGCGCATGGATCTTAAAATAAATTCACGACGTAAAAAATAACCAATAAACCCTATTGACCTACTAAATACTTTATTTTTCAGGCATTTGCTATCCTTATTCTTTCTATATAACTTGTTACATGAACATTTAATTTATATATTGAAATAAATTATGATATTATACACTTTATAAAAGATGTAAACAACAGTACGAAGATGAAGAAAGTGCTGATAGATTAAAAGGTTCACTGATGAAGAAACTTATCTATTTCTGGACATTATTAAGAGAAAAAACGTATCCATGGCCAAAATAGATGTATAAATTGTAAGAGACTTTATCACATCTGACCAAATCAATCCTTAAATAGATACAGGAAGATGTGGTGTGAGTGCCAATGAGACAACTCTCTATCCAGATAACAATGTTTTAAAGTAAACCACTATAGATCAATGTACGGCCTTCAACATAATTAGGTCTTTCCACTTTTCTGATTGACAACATACTTTTGCGTGTTCGCAATCGTGTCTTATACAATTTGAGTTTAAACTCATAAGGATTTTCTTATTCAAGGAATAGATTACCTCATCCGTATTAGGCATAATGTTTTTGATTTTGGGTCCTCAATGTTCTCCAACTTTGTACTTGTTTGGCGTTATCACTATTTTGATCTTAGCATAACTGATGAGTCTTATGAAGACGAAACATGCGTCTGGCTTATCAAATTATAATCCTGGTACCTTTGATAACTTTTACACCACTTTGTTGAAGCCACTCCTGGAAGACGTTTCGCTGGGTATCACCAGCCCAGTAGTCCTCACTTCGGTATTGACATGAATATCAATTACATTGTCATTTTTATAAATTTCCTTTGACAAATCTTTGATTTTCTTCCAAAAACTACGGATTTTCTTATTCTATGAAAAGATTACATTGCCCGTATTCGGCACAACTTTTTTAAAATTTGGTGTCCTGAATATATTAATGCTCAGGCGTATTAAATAAAAATCATGGCACCTTTGCTAGCTATAATAAAGGATCTCTTGATGATTTCTGAGCAATTTGAAAGGTGTCCTGCTTTTGAACATTTCAGCCACAATTAACCCGTCTTTTAAGTGCCTTCACTGTTTATAATTATGTTTATATCATTTAAATGAATACCATCGACCTCCCTATAGTATAGTAAAAAGTAGTTAAAAAACACAGGTATGACCAATTTTGAGAACATTACTTTAAATTTGAAACACATGTACACATGTAAGTTTTACATTTCAGTATCGATACAGGCAACCGTAGTATACCGCTGATCAAAACTCGTAAATCGATTAAGAGAAAAACAAATCCGGGTTAATATCTGAAACTGAGACAAACATATCAACTGTAAAAGTTAAAAAAAAAGAAGAGTTGGTCCTCTGAAGACAAATACTAGAGACAAAAATATAGATTGCTTAAAGCAATTGGTTAAGACAATACATTACATCAGCAGTTATAATTTGTTTTTATTTTTACAAAAAAAAACCCGTTTATTAAAACGTAATTATAAGCAGACTTTGGATACATATACCAAAGATAAATGTCTGATAGGAAGTGTCTTGTTTCATCAACGATTGTTTTCATTTTGACATTCAATCAATATTGCCCATCTGAAGAGCTTTTGCTCGCTGGATTTTCCTACTTGAGGAACAGTCATATATTAACATTTTATAAACTAGGATGCGTAGATACGATGTAATGTCTTTTCCTATATGACAAAAGGGACACTCAGAAAATAGCTCGATACATTTTTCAAATGCAGATATGGTGCAATAAACAGGTGTTGACAAAACACACAACTCTAAAATATGTACATAAAAGGGGGGAGTCAATCAAACATTATACTATACTAACAAATATTGTTGTTTGTCGTTGCATATATAAACACGTAAATGTTTTTTTTTTAATTTAGTTTTTATCATCAAATACACCTTATCAACTATGGCGTGTGTATTAACTTCAGTTTAAAAAAAAAACTTCTAAATTTCGTAGAATAGAATATGTCTGAAACCGATGATTGTTTCATTTTTTCTTGTTGTCTCTGTTTCAATTTGAACTGATCAAGAATGTTACTCGTACTTTATAATAGTATACATTGAGTACATTAACACTGGTTTTAATATTGCATTTTTTGAGTTAGCATTTCGTTTGAAGTATGACAAAACCTTGCACGACAGAGGTTACACATTCAGATGTAGGTCTACACAATATAAGATCAAAAATGAAATTATGAAGTACATCGCAAAAATTGATCTAATCACTGATTTCAAGTAACTATTACAAAAAAATGTATACTAATTATGTTTTCGTAAAATCTTGCCCCGAGCTGATAGCTAAGTTCTAATTAATTTTGTGTTTGTTTTCAATACAAATTCATATCAAATCTATTAAAATTGAAAAAAAAAGTCCGGTTAACCGGTTAGCGTTTTTGGTATTCGGTATTCGGAAATTTTATTTTAACCGGTTAACCGGTGAACCGTTGACAACACTAAAAAAACATACAACCGTGTTAACATAGCAGTAAATGATATGAAACTCAACTTATTGATTAGGCCGTTTGTTTTCTCGCTTAAATTGTTTAACATTGTCATTTCGGGGCCTTTCATATCTGATGGGCTTTGCTTATTGTTGAAAGCCATACGGTGACCTTTAGTTGTTAAATTCTGTGTCATTTTGGTCTATGGTGGAGAATTGTCTCATTCGCAATCATTCCACATCTTCTCTTGTATATGTAAATCAAAAAAACATAATAAAAAACAAAGTGCTTTAAAAATAAATGTCCTAAATTGTTATACATGTACAGTTAATTGTTTCAGTTGTGTTAAATATCAAAACATATGTATTACTAAAAAAAAATCTCGTCATGAATATTTAATTCAATTATTTGATTTGTACCTCTTATATCATTTCATCGTACCATGTATTTGGCATATAACATGGCCTGATGTAAAAACTGCATCAACACACAAATATGCCATTTATTATCTCAAATGAAAGTTCTATACCGTAATTTGTCATGACTGATAGTAAATAAAAAAAGATCACCATGACTGCACTTTTCATAAATTATAAGTCCAATTAATAACACCAGGTAAACAAGGAGGTCAATATACATTGACTCTTCATTACCTAGATTCTTTAGATTTTTGAGTTGTACTTCAAAATTTGAAGTACGCTTTGGACTTTGTTTTACATCATGTACTTAAACGCATGAAACAATAATATCCCACTTTATTGTGATAGGTAAAATGAGATACATTTTAACAACGTGTTTTATAGTTCTTTCATTTGTCTTTGTTCTATTATTAATGGTCCGTGTAACACTTATCATTTCAAAGTTTTAAAAAGTTTTGAAATTTTAGATTTTTGGAATTTTGATCAAAGTTTTAAAATATCAAAATTTCAAATTGTGTAAAAGTTTTGAAATTTTGAAATTTTAGCCATACTATCAAAATATTAAAATTCTAAATATCGTTTATAAATTTGATAGTTATGTATAGCGTCGTGCTTCAGCTGGCCCCTAGACAACAAAGTGTACTGGTTCAGAGATTATAATTAACTCCGAAATATAACAATGAACTAAAATTAAAATCATACAGATTTAACTTGAACGACAGAGGCTCCTGAATTGGGACAGGCGCACAAATACGGCGGGGTTAAACATATTTCGTGAGATCACAACCCTCCCCTATACCTCTAGCCAATAAAGAATCAAAAACACACAGTAACACGAACAGTAAAACGCACTTGAAAATGAAATACAAGTTCTATGTCAGAATAGGAAACAAACAAAAACTAATCAAAATGACAATGATAATGAATTAACAAAGTACTACTATATATAGGGCTAGCAGTTACCAGCTGGTTACTGCAATACGCCAGCTCTAGACCTCAATTAAACTAATTGAAAGATTTTATATGTCTTCATTATGCACACTCTCTCCCTGTTGCATTTATTGCTAATTTGTTCCAGAACAATCATGAAATATTTGTCACTGACAAAAAACAAATCTATAATGTAAAATAGGTTGTTTACATACAATTTACATCCAAATTACGAAGAAACGTAGGATTCAACTCCCTAGTACAAAGTAGCCCGTATAGATGTGTCTTGATATGTTTTAACTTCACTTTGGCCAAACACCTCTTCAATTGTTTCGGTTCTTATTTTTCTTGACTTTTAAATTTCAGTTGCAGCGTTCCGTAGGTGAATTCTTTACTTAAAGTTCAGCATTTTACAATGTACTGTTTTTTCGAGAGCAACATTGGTTTACGACCAAAAATGGAAAAATCCATCATGCAGCTGACAGTGTGGCTTCGCTTTGCACGCCCCATTCTAACTGGATGTACATGTGTTCTTTTAGTTTGCTCAAAGTCGATTGTCGTTCGATAACTTAAAAATGCTCAAATAACAAAGTGCAAATACGGAACAATAATATCCCTTAATACAAAAAAAAAATCCCTTTTCTTTTTTTCTACTATTTGAAAAGAGTGGTTGATTTAGGACCCATAATGGAGCTAGGTAAGAAGGTATATAATAACCAGTTCAAACGTTGTCTACAAGGGAGCAACCATTTAACTTTAAAAGTGAGGTGTCATTGTTTTGTCGAAGCGCTTACAATTTTATTAAGTTTTTCATGTCTATTAATCAACTTGTCTGGTTCAAAATTCAACAATAAAAGACATGGAGAAAATTTGAATTCAGAATTTTTCTTTTGTCCTCTGCTGGCACAGAATATTATTTTTTCATCAGACTGGGGATCAGAATATTTCAATGTACCATTATCGAAGCCCCTCGTGGTAGTATCAAAGTAAAACAAAAAGTGACTATCTACATATTGGAATCCCCAAAAGATTACCATTTATCGCTAATATAAACTATTGAAAACAATTTTCAATTTTCAGAATGCCGACACCTACAAATGAATAGATGGGCGCTTAATGTAGTACAGCGGCAACTATTACATAAATATGAATACTCGTGAAAATAATGTTTAGGGTATACGTTTATATATGATATAAAAGGTTTCAACTTTTACAAAACCAGAGCTATAAGTTGGATTAAAACGTTTACTTTATTTGCGGCCTTTTAAATTTTATTTGACTTTATTTGCCTTTTTAATTTTATTTGACTTTATTTTACTTTTTCACTTAATTTGATTCGAGCGTCAGTGATAAGTCTTTTGTAGACGAAACGCGCGTCTTTCGCAAAAAAACCCGGCAAAATTTATATCCTTATATCCATCTGTTATGAGTTTTTGTAGATACCTTGTAACAGTATCTTGGCTCAAATCTACTAATTTTGGATCTTGGTACTCTTAAGTTCAGCGTAAATAAGATATATAAAAATATATTAAAAACCTCCCACATTGTAGACTAGCACAACCTTAATTGGGACACCATGCATTTAGTATTCCTACCGTACCAAAAAAAATAATTAACTAACAGCATTGATACAAGTCAATATAATTATGATCGTCATACAACCGATTAAAATGAAAACATAAAGTTAAAAGTTACAACCGAAGCGCTTTTCTTGATCGACCTGATTAGTGAACTCTCAAACCTGAATATTTAGGGCCAACAACTTACAAACAACAGATTAAAACGTTTAAGATGATCGTTAATAGTATATATGAAATGATGTATTCTTTAGCCAACATGCTTGCAGAAAGTAAGCAAAACAGAAAAAAATGAAACCAAAAGAGATAATACACCGTGTATTGAGCCTTTTTATTGCTTAGAGTTCAGATACAAATATATATACATGCTCAACCTATAACCATACTATTTGACCTACTGCGAGTTGTTCAGTTTTTATTATTTCTCCTGTTTCTCCTAAAATAGGAGTGCTGGAAAAACCAGCAAGTAAAATGGTCAATGTCAGAGCCGTACGTCTGGTTTTTAAAAGAATTCTCTTCTTTTAAGATATATTTATTTTGTTATCCAATTTTTCCCTGCTTACAACTGTCTGTCTGTGATTTTATTTCATACATAACTGTTTAAGTATTAGTATGTTTTCAATTCAAATTGTTTTGTTTCGTTATGCATTTATTTCTTTTTGCTTTTCACAGGTACCTCTCTTTTAAGGGAATACGATACAGTAGCAGGGGCAGATAATAATGTTTTCAAAACTTTTCGTGTTGTTTTCGCGACGTTGGTAACCAGAACGTTGTAATTTCGCGGTGTTTCTAATAAGAACGTCAACATTTCGCGACGTCGCTTTAAATGAAGTCATATTTTCGCGGAATATTCACTGACGTCATAATCAGGTTGCGCGAATTTCAAAAAAAGTACCTGCTAAAAAAGAGACTTTGTCGTTTCTAAAAGACGGCGAAATCCGCCGAAGAGCAGTCACGAGAACAAAGGAAATACTGGAGATGAACAAAAATAAATCAAATACAACTTTGCATGACGAATTGAAGAAAAGGTAAAAGACACAGAACCTTGACCTATAATGGTTTACTTTTATAAATTGTTACCTGGATTGAGAGTTGTCTCATTGCCACTCATACCACATCTTCCTATATCTATTAATAGCTGCTTGACGTTTAGCGGCAAATATTAAATTGAACATTTATGATATTAACATGTTATTTTTATGAAACTAAAAAGAAATGAGAAAACGTATGAACCCGTGATTAATAAGAACATTTTAACAAAATATATGGCGCGTAGAGTGGCCGAATCGGGTCTAGTGTTGGAAGATTTGAAATCCATACACAAAAGTCATTACTACGACGTGGGGTACAGCTGTGCAAAATTTTTCATGACGAGAACATTTATTTTCATTCATTGATAATGAAGTCAATAATACTATCTTGAATTGAAAGATAATCAGAATCAAAATAGTTTGTGTCTTTATTTTTCTTCTTCTTGTATAGCATTGGACAGACTGCAAATTGAATGGTGAATTGTTATTGTACGGTCGAAATTAACAGACAATCAATAAAATAACAAAACCGACTGCATATGCGAGACCCTCATGGGTGGACAAGGTCGTACAACACCCCTTTTCGTAAATAAAATTGTAAATAAAGAAGTCTCTCATCCTGTTCTGGACTTGCCTTGGTACATAAAAAAAATTGCAGAGTTTAATTGATTTTTTCAAATTATATGATATTATATATGTACATGTGTATGTAGAAAAGGTGTCAATAAAAGTCCGTTAAAAAGATTTAAAAAAAAATACATTGGTGTCGTTTTTGTTTTGAATTTAAGCAAAATATTGCCAATAGATGAAGAATTGTCACACGTTAGTTTGTTTAATTGGTTTATTTTTTTGTATATCAATCTGGATGTTATAGACCAAAACAAGAATTCAATGGTGTCGTTTGTTATTGTATATCATATTTGTATTTCGTTCATTGTTTTGTACTTAACTCAGGCCGGAAGTTTCGCGTTTGAGTTGTTTTGTATTTGTTTAAATGTAGGGTCTTTTCATAACTGAGGTGTGGGTCTTAATCATTGTTGAAGGCCGTCCGAAGTTTTATAGTCGTTTATGTCTTTGTCATTTGGTCTCTGGTTGAGATTTGCCTCATTGGTAATCATACCACGTCTTCTTATGTGTATAAGCATCTCCCTTTTGTACTTCAATGTATTGAGAGATATAATTTGAAGTATCGACAAATGTACACTAATTGCAGACAGACAGACAGATCAGAAAGTGTACACACGTTAAAACTCGTCGCTCTCAAGCTGATGAGCAAATATGAAGTCATGCAGTAGGGTTATTTCTGAGAAAAGTAACACAATTATAGTTAGACGATCGGACAGAAGAACAAATAAAGTGTTTTCAATATAGGTCTAATTCTAGTAAAACAAGTACGCCAATATTCATACAGTTACGCCGTATGAAAGGTAATGCAACTTATCTATTGATAAGACATCCTTGAATATTATTCTCTAATATTAGCTGCTGTACTTCCTATGAAATGTTATACTACAACTTCATTTTCAGTCGACTGAGGCAATTATCACATGAAATTGCACAAAACAGCTCAAACTATAGAACAAGAAGTACTCTTTATAATTTAAATTTGAAAGATGATTATCTTTTGAATGTAAAAAGAAACAAATCCAAGTACGTCGGGGCCTTTTAAAGCTGACAGGTTTTGTCATTGTTGAAGGTTTTACGGTTGTTAATTAATTGTATCACCTCACTTAATTTATAGTTGGTTCACATGTAGCCATGTTAGGGCCTTTGCAATAATGTTGGCTATCCTCTTTTGGTACATGAAGCAATTTAAAACTAATGTCGGACGGAGCTGCACCTTTATACTTCTATAAAATTTTTCTGTTTTGGCGTACATCTAATCTGCTGGGATCCTTTTTTATATCCTTTTTTTTTATTATGAAAAGGTTCCTGTCCAAATTACGTTTCGTAAATGTTTAGCGATTTTACGAATAACCATCTTATGAATTTTTATGATAAGTATCAACGCTTTGGAAAACACCTTCATATACTTGACAGCATAGTCGTGTACGGCGGGAATGATTACACGACGTTGGTGCGATTAAAACTTTATATAACGTAATTTAGCGCCATACTGGCAGACGTCGTAAAAAATTAAGGTATATGGCTTTTATTGAAAAAAACAAGCACATGGACCCATATTTTTTTCTTTTGCAATCAATCAAGTACTCTTTCAAGAACACTCCGCCAAATTTTCAAGAAAAAATCAACGATCAATATTTTTCTGCACTTCCGAAAAGACGCAAAAATATGGTCAATTTCTTTATTTCGCATATATCAATTTAAATCCGGAAAATAATAATTTGGTTTAACCTTAAATTTGTTTCAGCATGTAGATGTCATGGATCAAGGGAACGTTTTACAAAAAATCCGGTTAAGTTATGACTTTTTGTTCAAAAGTATTGTTACTTTCTTTAAAAGTCCTTATTTATGAATTTTCGGGAATTTTCTTCCAAATATGCAAATTTCGAACCAAATTATCTCAAAAAGTAAGTCATGAAGGTACTTTTTTCTTTTCATATTTGGAAAGTACACATTGAAATTGACCTACTATCAAAATTTTAGGAAAAAATCAACGAGGGATCTCTACTGTATCGTATGCCCTTAACCCCTTTTCTATTTTTGATATTTTAATCAAAAATTTATTTTAAAAAATCAAACTTTCAAAAAGTCAAATAATCAAAATTGCACGCTAGGTTTAGTATTTTAAAAGTTTGATCAAATTCCTAAACTATCAAATTTACAAACGATATTTAGAATTTTGATATTTTAATAATTCGGTTAAAATTTCAAAATTTCAGAACTTTAACACAATTTGAAATTTTGATATTTTAAAACTTTGATCAAAATACCAAAAATCTAAAATTTCAAAACTTTTTTAAAACTTTGAATTGATAAGTGTTACACGGATCATTAATATTACTTTTACTGTTGAATGGTTTTATGTGATATTCGTTTGACGTGGCTTGGTACTAATACATCTCGTCAATCATGCGCGTAGCTACGTTTACGTCAAAACGCCCGGGCGTACACTTGATTTTTGGTTAAAAAATATTTTAATCTCAATAATTCAAAAAGATCTGATTTAAAGCACACCCGTCTTGTAAATCTTTCTTCAAAATCTTGTGACTTCGAACAAAAGGTGACGAAATTTACTTTTCAATCAGATGGTACCGTATTATATTATGTTTTTACTTTCTGTCAGTCAAAATCTTAATCTACTTGGGATTCTTCTGACTTTCCTTTTGTTTAAAGCAATTAATAATCAGCTGAGATTCGATGAATGCTTTGAATTTTATCCAAACCTGTGACATCTATTCTATGTCGCGAAATCAAGAAATAGCGATCCCAGATTTTGTAGATGGCGTCAACATTAAGGTTCAGTATGTGGTCAACCTTTTTTTAAAACATCATGAAGTGTATCCAGAACATAATGATGAATTCATATTTTTAATTTTCCCCCTATTTTAATGATAACAAGAATTTATCGGTAATTCGTATATTTTCCCTTTGATTTTACTGCCGTATATTTTCGAGTATCAACTGTATCACTGAAAATATTAGGCAATACATTTTGAGACGTCATAACTACCGATAAATATAGATTCTTACATTGATACCAGTGGATTATCGAATTTAACCAATCTGTTGCGAAAGTACGCAATTATAAAGACATTGGACTTTTATTTTGACATTGTGTATATAAAATTACATTGTTATTTTAATTATAGTAAATGAATCATACTAGAATATTCTAGATGGATAGTGAAAGTACTTGTGTATATTTATGTTCAAGAAAGCTTTGGCAATTTCCGGAATTTACCCTGTTACTAAAAATAGATTATTTATCATTTCTCTAGTTAATTATAGTTTGTTCTAGATTTAGAATGTTCTTATGATTTTAGTATATAAGATAAGGGTTTTTATGGATAATGATCATTGTTAAAATAGTAGTTATAGAAGTAAAGAAGTAATATCAGTTGAACTAGAAAGAAAAAGACGGATTATTCCAATGTGGTTTTTATTAACTTTTACAAACTGTACATTATACTGTAAATAACTGTTAGTTATTTGGATTAAAGATATTAAAGGATTCCGTGTTAGTCTGATTTCGCCACGTTTAAATTATCAATTTTAAAGTCCGAGCCGCCTGGGCGAGGACTTTAAAATTTATAATTTAACTATCGAAATTGTATAAATCCGATAATCCACGAGCAACTATGTAAGAATCTGTTTCTCTAATGAATAAAAAATACATTTTCTTTTTTTGTTAATCGGAAATCCGCTTCGAGTGCCTTTAACATTGCACGAAGTTGTCAATTTGATTTACACCTGTTAGCATATTTTGATTCAGACAGTAAGCTAAAAAAGTCATGACCATTAAAATCATCCAATGATCTATTGAGATCACCATCAACCACAAGTTATTTAAATTTTTGTATACAATAGGTTCGGAAAGGGATAAATCTCCATAGAATTAGAGAAACAGAATAATAGGTAGTTTCGTTTTTGATACTGACTATATCATATGGAATATCTCAACTTGCCCTAACTGGCTCGTCTAGATATTCCACATGATATAGTCAGTATCAAAAATTTTTTGTCAAAACTTTATCGATTTTTATGAAATCTCGCAGAAGCGTTTTTGTGATAAATGTCTTAAGCAAAATATTGAAAGTACATTTTTTTTAATTTGGCATACGGACTTGTCTTTTGGCAATTTACGGGTGGCCTCACGCCCTGTTGTAAATATTTTCTACATGATTAATTTGAAAACCTTCAGATATTTACGTGAAACTTAAACAGAGGTTAATATTCAAGAACAAAAAAAAAAATTCTGAAGAAAATATTTGTTTATTTAAAATCCTGTAATGGACTCATAAACGGACTAAAATGAAGCGGTAATCCCAGCCCCGAAAACCCCGGTTAATCGGAACTCTTTACGAATTTTCATAACGCACCTTATTATCTGTTCCGAGAACACAGTTACATGTATGTCGTAATGTATTTCTTTTAGATAATAAACGAAAATAAAAAAAAAAAAAAACCTGCCCTTGTGCGCTTTCTCAATATTTGTTTTACAGTGTGTAGTACTATTTGTGGACAAATTATATCCCAAATCATAATAACCTTCGTCGGCTCTGAGTAAAAATATGGTTGAAATCTTTTGACAGCTTCCGAAATGTTAATATTTAACCTTTTTTAGCAGGACTAAATCACTACTTTACTTTGAAATACATGAAACAATTTGTTGTACAGTGTAATTTCACCCCCCTTCTTGTTATTTAGTCTCTAAACATGAAGAAATAAATTTGAAAGTAGTATAAAAAGATTGTCAAGTAACCAGGTAACACATTGTTCACACTATGGTCTTTTTCCAAAGGACGATAACTGTGTTCCCGGACCAATAGTCTATGTTCAACTTGCTATTGACTAATTTGTAATGACTGAAATGAGCCCTCCCATCTCGAACCCACTACTGGTAGGTTTTATAATCTGGATCCGATTGGGACTTTCAACCAACTCTCCGAGGTTAGGGCGTACACTTAAAAATGGTCTAGCTACGCCTCTGTCAATGTGCTTGTATTGTCTTTCATTTTTTGTGGTGTGTTTTGCATATGCGACTTTTTGTATTTCTTTGGTTCTTAAAACCTGACTATGTACTTTAAAAGATCCCGTAAGTATGATATTGTTCTATTTTATGTCATTATGATATATTTCTATTATGAATTACAAACTACGTTGAACCACAAACGTCAAAATCATTCAATCGCGTAGTGGAATTAATTGTTTGTGAATTCTTATAAATTCTATATATAACTCTTGGATTAGTTTAAATCTTGGTCTATTTCTGAAATTTATTCTTACATACTTTTGATTTTTTAACTCTGTATGCTAACATTTCCTAGGTAAATTTTAAAATTGTTTGTATGCACATTGAACGACAAATCTATGTGACGTATAAAGTTTTCTGACGTCATATACACAAATCAATGAATGTGTTTGTAGATAGATGTTTTTGTGTTCTGTTAAATTGTTCCTTTTAAAATTGTTAGACGATGATGACTGATGTACCCATATTCTGACTATTTTAGTTATTGTGTCTGTTTAGTTAACGCATCAATGTAAACATAACGGAATTTGATGAGACTGTCATCAAAGTGAGAGGGTTAGCGCTATAAAACCAGGTTTAATCCACCATTTTCTACATTTGAAAATGCCTGTACCAAGTCAGGAATATGACAGTTCTTGTCCATTTGTTTTTGATGCGTTTTGTTATTTTATTTTGCCATGTGATTATGGACTTTCCGAATTGATTTCCCTCTAATTTCAGTATTTTTGTGATTTTACTTTTTATGATTGCACTTTGTAAATACATCTGTTTCACAAACCACACATTTTATGTGTTTTGTTTGCGTACTGGATCTTTTTGTAATTTTTATAAAGTTATAATTCGGAAACTGTACCAGTGTAAATACTAAAAAAAATAGCTAGAGATGCAAAATAACTTCAATAAAACTATAACTAATGCATTTTATCATTAATGTGTATTATTTATCAGAGGTACCATGATTATAATTTATTATGCTAGACGCGCGTTTCGTCTACATAAGACTCATCAGTGACGTTCATATCAAAATAATTATAAAGCCAAACAAGTACAAAGTTGAAAAGCATTGAGAATTCAAAAAACAAAAAGTTGTGCCAAATACGGCTAATGTAATGTATGCCTGGGATAAGAAAATCCCTAGTTTTTCGAACAATTCAAAGTTTTGTAAATAGGAAATTTATCAAAATGACCACATTATTGATATGCATGTCAACACAAAAGTATGGACTACTGGGCTTGTGATACCCTCGGGACAAAACGTCTACAACCAGTGGCATATCAAAATATTTATAAAGCCAAACAAGTACAAAGTTGAAGAGCATTGAGAATCCAAAATGCCAAAAAGTTGTGCCAAATACGGCTAAGGTAATATCTTCCTGGGATAAGAAAATCCTTAGTTTTTCGAACAATTCAAAGTTTTGTTAAACATTTGTTAAATATTAAATATTCCATATTCACAGAAATATTTAGAAATTTGATGCCCGAATGACAAAAAACAGAGACCGACCCCCTAGGTCATAAAAAATATCATTTCACCTGTGAATTCTATGATTCTATAAATATAAAGGTATTTTGTATAGTAAACAATAGCTAGGAGTTATGCAAACCAAAACAGATGCCAGCCGTCAGTCCTACAAATTATAAATGAATTCATACA
The DNA here is from genome assembly GCA_019925275.1 of Mytilus edulis. Lineage (NCBI taxonomy): Eukaryota > Metazoa > Mollusca > Bivalvia > Mytilida > Mytilidae > Mytilus > Mytilus edulis. The sequence continues at coordinate 96,011,560 of CM034358.1, forward strand.
TCAGAGTGGTAACTTCATACAAACAAATTGTGTAAATGTGACTTTTTTTATACACATCTGGCTAGCATATTACCTACATTATGTCAGATATATGATACTGTTATGACAAGATTATTAAACTGACCATTTAACAGCAGAAATTGTAAACGGTTATTGATAGTCAGTCATACAGTAAGAGGTGGAGTGGAGACAGATGCATAATTTAATACTTTAATCCCTTGACTTTAAAATTCAAAAGAAATATATATAATTCAACCTACGTCGTAGCCATATGACAACCCAGCGTGCAATGCTCTGACTATTTGTAAATAAAATGTATTCTTTGAATTATTTTTAATAGTTTCGAAAAAAATGATACTAAAAAGTAAAATCACAAAAATACTGAACTTAGAGGAAAATCAATTCAAATAACAAAACGTATCAAAAACGAATGAACGTGTATTTCTGTAGGTTTGTTGCTCACTATATGCAATCGTGTTTTCTGTTATTGTATGTAAACCTTAACATATGTTGTGTTAAATTAAAAAAATAATGCGATTTCAGTAGTTTCGAGTATTTATATTAGTGTACTTTGTATTTGGTTTAAATTTTCAGTACATGTCAGTTGAATATTGTTTGTGTTTTATGATTTTGTCGTATGATATTATCTCATCACATTTAAATTGTCGTTGAGTGTAAGCTTCAGTACTAGAACTGTTACAATATGTCCTTGTGTTTTCTCGATATCTTGTGATCACAACCTTAGGAAGTTTTGTTTGAGTCAACCTACTTTTCAAATGTTCTGCATTCTACAATGTTTGTAATTTGTCACTTTTCACTTATTTTGCAACCTTACTTTACTAAAGAGTATCCACACACACACTAGAAAGCTAATTGCGTCTAGTTTGACATCACGTATGATGCAGTACATGAATGTTTTGTTATTGTAGATAATTCAATATGATTGTAAGTTTAACTTATAATTTACTCACCTCATTATTTATATTAAGATCAATGCCACCATCAATCAGCAACTTGACAATTTCTGTGGATCCTTGATATACAGCAATGTGAAGTGCAGTGTCACCAAACTAGATTGAAAAAAATACAATTTTAACATAATATGAAATAAAACAAGACGCAACCTATTGACCTAAAGGAAGTTAAACAACATAGACTGGCACTTAGCGTAAAGTCAAACTGGTACCCGATATCAGAGTTTTATACGAATTTGTCATTAGTTAATATTGCATGGTACATGACTGCTTTAAGCTTAATGAATATACATAGATTTTTTATTGTTTAAGGATCAGCTAAAGCCCGAATACAGCTGCGAGAGTTTTTCTCTCTGTGTTGAGGACCCAATGATGAAATTGATATTGTTATGTCACAGTTCAGTATAAAAGGAGATTTGGTTTGATTGACATCGAGACCCCTATCCACCTACGTTAAAATGAAGTGGATGTAAACATTTATAAGAAATCGTAAGGCCTTCAACAATTAAAGCAAATCATAAAGCACGTGGCGGGGTTAAACGTATTTATATGATCGCAACCACCCCTTGACATGGGACAGTTGTTTAACAGCACAGCATATGAACACACTATACTAATGAATTCAAAAAGGCTTAAATCATCAGATTGGAAAAAAACACTAAAAAAATATATAACGGACGTGTTGTTTATGCATCTCTTGTCTCTGTTAACAAAAAAAAACCATATTACAGATAAATGAATAGCTTATGAATCGGTTTGATGACAAAGCACCAGTATTTATATTTAAAATGTTAAGTCCGACGTATTATGCTTCAAATTTCTTTTTTTGCGCCAATTGTCGAAGCTATAATTCCTACCTGTACAACCGTAATAACACTACATATTGCTGTCCATTGTGTGTTTTTTTTTTAAAACAATGCATTAACTATGTTTATATATTAAAAGACACCCTTGATTTGCCTGATGCGAACACTTTAATGATTGTAAAAGTACTGTGATATTCATTTTGTTTTATCTTAAATAACAGAGCGCATTACTCTCCTTAAATCTGCTCTGTATTATCACCGAAAATGACGTTCTCCTGATTTTCGATAGTATTTCTATAACTTGTAACTTCCTCTCTGAGATATATCTGTGGAGTTTTTAATTGTCTCAATATAGATATAGGTGACCGATCAAATATTATCTTGGTGTTATTTTCATTTCATAATAAACGTGATAAAGTTCATGAGGAACGCTGGAAAAAGTATCGTCACTATCATTCTGTTATATGACATTAGTATATATGTTTCCTTGATGATATATAAAAAAAATGGTGACTTATAAAATAGAATACATAGGCACAATATAACAGGCATCGAAAACTATATTAGCATGTGAACTATGAACAACTATCAATGCTAAAGGCTTATACGACTTTCCCGAATGATGACGACTATAACACAGAAGATGATGACGCCGTCGAAGAAGCGTTTTCTAGAATGTCCTCCATCCGCAACACTCGACATAACATTTAACAAACAGGGATGCGTCAAACGGTGTAACATGTCCTCCATCCGCAACACTCGACATAACATTTAACAAACAGGGATGCGTCAAACGGTGTAACATGTCCTCCATCCGCAACACTCGACATAACATTTAACAAACAGGGATGCGTCAAACGGTGTAACATGTCTTCCATCCACAACACTCGACATAACATTTAACAAACAGGGATGCGTCAAACGGTGTAACATGTCCTCCATCCGCAACACTCGACATAACATTTAACAAACAGGGATGCGTCAAACGGTGTAACGTGTCCTCCATCCGCAACACTCGACATAACATTTAACAAACAGGGATGCGTCAAACGGTGTAACATGTCCTCCATCCGCAACACTCGACATAACATTTAACAAACAGGGATGCGTCAAACGGTGTGTAACATGTCCTCCATCCGCAACACTCAGACATTACATTTAACAAGCATGGATTCAAACAGTGTAACGTGTGCTTGTATATGACAAAATAGATGCTCACAATATAGCTCGATTATTTTTGTAAAAGTATGTATGGTGCAGTAAATAAGTAAATAAACTACAGAACTCTAAATTAATATAAAAAGGTTGAGGTCAATTTAATTTGAAGAAATCAAACGTTATACTATGTTAACAAGCATTGCTATTTGTCGTTGCATAAATTAACATGTAGTACATAGTTTTGTGTCGGTTTTGTTGATCATTTACTTACTCTGTTCTGTGTATTTAGATCAATACCAGCATCAATAAACAACATGGTGATTTCCGTGTTTCCTTGTTGTCCAGCAGCTTCGTGAAGTGCAGTTTCACCATACTATACATAATGACATACAATAATTTTAACATATCACTGAATGTGAATGTGTTTGTGTATTATTTCAGTTAACGATTAACGTGCCGTGAAAATTAATTATGTTAATGGCGGTATTATTGTCGCATTCATCTTGTTCAAATTGGTTACGAAAATATGTTCGGTCAACGTTGACTATCGAAACATAACCAACGTCAATATGTAGTTTTGTTGCTCACTCTATGCAATTATGTTTTCTGTTATTTTATGTATAACATATCATATGTTGTGTTAAATTACAAAAACAGTGCAATTTCAGAAAATTCGAGTACTTTTATCAGTGTGCTCTCATATAATTTGTATTCGATTTACATTTTCAGTACAAGTAAGTTGAATATTAGTTATGTTTTATGTTTTTGTTGTATGTATTTATGAAATTTATAAATTTATAGAAATATCAACCCGGATACCAATCTTTATTGAAAGGTGGTGTTTAAATCGATCAATTATTAACCTGTTTCATGCCAATTTAACGCAATTATAATGCAACCTGTACTAGTAAAACTGTTCACAAACCACGCTTCATATAGGGAGATAGATAATATTCATAAATATTGTGTTTTGTTAACGTACTGTGCATGTATGTTTTATTCCATAAAAACATAATTTGGGAACTCTACTAGTACATGCTAAGGATATGGTTTTATCAATATACAGGTCTTCTGTAAAGAAAACCAAAGTTGTACTTGGGAGTTATGGGAAACAAAACAGGTGTTCGCAGTTAGTATATCACACAAGTGTCATTCAGTTGAACGAGATAATAGATTGTGAAAGAATATCTAACAATGGTCAAGCTTTGCGATTGCTCCGTAAAAGATCTCGTATCGAACCATGAATATAATTGAAAACAAATTCTACTTCAAGAGATGGACGAATCATACCAAAGGGACAGAAAAACTAATAAATCTAAAACGACAACGCCATGGCTAAATTGAAAAATACAAACGGACAAACAACAGTACACATGACACAACATAGAAAACTAAAGAATAAACAACACGAACCTCACCAAAAACTAGGGGTGTTCCGGAAGGGTAAGAAAATCCTGCTTCACATTTAGCACCCGTCGTGTTGATTATATGATAACAAATCCGGTAAATAGTCTAATTCGGTAGGTCACATTCATGAAAGGGCAGGGGAGTGTAGTAAGACGTAAGGAACATATCCGATATAATTTGTGAAACGTTATTCCATAACGGTCAACCAACTCGTGATGGCGTCCGTAAAATGTACGAAGGGATGATTTCAACTTCACCACTTGGAACTCTTGATTTAATAGCTTCCTTGTGAACAGCAACCCTCTATCAAGAAATCCATGATAGGAAATGCAAGCACGGGAATATCGTGTCAATTGGGAGATATATACCCCGTATGCAGGTGCTGCTGGAATATTGCTACGTAGAAATGGAAATTCAAAATATGTGAAAAAATCACTGAATTTTTAAAACGCTGAGCAAATCCGAAAAAAAAACAATCTTGTCTTTCAAAATGATTCAATTTTTTCAACAATACTGTGTAGTCAGATAATAAAATGATAAGAAATAAAGAATTGCAAATATTTGTATTGTTTGATATATTTACAGTATGCTTTCGTTTACTTCTAAATTGATCAGTCAGACCTTCCTTCCTTGTGTTGATGTTTTCAAAAATTGTTTAATCTAACCTACTGTATAGCCATAAGGCTACCACTTTTTCATTGCTCTGACTTTTATTGAATAAGATATATCATTTTTATAATTTCATAGTTTTGACATCATTGATACATTGTAGTAACATGTGTTTCTGTAGTGTTGTTGCCCAGTACGTGCAATTATTTCTGTTCTCATATGTAAACCAAATATAATTTCTTGTCTTATTTTCCAAACAGTGCAGGTTATGTAATTTTGAGTACATGCCAGTTGAACAATGTTTATATTTTATGTCGTATGAAAGTAGCTCATCATATTTAAAATGTAATTGATTGTAAGCTTCATTACTAGCATTGTTACAATATAACCTAGCGTTCTCTAGATATATTGTCTCCTCAACATTAGGATCAGTTTTCAATCAACAATGTTTTTTTTTTCTTCATTCTTTTGCTTTCTACAGTGTTTGTTTTGAAAAATGAAGATAATTTGTTTGAACCAACCACACAGCATATATATTGAGGCAGTAAACTTTATGTTTGTTATTGTACATAATTCAATATAACTGTAAGTTTAACGTATAATCCACTGACCTGATTTTGTATATTGAGACCAGCATCGATCAGCAATTTGACGATATCTGTATTCCCGTTCATTACAGCAATGTGCAGAGCAGTGTAACCATACTGGATAGACAACAAAAACACAATATTAACATAATATGAAATTAATCAGGAATCAATCTATTACATTAATAGGAGTAAAACAGCATTAACTCACACTAAACTTAAAGTCAAACTGGTACCCGATATCAGATTATAATATTATACTATTTACCGGGTTTATAATAACATGAGCAACCAATAGGTGCCACATGTGAAACAAGATCTGTTTACCCTTAACCCTGAGATCACTTACAATTTGTGTGGGGTTCGTGCTACTTAGTCTTTAGTTTTCTATGTTTTGTGATGTGTTCTATTAATTGTCTGTTTGTCTTTTTTTTCAAGCCATGACGTTGTCAATTGATTTTCGATCAATGAGTTTGAATGACCCTTTAGCATGTTTAGTATGTGTTGCCCCAATTTTGTATTGATACTTTATGTCATAACATTAAATTTAGTGAATTAAGCAGACACTTTGTTTTTATTGTCTTGCATTCTACAAAATGTTCCTCTAACAAGAACACGCAAATAACAACATTACCTTGTTCTGGGCAATGCTATCAATACCAGCATCAATTAGCAATTTGATGGTGTCTGTGTTTCTGATCCGTGCAGCATTGTGAAGTGCAGTTTCGCCATTCTGAATATAAAAACATACGTTTAAAAATAGCATTGAATGATGAAGAAAGCAACTAATGATAACAAATAGAATTAAACAACACATTGTCGCACTATTCCAAGTCAATCAAATTTGAATAAGAAATTATCAATAGTACATTACATTCGAGTAAATATGATGTTAATAAGTCTAAAACATTACAATCCGTATCATAAAAATCATCATCATACAAATTGAAACACAATGAAGGCTGTACCCAATCATTTTCTTTGTATTTTTTACTTTCTAGTCCATGTGATATATATTTAAACGATAATCAGTTGGAAATAGAATGTAGCAACCAATTATTTTATTTCAGAATAACAAGGCTACACACGAACCCACTGTGTAACATAACAGACTTTGAAAGGCATGCATTACTTGATATATGTATATATATGTCTAATTACGAGACACCTCTTTAGAACAGGACATACTTTTGATAATATCACCTTTCAAATAATTGAGGTAAACCAAAATTTGGACTCCGAAAGGAGAAAACAAAGAGAAAGGTTCTGGATGCATCAGTTCATACTCTTGAACCTGATGGACTTAATGAGAGGGATGAAAAACAGTTTTACCCAAAACCAAAGGAACAATTGATGAATTTCATTCTATTTAACCAAAACAACTATTTTTACATTGTCTTATCGGGGCCTATTATAGCTGACTATGCGGTCTCGGCTTTGCTCATTGTTGAAGGCCGTGTGGTGATCTATAGTTGTTAATGTCTGTGTCATTTTGGTCTTTTGTGGAAAAATGGTGGATAGTTGTCTCATTGGTAATTATACCATATCTTCTTTTTTATATTTGTTTAAATTTAAAATTGTAATTTATAATAAACGGCAAAAATATGTTTTATATAGACCATCAATCAATAAGTTAAACTTTTAAACGAATTTAGTGTAGCTCAAGCTACAAAGATATTTGTTGTCATGCATCCGATTTCACCTAGATAGATGCACACGCCCGATGAAGCTTATATTAATATTGCGTGAATAATATATAAAATATAACACCTAATTTTATAACACTCATTAGTGTGTTAAAGTTACATTCTTAGACACTTATATAATTTAATTTAGTATTTGCATTAGTTTATTTACAAACTGATCCACATCTAGATAGATTGAATGTTGAGTGTTGCTATTTTTTGACACTATATATATATATATATATATATATACATCTGCACATGTGAAATTTATTTTTTACGCCTATATATACATGTATATATACGAGTCTAAATTGAAAACTACGTTCAAACCTTTGATTGTGTTGGATAAAAACCGCAATTTGTATACGTGTGCATGTAAAACAAATTCCGTTGTAGAAAGATCTAAAAACAGCACAAACACCATTTTCCAAAAGACCAAACAAGTGAAAATATATATTTAAACAAAACGCATTTGACTAACAGGTCGAACAACTGATGTTCGTTAACCCTGCGGACTTCCATTGGCCATTGCCAAAAAAAATTGATCACAAAATGTAACAAAATGGAACTTAATATAAATTTAATACTTAACAGAAAAAAAAAAACTTTATGACAATGGACAGCAATATTGCAATTTAATAACAACAAATTTTTGTTCGCATAAATTTAGGATACCAGCGTGTCCTCATTTTATTCAAAATATTGATACGTAACAAAATTTCAGTAGTTTTGATACCTCCAGCTGACTTGTACAACAAAATTATTTGACCGCATTACCAAAACTGACCATATGTGCACTTTAAATTGTAAATCTATATACACCATGATGTACCCGCATAGTATTAATCAGCCATACTGTTTATGTCAGGAATCAATGTATAATGCAATCATGACAATGGACAGCAAAATTGCAATATAATAACAAAACATTTTGGTTCGCATAAATTTAGGATACCAGCATGTCCTCATTTTATTCAAAATATTGATACGTAACAAAATTTCAGTAGTTTTGATACCTCCAGCTGACTTGTACAACAAAATTATTTGACCTCATTACCAAAACTGACCATATGACTTTTTTTTGTGAACTTTAAATTGTAAATCTATATACCAACATAGTAAATCAGCCTTATTTTTATTGCCAGGATTCAATGTATAATACAATCATGACAATGGACAGCAATATTGCAATATAATAACAACAAATTTTTGTTCGCCTAAATTAAGGGTGCCAGCATGTCCTCTTTTAACTTAAAATACTGATACGAAACAAAATTTCAGTAGTTTTGATGCCTCCAGTTGACTTGTACAACAAAATTATTTGACCGCATCCACCAAAACTGACCATATATGCACTTTAATTTGTAAATCTATATACCCGCATAGTAAACGCAGGTAGGTTAAGGCACTTTTAAACGTAAATAGGGGCAAAATGTGATATTTCAAGAATAAAATTGTTTTAACAACAATTCATCAATCTTATCCTTACTACATGAATATATAAATTCAATAACTATCAGTAAACCGAAATTTTGGTCATGATCGCCTAGGTCACGTGACTTCCACAGGGGTAAAATGCCTTAATCAAATTGGCAAAAAACGGGTTACTAGACTAAATAAAAATCAACAAACTTTTTTTTAAAGTCATAAGAAACCTCAAATCAAAAAAAATAATGCATATGTTTTTTATAACTCAATGGATAGTTTTCATTATAAAACTTATGTACATATACTTTTTTCTGAAGAAAATTCTTTAATTTATCCATATTTAGAAGAAGTTTACTTTATTTTAATTGCTTGCTTCCAGCAACCAATTCCCCCGACATATTTTCCGTATGCAAAGTGACCTCAGTGTGACCCATCTCGTAAAAATCCGGTGATCACAATACGCATGGATGTCCTTAAAATAAACTATTATCTGAATTCACATGTGAAACACGTGCTCTCTTTCCATGCTTTTTTGTTTATTTTTTGTCGATTGTTGACAAACAGGTGACCATCGTTAAACTTCGGCTTAAAAACACGAACTTTAATTACCTGACATATTTACACAACAACACTGACCGATTGAAAAAAGAAATTGACGATTATACGAAATTTACACGAAAAAAATGAAAAATTCGTGCACAGAAGACTAAGTTTATGATGTGTGTATGCATTGGTTCAAGAATTGGAAGAACATAATTTTTCACCGGTCACTCGTTTCTTATGACTTTAAACGAATCCTTGTGCTTTCCCGTTGCTTAAAAGTGCTGCGCGATTTTCCAGAAGTGAACATATTAAATTAAAATAATATTTTTAGTTTACCCGGCAGCATATAACGATAAATTTGTACACAGTTTCGTTCTTAATTTAATTACTGTTTCATATTCAGTAAGCGCGCAGCACTTTTCTATTAGGTAATAACTATAGCTTTCTATTTCAGTTGATTTTTTTGAGAAATATCGTCTCTGGTAACCCGCTTTTTGTGAATTTAGATTTCGTAACTATGGTTTCGATAAATTGTCTATGTCATTCAAGCGCACTGACGACCCGAACAATCATCAAAGAACCGCAACTCTGTTGTCACAGTTAACGATTCAGGAGTATTTACATTAGTAAACCTCAACATAAATTGATCTTATTGACTATATCCGTTGAAATCATTCAACCTTTGTAATAACCGACGATAGTAAAACAAGTTGTGCGTGTTTGCCGCACTTCTTCAGGTTTCAACTCTATGTAGAAAATCGAATTTTCTCGGAAAAGAGACTGACAAAATATGTGCAGTTCCACCTTCATATATAATTTGTAATGCAAATTTGGTCGCTTAAACTTTGAAAAGTAGTCTTATAGTGTATATGTTGGTTGTCTGAGTTCTAGATATATATGTCAGGGACGGATCCAGCCATTTTAAAAAAGGGGTGGGGGTCCCAACCCAGAGTAAAAGGGGGGATTCCAACCATATGCTCCCATTCAAATGCATTGATCGTCCAAACAAAGGGGGGTTCCAACCCCCCTTCCCCTGATCCGCCAATGTATGTTATAAGTTGACCTTGGTCCTGTTAGTCAACCATTTATTTTCCTCCAGCCCCAGGTGATTAATGACTATGTCAGACTGTTTATTTTGGGTATAGCTAGATCTTGCTATATAAATCACTGATCTTTTGCTAACTAAATCCTTGATCTCAACATATTTAAATCCTTTCTAGTAAATGTGGATTTGTAAATTTATGCTAAGAGTATGCATTAAATATTATATAAAAGAAAACAAGCAGTTCTGACATATTCAGTTGCAAAATATGTTTGAAAATCAGTAATACAAATTTAATCAGAAGTCTTGAAAAGTATAGAGAATCAACTTAATTTTAAATGGAAGATAATTTCTGGTCAGGGTGAGGCAACTTCAAAGTTTTCTATCATCTGTTGCTACACAGACATATTATTTTTGTGGGGGGTGCTCACTGTTGCTGTTGCTGTGTGAAAAAATATTTTCACTTTTTTCCTCCATTTTGTGTTTTTCCAATTCTTACTAGGCAAGGATATTCATTTCCAAAATTGATGTCCCAGTCAGTAATCGCATACAATTACATTTCATCTATCATGTATTTTGTATATATCAAACATCACATTTCATTTTGTGACCAAAAAAAAATAATTTGTATTGGTGTTTTACAGTTTTAAAGGGACAGTGGCTTGCTTTAATTTGGTTCATGTCTGTCGACATATCTGTTTTTTTTTATACATTAGGCTGTTAAGTTTCTCAATTGATTTTTTTTTATGGCCAAGCCATATTTAGCCAACTATTCAGTATGAATTTTCTCATTGTCAAAGGAAGTATTTGCCTAAAGTGTAATTACTTAATTATAAAGCTATTTCATTAGAACTTACAATTGGTGGATAGTTGTCTCAATGTCAATCATACAACATCTCCTTATTTGATATAAAACAGACAAATTGCATTAAAGTCTTTGTGTGACCATGTATTGCTTATATGTTTCTTGTTGACCCGCGCCCCTCTTTAAAAAATCTGGATAAACTTAGAAACTATATAACCAACACTAACCAAATTAGATTTCACTTATATATATATGTCGATTTTCAATATATTATTGAAAAATGATTCATTATTTAAAATAAAATCAGTTTATAAAACATATGAAATCAGGATACCCAGCAATTTTTTTTTAAACTGTAAATACTGAAAGTTTTGCATGCATCTATTATACTATTTCCAGTATACGATCATTTATTATTGCATGTATTCAAGAATGGATGCCTTAGCTGTTATCTGCTCTTTGGTTGGGTTGTCTCATTGACATGCACATTACCCAAATTCCATTCTCAATTTTACTAAAAAATGTTTATTTATTGAGATTTCTAATAATTCCTCATAAAAGTGCATGTTTCAGTTACAAATGTTTAAGAATGCAAGTTCTCATTATTAAGATATTTACCTAGTCACATTATTCGTATTCAATTATTTCTGAATTTTCATGTATACAGTTTGAGTGGTTTACAATAGGCGATTTGTGTTATGGAACTTTACGGAAGAAAAATAAATAAGCGAAGACAATGATAGAAGTCTCATCTGTGTCTTATTTTGATAAGGGAAATGGCAATATTTTATGATTACATGTACAATGTATCTGTATATTTAACACGACTGAAAGTATGTTTTCTGTCCAAATACAGTCTAATGGTACATACTTCAAGTTCAACTTTTACTGGGATTCATGTTTAGTACCAAATTGTTGCTTTTATATTTTAACTTCTTTAAATATTTCTTTATGAGTCCTTGTGCATGTTTTGTGTGTTTTACACCAATCAAGTTTGATTGAGCTATTGATATATTTTTTCTTTTTTTCTGCATTGTCTACAGACATGACCGAGTTTGAATTTCGTCAATTGCTGGTATTCATTGATATCTACATGTCATTCATGTTGACCGACACTCTTTACCTTATAGTAGATTCTTTTAAATACAATGTATATTGTAAGAATATAAAAATCCTAAATTTAGCTGGTGAATGTACATGAAACTTCCGTAACATTAGAATTAAAAGTACATGGTACCACCTTCTATTGAACAACCTGCATCTCAAACTTTGAACCTGTATTCACCACTGCATGTTTCATGTGTTTCATTTGTCATTATTTACATAATTTTCTCAAGGTTGATTTTTTTTTCTGGTTTCTTTTTATTGAATTTTGTACTGCAACACCCTTAATTGTTAAAGGCAGTACAATTTTCAAGACGAGCATTTCAGCTAAATGACTATGTTGTATGAAATTTGCTCATAGTTGTAGGCCTAACATGTACACTGACCTTTAGTTTTTTACTTTTACATCATTTAGTTGCTTGCCCTTATTTGGGAGAGTTGTCTCATTAGCAACGAAACCACATTTTCTTAATTTTGTATGTACCCATACATGTACATGATATTTAATGCCCTTTCTTAACCTGATATATTAATGTCACAGAAAAACTCTCAAAAACATGTTTACGATCACATGACTATTGTCTCATTGGCAATCATACCACATCTTCTTTTTTATATTTACTAAGTCACATTTTATGTGCCAGTCTCTCAACATGCTTAATCTAAAGCTTATGTTGTTCTTTTTTGGTTGCTGTCTGTCATTATTTGTTAATTTGTATATTAAAGGTAGCATAACTCATGTACAAATGTAATTGTATGTATAAATGCAAATGATAAAGAGTTTTACTCATTGTTGAAAGCTGTACAGTAACCTATCAATAGTTGTGATGAACATGATGAAACATCCAAGAACTTTCGTAAAAATCTGAAATCAAACTGGCCTTATTACTCATGAAATTGTAATGCAAGTACAGTGCATAAATAGAAATATTTAATCAAATTAATGTTTTGATACACACGCTTGACAAAAAATTAATGGATGATGTTACTGTTCAAATGTTGATACTGCAGCTGCTCTTATGAACATAATGTAAATTTACATATAACATTTAGCCCTTTTATGTTGGTCTTCTGTTCGTAATAAATTGCACATGTAATTTTTCCACTATACAGGTACAAAATTGTACAACGTACATGTATATGAGCACAAATTTTTTTTAATCAAATTGTACTTGTTAAGATTAATTTCTGTTTGACATGTCTGTGTTCATGTTGAAAACTAGAACTGTTCACCTTTGGTCATCCTTAACTGCTGTGGAACGATCTCTACGAGGCTGCTACAAGATGTTGAATTACTTTATAGATTACATGAGGTTTTTTCTTTACACATGTTTCCATCTGTAGGTTCTGTTAATTTTACAATTTAACAGTCACTTTCTGCATTCTATTTAAATGGAGGGTTTTCTTTCTGTCCAGAAAAAACAGGCAAGAAAAAGTGGGTGCCAAAAGCTGGATCCTCCTTTCACCTTTAAGCCGAGTCTTACTATATTGTTTTTAATCATTTTTAACATGCTGTTTGACATCACCATGATCACACTGTGAAAAGTCTGGTTGGAAGGTTATATTTATTCAATTTCAAAAAGTTATGTTGCCCTGAACACATATGGTCCATGTTTTCGGTTCATACATCCTGCAGTCACATTGTGCGATGTACATGTAAGGCTTATCTTTTGCACTTTTGTTCTCATCATTGTCCTCTTGAACCTGTAATAAAAAAAAGTAACAATTGACAATCGTGTACACAAAAAAAAACATCTAGTAAGCAGTATAACAGTATTACTGATAAAAAATATTTTTCATATATATATATAAACATGAACATGATGAAGGACTAATTATATTGTAATCCAAACTTACATGCAAAAATTCTGTGAAAAGAGATGTGTTAAAAACTTAACAATATCCACCTAACATTTTTGTAAAATAGTCACTAACTATCAAAATAACAACTTTTTGCAAAATTAAAATAACTCTGCTACATTATGTATGTATGTAAATATTTGTGCCTGTCTCGTTTGAACATGTTGAATTGTTTTACATTGTAATTTCGGTGTCTTTTATAGCCGACTATGCGGTATTGTCTTTGCTTATTGTTGAAGTCCCGTACCGTGACCTATAGTTGTTAATTTGTGTGTCATTTTGTTCTCTTGTGGAGAGTTGTCTCATTTGCATTTATACCATATCTTCTTTTTTATATTAGTTAATTTAATTTAATTCAAACCAAAACGAATTTAAATTGTATGCTTGTTTCCAGCCTCCAATTTGAAACAAAAAGGGTCAGGTAGTAATTCGCCTTTTCCATCTATATATAGGACTATGGGTAAATGGTAATCTCATTGTTCGTACACCAAAATGAAAATAACGCCACATCATTGGATGGAATTCAAATATTTAGTATGTATTAAGCCAATCACAACTTTTTGGTGAACGCTTTTGAAAATATTAGCCAGAATGCATAAGATTCCGAAACGACAAATCTATTTTATGTCTTATTTTTTTAAATGATTATACAGGTACATTTCAGAACAGTGAATGTTCTAACTTCCTAGCCTATACCAAATTAGCATTAAACACCATATACACATGTAGCAACCTAGTGTTCACGTTCCGCAGGGTCTTTCAGTGTTTTCATGTGAGGCTATACATGTATTTCTTGAATGTGATGCTATCTCAGTGGTGGATCCACAAGTTTTCATAAGTTGGGGCCCACTGCACTGACTACCTAAGAAGGGCCAACAAATAAATTTCCTCCAGAAAAGGTGGGCCCAGATAATTATAATATTAATTTTCCTTTTTAGGCCACATCAATTCATGATTTAGTTTCTTGTTTTACGGATTTTTGGACTCCAAAAATTGGGGCGAGCGAGCGATGTGAAAATTTTAATTAAAAAATATTCAATTTGCAATTTTTTAGGTGAAGCATGAAAAATAAAGGCTAACGATTATGACTTTTTTTTGTAAACATAAAATATTAGATTTTGACAATATTCATGATATTAAAGCTTGATTTATCACAAGTTTGTACCCTGACATTTCTTTAATTTATGAAGTGTTTTTCCCTGTACACCAAGAAATAATTGAATAATTAGATGTGGTATATGTATGTGTGCCAAAGAGAGAAATCTCCATCCAAGTCATAATCAGGTTGGGAACCACCCCACAATGTTATAGAATATCCCTTTTATGAGGGGTCATATAAGTTATAATATATATTTTGTAAAAAAAAAAACACTTTTTAGTACAAAACACCTCATATTTTCTGAAAGAACTATATAGCTATCTGGTATTTTAAAATGGTCAAAACATGTCTACAAATTTTGTAATATTTCTGGACTTTAATCAACCACACATATCATTTACTTTTATATTATTCAGAAAGTGCGGACCCCTCTTTTTAGAAAAGTTGTTTCAAATATGATGTAGCTTTCCTTGTTTTAAGTAAAAAATTCTAAGCTTTTCCAAGGATTTGTATAGTAGCACTATACAAATCCTTGGTTTATTCTATTTTTCTTTTCTATAACAGTAAAATAACCCCTTACTTGAAGAAGGGTTCTTCCAAACCTGATATTATAACAAATTCAAGTCATTTATCGGCCTTTTACACCGGCTAGGGCTATGACTCAGACTAAACAGCAAGCTATAAGGGTATAAGGGACCCCAACATAACTAGAGTACACAATTCAAACAGGAAAACCAACAATCTAATATATATACAAACTGGGAAATAACAGGCTATGAACCACATCAACAAACTACTGAACGACAGGCCCCCAAATAAATCCTGACAGGTACATAAACATGCAGCGAGTATGGGTTGTTTTGTTCTGCAGGCATACAATATATTTGCAATTGAAGCCAACTGTTCTTTAGAAGTTCTGACAACGAACATATTTTGTAAGTAAGGGGAAGGAAACCAACGTACAGGCATTTTTTCCTGTTATATATTTATATCGGAGTACTCCGACTTGGGATACAATGTATATATATATATAGGTTTAATTATTAATAAAAAAGATTGCACAAGATATTTATACAGTGTGGTCGGGTGCTTTTAGGTTTTAAACAATAAATACAGGTAAGACAGTGATTTGAAAACAAGTGTTAATATCTTTTTATAATATTTACAAAAAATGATGCGGGAAATGGACATGATTACATTTCCAGATGCAGGAAGGGGGAATATATAAAAAAAAAATCCTGTTTTGAAAAAAATAAGTGCGGGTGGGTTGGTCAGACAAGGAATTAAATTGGTGTGGCCTTTATACATGTTACTTATTTCATAAAGACTGTATAGCAACAGAATGAACCTTATTCTGGTAGTACAAAATGTTGAACAGAAAGAACTTCTGTAGCTGTCTCATGATATATGATTATGTACACACAAAATGTACAATGTACACCCTACAGGCCCATACCCAGGAATTTCCAGGGTGGGGGGGGGGGGGGGGGGGGGGGGGTGGTGTTGGACTCACAAACTCGACTTTATCAGTCACAATTCGAACAGATTATTGACTTTAACAGTGCTTATTTGTTTTCAGGGGGGGGGGGGGGGTTGTCCGAACCCCTCGAACCCCCTGGCTACGGGTATGCCCTACATCTCCTTTTATTCATATACATATTTAAGAAATTAAACATGAATCATACAGAATAAAATAAGGGTATATATTGTATATATATGATTTACACTTGGGTACAGGACAAATAGCCCAGGTTTTTAAAAACTTCTTTTAGGTTTGTCAGAATTTCTATTCAGTAAGTACTACATTTGCTTGTACATTGTGTACACTACAGACGAATGTATAGTATACATACTAAGTCCAAATAATTATGACGTCTGGCAAGGCTATTTTAATTTTAATTAAAATAGCCTTGCCAGACGTCATAATTATTTGGACTAATACGTACTATGCAAAATTTTCTTTAGAAAATATGAATCTGGCCAACGGCAGCCTAAGAATAAAACATCAATCAGCATACAGTTACTCTTAAGTCTTTCAAGTCTTTATGTCAATAAAAATCTAGAATTTTTGTTGTTTTAGAACGTAAAAAAATGACCTTGCATTCATGATGCAGCTTTAAAATTGAGGAAAATGTAGTTTGAACATGTACATACATGACATAGCTAACTTTAGAACATCTGGCAGTGTCTTGCCTACACACTGTCTGCACAGTTATAAACTCTGTGATAATAAAGGTGCTCATTACAGTTCCTATTGATAATATTGAGGTGGGGTCTTTGTTGATAGACCTTAAGTTTTTTTACATCAACAACTGAACAAGTGAAACTATAGCATAACACTTCCTGGACAGCTCAAGGGTATTCTAAAACTTCACCTAAATTGCGCATAAACACTGTGGACCATGAAAGGACTTGCAATTAAGACAGTTCAGGCATAGTATACTACAAATGTATGCAATTCCTTGGTTCAGGGATAATTTCTAAAACAGATGAAAAAAAGGGGGAGAATTTCAACTTCAAGGGTAGATTTTTGTCAAAATGAAGATAGTCGGCTACAGAAAACAGCAAAAAGACGACAGAATACTTACTCATAGTCAAGTTATGGCGTACAATTCGGCTTGTAAGCTGAAATCCGTGGGTACATAAGCCATTATTCGCCTCTTGCAACAAAAACATTCCGTCCGTTCAAAACATGTGGGTTTCAAGCTTCCTGTTGAATCGGTTTTCCAAATAAGGAAAACAAGCCACGCCTCCGTTGCGAGATCGACAAGTAGGATTTTCATACAATACAAGTTATGGCTTGTAAAATAATGTGACCTTTTATTTTTATTTTCAAGAAATTATCATTATTTATCTAATTCTGCATATTTTATCAATAAAAAGATGAAAATACAAGACCAATTGATGACCAGAGAAATGAAGCGGACAGCGTCGTCACTATGGAGACGCAACGTTATTCATTAATATTCATGAGCATCACAAGAGTTATTTGCCCCTGAAAAAAATGCCTTAACATACCCGCGAATTAGCCATATTTGTTATGTCAGCTTTCAATGTATAATACATATTGACAATGGACAGCTATATTGCAATATAATAACAACAAATTTTTGTTCTCATAAATTTAGGATACCAGCATGTCCTCATTTTATTCAAAATATTGATACGTAACAAAATTTCAGTAGTTTTGATACCTCCAGCTGATTTGTACAATAACATTATTTGACCGCATCCACCAAAACTGACCATATGTGAACTTTCAACTGTAAATCTATATACCCCCATATTAAATCAGCCTTATTTTTTATGTCAGGATTCAATGTATAATACAATAATGACAATGGACAGCAATATTGCAATATAATAACAACAAATTTTTGTTAACATAAATTTAGAATTCCAGCATGTCCTCATTTTATTTTAAATATTGATACGTAACAAAATTGTAGTAGTTTTGATACCTCCTGCTGACTTGTACAACAAAATTATTTGACCGCATCCACCAAAACTGACCATATGTTCACTATAATTTGAAAATCTATATACCCGCATAGTAAATCAGCCATATTTTTTATGTCAGGATTTAATGTATAATACAATCACAACAATGGACAGCAATATTGCAATATAATAACAAAACAATTTTGGTTCGCATTAATTTAGGATACCAGCATGTCCTCATTTTATTCAAAATGTTGATACGTAACAAAATTTCAGTAGTCTTGATACCTCCAGGTGACTTGTACAACAAAATTATTTGACCGCACTACCAAAACTGACCATATATGCACTTTGAATTGTAAATCTATATACCTGCATAGTAAATCAGCCCTATTTTTTATGTCAGGATTCAATGTTTAATACAATCATGACAATGGACAGCAATATTGCAATATAATAACATCAAATTTTTGTTCGCATAAATTTAGGATACCAGCGTGTCCTCATTTTATTCAAAATATTGATACGTAACAAAATTTCAGTAGTTTTGATACCTCCTGCTGACTTGTACAACAAAATTATTTGACTGCATCCACCAAAACTGACCATATGTTCACTATAATTTGAAAATCTATATACCCGCATAGTAAATCAGCCATATTTTTTATGTCAGGATTTAATGTATAATACAATCACGACAATGGACAGCAATATTGCAATATAATAACAAAACAATTTTGGTTCGCATTAATTTAGGATACCAGCATGTCCTCATTTTATTCAAAATGTTGATACGTAACAAAATTTCAGTAGTCTTGATACCTCCAGGTGACTTGTACAACAAAATTATTTGACCGCACTACCAAAACTGACCATATATGCACTTTGAATTGTAAATCTATATACCTACATAGTAAATCAGCCTTATTTTTTATGTCAGGATTCAATGTTTAATACAATCATGACAATGGACAGCAATATTGCAATATAATAACATCAAATTTTTGTTCGCATAAATTTAGGATACCAGCGTGTCCTCATTTTATTCAAAATATTGATACGTAACAAAATTTCAGTAGTTTTGATACCTCCAGCTGACTTGTACAACAAAATTATTTGACCGCATCCACCAAAACTGACCATACATTCTGTATATGCACTTTAAATTGTAAATCTATATACCCGTATAGTAAATCAGCCTTATTTTTTATGTCAGGATTCAATGTATAATACAATCATGACAATGGACAGCAATATTGCAATATAATAACAACAAATTTTTGTTTGCATAAATTTAGGATACCAGCATGTCCTCATTTTATTCAAAATATTGATACGTAACAAAATTTCAGTAGTTTTGATACCTCCAGCTTACTTTTACAACAAAATTATTTGACCACATTACCAAAACTGACTATATGTGCACTTTAAATTGTAAATCTATATACACCATGATGTACCCGCATAGTATTAATCAGCCATACTTTTTATGTCAGGAATCAATGTATAATGCAATCACGACAATGGACAGCAAAATTGCAATATAATAACAAAATATTTTGGTTCGCATATATTTAGGATACCAGCATGTCCTCATTTTATTCAAAATATTGATACGTAACAAAATTTCAGTAGTCTTGATGCCTCCAGTTGACTTGTACAACAAAATTATTTGACCGCATCCACCAAAAAAAACAATATATGCACTTTAAATTGTAAATCTATATACCCGCATAGTAAATCAGCCTTATTTTTTATGTCAGGATTTAATGTATAATACAATCATGACAATGGACAGCAATATTGCAATATAATAACCAAAAAAATTTTGTTCGCATTAATTTAGGTTACCAGCATGTCCTCATTTTATTCAAAATATTGATATGTAACAAAATTTCATTAGTTTTGATACCTCCAGCTGACTTGTACAACAAAATTATTTGACCGCATCCACCAAAACTGACCATATGTGCACTTTAATTTGAAAATCTATATACCCGGACAGTAAATCAGTCATTATTTTTATGTCAGGATTTAATGTATAATACAATCATGCCAATGGACAGCAATATTGCAATATAATAACATCAAATTTTTGTTCGCATAAATTAAGGATACCAGCGTGTCCTCATTTTATTCAAAATATTGATACGTAACAAAATTTCAGTAGTTTTGATACCTCCAGCTGACTTGTACAACAAAATTATTTGACCGCATCCACCAAAACTGACCATACATTCTGTATATGCACTTTAAATTGTAAATCTATATATTACCCGCATAGTAAATCAGCCTTATTTTTTATGTCAGGATTCAATGTATAATACAATCATGACAATGGACAGCAATATTGCAATATAATAACAACAAATTTTTGTTTGCATAAATTTAGGATACCAGAATGTCCTCATTTTATTCAAAATGTTGATACGTAACAAAATTTCAGTAGTTTTGATACCTACAGATGGGTGCACTCCTAACCTGTACAGCAAGTTAACTTGATAACCAGTCATTTGGACTGGTCAAAGTTAACCTGTGACCGAATATAGGACTGCTCTGACCGGTCCTAGGACCAAAATCTAGTTAACTTGAAAAGCGGACTTTTAACTTGGAAACAGGTCCGCTATTGATATAAGTTAACTTCGAACCAGTCCTGTCATAAGTTAACATAAGTTAACTTCGGAACCAGTCCTGTCATAAAGTTAACATAAGTTAACTTGGAAACCGGTCCTGTCACAAAGTTAACAGCTTCTGCTTGGACAAATCCGATCAAAACCAGACCTGTTCCAAAGTTAACTTTTGACTGGTCTGCTCAACACTAAGTTAACTTGTAACCAGGACCGCTCTACGTTGATTTAAAAAAAAATATCTTTGTTTCGAAGTATAAACATCGAAAATAAAGTAATTTGAAAATTAATACTTCCGTTTTATGAACAGGATTAAATATAAATATTTGAAAATAAGTACGCACAGAACGTAACACAAATTTATCTGTGATCTGACAATCTATCTATTATAAAAACGATCTCGGTTACAATGATAACAGGCACTGAATATATATATATTCCGAGATCAAATTCAATCATATTATGTATATTTTTGAAAAGAAGTATATTTGATGTTAGGTGTATACGTCCTTGTTAGTTATACATCCTTGAACTATGCAGCCACAATCAACAATAGTTTAATTCATTTAAATAATGACTACAAATTTTTGTTCGCCTAAATTAAGGGTGCCAGCATGTCCTTTTTTTACTCAAAATACTGATACGTAACAAAATTTCAGTAGTTTTGATGCCTCCAGTTGACTTGTACAACAAAATTATTTGACCGCATCCACCAAAACTGACCATATATGCACTTTAATTTGTAAATCTATATACCCACATAGTAAATCAGCCATATTTTTTATGTCAGGATTCAATGTATAATACAATCATGACAGTGGACAGCAATATTGCAATATAATAACAACAAATTTTTTTTCTCATAAATTTAGGATACCAGCTTGTCCTCATTTTATTCAAAATATTGATACGTAACAAAATTTCAGTAGTTTTGATACCTCCAGTTGACTTGTACAACAAAATTATTTGACCGCATCCACCAAAACTTACCATATGTGCACTTTAATTTGTAAATCTATATACCCGCATAGTTAATCAGCCATATTTGTTATGCCAGAATCAATGTATAATACAATCATGACAATGGACAGCAATATTGCAATATAATAACAACAAATTTTTGTTCACCTAAATTTAGGATACCAGCATGTCCTCATTTTATTCAAAATATTGATATGTAACAAAATTTCAGTAGTTTTGATGCCTCCAGCTGACTTGTACAACACAATTATTTGACCATATTACCAAAACTGACCATATATGCACTTTAATTTGTAAATCTATATACCCTCATAGTAAATCAGCCATATTTTTTATGTCAGGATTCAATGTATAATACAATCATGACAATGGACAGCAATATTGCAATATAATAACAACAAATTTTTGTTCTCATAAATTTAGGATACCAGCTTGTCCTCATTTTATTCAAAATATTGAAACGTAACAAATTTTCAGTAGTTTTGATGCCTCCAGTTGACTTGTACAACAAAATTATTTGACCGCATCCACCAAAACTGACCATATATGCACTTTAATTTGTAAATCTATATACCCGCATAGTTAATCAGCCATATTTTTTATGTCAGGATTCAATGTATAATACAATCATGACAATGGACAGCAATATTGCAATATAATAACAACAAATTTTTGTTCTCATCAATTTAGGATACCAGCTTGTCCTCATTTTATTCAAAATATTGATACGTAACAAAATGTCAGTAGTTTTGATACCTCCAGATGACTTGTTCAACAAAATTATTTGACCGCATCCACCAAAACTGACCATATGTGCACTTTAATTTGTAAATCTATATACCCGCATAGTTAATCAGCCATATTTTTTATGCCAGAATCAATGTATAATACAATCATGACAATGGACAGCAATATTTCAATATAATAACAACAAATTTTGTTCACCTAAATTAAGGATACCAGCATATCCTCATTTTATTCAAAATATTGATACATAACAAAATTTCAGTAGTTTTGAGACCTCCAGCTGACTTGTACAACAAAATTATTTGACCATATTACCAAAACTGACCATATGTGAACTTTAAATTGTAAATCTATATACCAGCATAGTAATTAAATCAGCCTTATTTTTAATGTCAGGATTCAATGTATAATACAATCATGACAATGGACAGCAATATTGCAATATAATAACAACAATTTTTTGTTCGCCTAAATTAAGGGTGCCAGCATGTCCTCTTTTTACTTAAAGTACTGATACGTAACAAAATTTCAGTAGTTTTGATGACTCTGGTTGACTTGTACAACAAAATTATTTGACCGCATTACCAAAACTGACCATATGTGCACTTTAATTTGTAAATCTATATACACCATGACATACCCGCATAGTATTAATCAGCCATATTTTTTATGTCAGGATTCAATGTATAATACAATCATGACAATGGACAGCAATATTGCAATATAATAACAACATTTTTTTGTTCTCATAAATTAAGGATTCCAGCTTGTCCTCATTTTATTCAAAATATTGATACGTAACAAAATTTCAGTAGTTGATACCTCCAGTTGACTTGTACAACAAAATTATTTGACCGCATCCACCAAAACTGACCATATGTGCACTTTAATTTGTAAATCTATATACTAGCATAGTTAATCAGCCATATTTTTTTATGCCAGAATCAATGTATAATACAATCATGACAATGGACAGCAATATTGCAATATAATAACAACAAATTTTTGTTCACCTAAATTAAGGATACCAGCATATCCTCATTTTATTCAAAATATTGATACGTAACAAAATTTCAGTAGTTTTGATACCTCCAGCTGACTTGTACAACAAAATTATTTGACCATATTACCAAAACTGACCATATGTGAACTTTAAACTGTAAATCTATATACCAGCATAGTAATTAAATCAGCCTTATTTTTAATGTCAGGATTCAATGTATAATACAATCATGACAATGCCGTATGGACAGCAATATTGCAATATAATAACCACAATTTTTTGTTCGCCTAAATTAAGGGTGCCAGCATGTCCTCTTTTTACTTAAAATACTGATACTTGACAAAATTTCAGTAGTTGATACCTCCAGTAGACTTGTACAACAAAATTATTTGACCGCATCCACCAAAACTGACCATATGTGCACTTTAATTTGTAAATCTATATACTAGCATAGTTAATCAGCCATATTTTTTATGCCAGAATCAATGTATAATACAATCATAACAATGGACAGCAATATTGCAATATAATAACAACAAATTTTTGTTCACCTAAATTTAGGATACCAGCATATCCTCATTTTATTCAAAATATTGATACGTAACAAAATTTCAGTAGTTTTGATACCTCATGCTGACTTGGAAAACAAAACTATTTGACCAAAACTGATCATATGTGCACTTTTATTTGCAAATCTATATACCCGCATACCATTGTACCGAGCGCCTTAATGTCTTCTCCTGGCGCTCCTGTTCACATTTTAGTAGGACCGTAAATGTACACGTAATCAATAATATTGGAAAACTATTAATGCAAAAAATATTCTAAATAAATTGAGAATGTCAGAATTTCATCTCTTTATTCATAATAACAGTCACATCATATATAGGAGTTCATGATAGTGTAGTGTAAAACAAAACTATTATACCACATCATCAAAGTACCAACACTGACATGTCTGAATTCACTTAATTGTACTATTTACAATGATTTAATAAAAAAAGTATACGAGGTTCTCTTCTTGGAATCTATTATGTCGGTTGATTGATTTTGTTTGTAGTTAAACGTCAAGTGGCAACTATTTCATTAAAGTGCGCATTGAGTATAATTTTAGGACGTCCCATATAAATATCGGCAATGACAAATCTCTCGATAAATCTGACGAATTTGACGAGATTGTTGATAGTTTTACCACACCGTGTGCTTACGGACACTGTACAACTTCTGTTAGAATATTCTGCGGGAAATAGAATAGTAAATCCAATGCAAACAAGTTGAATATCAATGAAATATCCATGCAAGTATAAATTTATGCATAAAGTAAAATTTAGGAAGGGACAGGTAAACAACGGGGAACGAAGTAACGTAGACAATGTTGCCGATATCCCGTGATATAAGAATATTGTTCCGATGCGTTGGATAACCTTTCTATCCGCCTTCTAATAAAAAAAACTCTGTGTGATCGTATAGCCATTTTTTTATTTATATAAGAATACATGTATATATCAAATAAAAGAGAGCATTTGTATAATATCTAGTACAGTCTAGTGAGTAAATAATAAATGACATCTGTGGAAAAACAATGCGAATGTTGTTTACATATTTTAATGAAAGCTCAAGTCTGATATGAAAACTTCATAACGATAAACTGTCATAAGCAGACCTGTCCTCAGGTCTGGTCAATAGCAGACTTGTCCACAGGTCTGGTCAAAAGCAGACCTGTCCTCAAGTCTGGTCAGGAGCAGACCTGTCCACAGCTCTGGTCTGAGGCAGACCTGTCCTCAGGACTGGTCAAAAGCAGACTTGTCCACAGGTCTGGTCTGGGGCAGACCTGTCCTCAGGACTGGTCAAAAGCAGACTTGTCCACAGGTCTGGTCTGGAGCAGACTTGTCGATAGGTCTGCAGCAGTCCTGAAAAAGCAGACCGTAGGTCTGGTCCACCAACGACGAAGTTAACTTGCTTGTCTGCTTAAAAATTCTCAAGTTAACTTAGAAAGCAGTCAACAAGTTAACTCTAAGTTAACTTTTGTCAAGGTTAGGACCGCACCCATCTGTACAGCTGACTTTTACAACAAAATTATTTGACCACATTACCAAAACTGACTATATGTGCACTTTAAATTGTAAATCTATATACACCATGATGTACCCGCATAGTATTAATCTGCCATACTTTTTATGTCAGGAATCAATGTATAATGCAATCACGACAATGGACAGCAAAATTGCAATATAATAACAAAATATTTTGGTTCGCATATATTTAGGATACCAGAATGTCCTCATTTTATTCAAAATATTGATACGTAACAAAATTTCAGTAGTCTTGATGCCTCCAGTTGACTTGTACAACAAAAATATTTGACCGCATCCACCAAAACTGACCATATATGCACTTTAAATTGTAAATCTATATACCCGCATAGTAAATCCGCTTTATTTTTTATGTCAGGATTCAAAGTATAATACAATCATGACAATGGACAGCAATATTGCAATATAATAACAAAAACATTTTGGTTCGCATTAATTTAGGATACCAGCATGTCCTCATTTTATTCAAAATATTGATATGTAACAAAATTTCAGTAGTTTTGAAACCTCTAGCTGACTTGTACAGCAAAAATTTTCGACCGCATCCACCAAAACTGACCATATGTGCACTTTAATTTTAAAATCTATAAACCCGGACAGTAAATCAGTCATTATTTTTATGTCAGGATTTAATGTATAATACAATCATGACAATGGACAGCAATATTGCAATATAATAACATCAAATTTTTGTTCGCATAAATTTAGGATACCAGCGTGTCCTCATTTTATTCAAAATATTGATACGTAACAAAATTTCAGTAGTTTTGATACCTCCAGCTGACTTGTACAACAAAATTTTTTGACCGCATCCACCAAAACTGACCATATATGCACTTTAAATTGTAAATCTATATACCCGCATAGTAAATCAGCCTTATTTTTTATGTCAAGATTCAATGTATAATACAATCATGACAATGGACAGCAATATTGCAATATAATAACAACATTTTTTTGTTCTCATAAATTTAGGATACCAGCTTGTCCTCATTTTATTCAAAATATTGATACGTAACAAAATTTCAGTAGTTGATACCTCCAGTTGACTTGTACAACAAAATTATTTGACCGCATCCACCAAAACTGACCATATGTGCACTTTAATTTGTAAATCTATATACTAGCATAGTTAATCAGCCATATTTTTTATGCCAGAATCAATGTATAATACAATCATGACAATGGACAGCAATATTGCAATATAATAACAACAAATTTTTGTTCACCTAAATTAAGGATACCAGCATATCCTCATTTTATTCAAAATATTGATACGTAACAAAATTTCAGTAGTTTTGATACCTCCAGCTGACTTGTACAACAAAATTATTTGACCATATTACCAAAACTGACCATATGTGAACTTTAAACTGTAAATCTATATACCAGCATTGTAATTAAATCAGCCTTATTTTTAATGTCAGGATTCAATGTATAATACAATCATGACAATGCCGTATGGACAGCAATATTGCAATATAATAACAACAATTTTTTGTTCGCCTAAATTAAGGGTGCCAGCATGTCCTCTTTTTACTTAAAATACTGATACTTGACAAAATTTCAGTAGTTGATACCTCCAGTTGACTTGTACAACAAAATTATTTGACCGCATCCACCAAAACTGACCATATGTGCACTTTAATTTGTAAATCTATATACTAGCATAGTTAATCAGCCATATTTTTTATGCCAGAATCAATGTATAATACAATTATAACAATGGACAGCAATATTGCAATATAATAACAACAAATTTTTGTTCATCTAAATTAAGGATACCAGCATATCCTCATTTTATTCAAAATATTGATACGTAACAAAATTTCAGTAGTTTTGATACCTCATGCTGACTTGGAAAACAAAACTATTTGACCAAAACTGATCATATGTGCACTTTTATTTGCAAATCTATATACCCGCATACCATTGTACCGAGCGCCTTAATGTCTTCTCCTGGCGCTCCTGTTCACATTTTAGTAGGACCGTAAATGTACACGTAATCAATAATATTGGAAAACTATTAATGCAAAAAATATTCTAAATAAATTGAGAATGTCAGAATTTCATCTCTTTATTCATAATAACAGTCACATCAAATATAGGAGTTCATGATAGTGTAGTGTAAAACAAAACTATTATACCACATCATCAAAGTACCAACACTGATATGTCTGAATTCACTTAATTGTACTATTTACAATGATTTAATAAAAAAAAGTATACGAGGTTCTCTTCTTGGAATCTATTATGTCGGTTGATTGATTTTGTTTGTAGTTAAACGTCAAGTGGCAACTATTTCATTAAAGTGCGCATTGAGTATAATTTTAGGACGTCCCATATAAATATCGGCAATGACAAATCTCTCGATAAATCTGACGAATTTGACGAGATTGTTGATAGTTTTACCACACCGTGTGCTTACGGACACTGTACAACTTCTGTTAGAATATTCTGCGGGAAATAGAATAGTAAATCCAATGCAAACAAGTTGAATATCAATGAAATATCCATGCAAGTATAAATTTATGCATAAAGTAAAATTTAGGAAGGGACAGGTAAACAACGGGGAACGAAGTAACGTAGACAATGTTGCCGATATCCCGTGATATAAGAATATTGTTCCGATGCGTTGGATAACCTTTCTATCCGCCTTCTAATAAAAAAAACTCTGTGTGATCGTATAGCCATTTTTTATTTATATAAGAATACATGTATATCAAATACAAGAGAGCATTTGTATAATATCTAGTACAGTCTAGCAAGTTAATAATAAATGATATCTGTGGAAAAAACAATGCGAATGTTGTTTACATATTTTAATGAAAGCTGAAGTCTGATATGAAAACTCCTTATAACGATAATCTGTCATAAGCAGACCTGTCCTCAGGTCTGGTCAATAGCAGACTTGTCCACAGGTCTGGTCAAAAGCAGACCTTTCATCAGGTCTGGTCAGGAGCAGACCTGTCCACAGGTCTGGTCTGAGGCAGACCTGTCCTCAGGACTGGTCAAAAGCAGACTTGTCCACAGGTCTGGTCTGGGGCAGACCTGTCCTCAGGACTGGTCAAAAGCAGACTTGTCCACAGGTCTGGTCTGGAGCAGACTTGTCGATAGGTCTGCAGCAGTCCTGAAAAAGCAGACCGTAGGTCTGATCCACCAACGACGAAGTTAACGTGCTTGACTGCTTAAAAATTCTCAAGTTAACTTAGAAAGCAGTCAACAAGTTAACTCTAAGTTAACTTTTGTCAAGGTTAGGACCGCACCCATCTGTAAATGCAAAAAATCTAGCAACACTGACATGTCGCATTACGTCTGAGAATTATGCAGTGCCGATAATACTGATTGGTGGTAATGTGAAGGGGAACGTCATAAGTATTCATGGATATCTGGTTCAGGAATAGAGAATAGCCAGTGATAACCTTAAAAAAGGTTTGTTTGTTTGTATATGAAAGAGGTTTGAATTACTGCATAAAATATCAATTTCAAAAATCAAACAAACAATTGAAGCGTGTATTTGTATACTTATTACCGTAACTCACATAGTTTTGATAGTTAACATTTGCTCCTCCCTCTAAACATCTCTTTATTGTTTGCGTGTCACCACAGCTTGAAGCAGAAAGTAGAGCCTGTATAACATAACACAACTGTTCGAATGTAAAAATAATTGATATGATAAATAAACAAAATCAATAAATTAAGACACAACACTTTACATCGGGGCTTCAGAAAATATCCTTATTCTCCTTACGGACACTGTACAACTTCTGTTAGAATATTCTGCGGGAAATAGAATAGTAAATCCAATGCAAACAAGTTGAATATCAATGAAATATCCATGCAAGTATAAATTTATGCATAAAGTAAAATTTAGGAAGGGACAGGTAAACAACGGGGAACGAAGTAACGTAGACAATGTTGCCGATATCCCGTGATATAAGAATATTGTTCCGATGCGTTGGATAACCTTTCTATCCGCCTTCTAATAAAAAAAACTCTGTGTGATCGTATAGCCATTTTTTATTTATATAAGAATACATGTATATCAAATAAAAGAGAGCATTTGTATAATATCTAGTACAGTCTAGCGAGTAAATAATAAATGACATCTGTGGAAAAACAATGCGAATGTTGTTTACATATTTTAATGAAAGCTCAAGTCTGATATGAAAACTCTTATAACGATAAACTGTCATAAGCAGACCTGTCCTCAGGTCTGGTCAATAGCAGACTTGTCCACAGGTCTGGTCAAAAGCAGACCTGTCCTCAAGTCTGGTCAGGAGCAGACCTGTCCACAGCTCTGGTCTGAGGCAGACCTGTCCTCAGGACTGGTCAAAAGCAGACTTGTCCACAGGTCTGGTCTGGGTCAGACCTGTCCTCAGGACTGGTCAAAAGCAGACTTGTCCACAGGTCTGGTCTGGAGCAGACTTGTCGATAGGTCTGCAGCAGTCCTGAAAAAGCAGACCGTAGGTCTGGTCCACCAACGACGAAGTTAACTTGCTTGTCTGCTTAAAAATTCTCAAGTTAACTTATACAGCAGTCAACAAGTTAACTCTAAGTTAACTTTTGTCAAGGTTAGGACCGCACCCATCTGTACAGCTGACTTTTACAACAAAATTATTTGACCACATTACCAAAACTGACTATATGTGCACTTTAAATTGTAAATCTATATACACCATGATGTACCCGCATAGTATTAATCAGCCATACTTTTTATGTCAGGAATCAATGTATAATGCAATCACGACAATGGACAGCAAAATTGCAATATAATAACAAAATATTTTGGTTCGCATATATTTAGGATACCAGCATGTCCTCATTTTATTCAAAATATTGATACGTAACAAAATTTCAGTAGTCTTGATGCCTCCAGTTGACTTGTACAACAAAAATATTTGACCGCATCCACCAAAACTGACCATATATGCACTTTAAATTGTAAATCTATATACCCGCATAGTAAATCCGCTTTATTTTTTATGTCAGGATTCAATGTATAATACAATCATGACAATGGACAGCAATATTGCAATATAATAACAAAAACATTTTGGTTCGCATTAATTTAGGATACCAGCATGTCCTCATTTTATTCAAAATATTGATATGTAACAAAATTTCAGTAGTTTTGAAACCTCTAGCTGACTTGTACAGCAAAATTTTTCGACCGCATCCACCAAAACTGACCATATGTGCACTTTAATTTTAAAATCTATAAACCCGGACAGTAAATCAGTCATTATTTTTATGTCAGGATTTAATGTATAATACAATCATGACAATGGACAGCAATATTGCAATATAATAACATCAAATTTTTGTTCGCATAAATTTAGGATACAAGCGTGTCCTCATTTTATTCAAAATATTGATACGTAACAAAATTTCAGTAGTTTTGATACCTCCAGCTGACTTGTACAACAAAATTTTTTGACCGCATCCACCAAAACTGACCATATATGCACTTTAAATTGTAAATCTATATACCCGCATAGTAAATCAGCCTTATTTTTTATGTCAAGATTCAATGTATAATACAATCATGACAATGGACAGCAATATTGCAATATAATAACAACACATTTTTTTTTTGCATAAATTTAGGATACCAGCATGTCCTCATTTTTTCAAAATATTGATAGGTAACAACATTTCAGTAGTTTTGATACCTCCAGCTGACTTTTACAACAACATTATTTGACCGCATTACCAAAACTGACCATATTTGCACTTTTATTTGCAAATCTATATACCCGCATACCATTGTACTGAGCGACTTACTGTCTTCTCCTGGCGCATCTGTTCACATTTTTGTAGGACCGTAAATGTACACGCAATCAATAATATTGGAAAACTATTAATGCAAAAAATATTCTGAATAAATTGGGAATGTCAGAATTTCATCTCTTTATTCATAATAACAGTCACATCATATATAGGAGTTCATGATGGTGTATGTGTAAAACAAAACAAATATGCCACATCAACTAAGTACCAACACTGACATGTCTGAATAGTTTTTAGGACGTCCCATATAAATATCGGCAATGACAAATCTCTCGATAGCACGAGGATAATTCTGTCGCTAGGATAGGACCAGAAATCCCACTGATATATAGCAAATTAATACCGTTTACCTACGCGAAAAACAAAATAGTTCAAGAAGTGAAAGTAGGCGTCAGGAAATGTGACAATCCCTTGAATATCCTGGAATGCACTACATGAAAGCACGGAACATATTAAATGTATATGTCAACAGTGTCATTTACATGAAACATATGGTATTTTGTTAGTTAAAGCTTACCACAGTATATAAATAGAAAATTACTTTATAAAATAACAGTTTGGTTATCCAAGATCCAAGTAGATAGTGTGCTTTTGCTCCATGTTGGAGGTCTTAATGAGACTGAGATGAAGAAAAGCAATTAAATACCTGTTTATAATTAAATGAAATTACCCCTGCTCATATCTGGGGCTCCTATATATTAAAACACACATACAGTCAATCACATGACAGTGGGTTATCCCTGGTCCCCCATAGAAACTTACATACAAATATTACATTGGGTTACCCTTGGTCCCTATATTAACTTAAATATAGACATAACATTGGGTTACCCAAAAACTTACATATAGACATAATTTACATAAAGACATTGTATGGGTTACCGCTTGGTCCCCTATTAAAACTTACATAAAGACATAACATTCGGTTATTTACCCCTTGTCCTCTATAGAACCTGCATATAGAAATAACGTTGGGCTATCTCTGGTCCTCTATAGAACATGCATACATAAATAATATTGGAATACCCCTGGTCTCCTAGAGCAACATACAGAAAATAACATTAAGTAACCTCTGGTCCCCAAAAAAAACATACATAAAGAAATAACATTGGTTTACCCCTGGTCCCCTTTAAACATACATAAGTTGTATAGACATAACATTGGGTAACTCCTTGGTCCACTATAGAACATGCATATAGAAATAAATAACATTGGGCTATCCTCTTCCACTATAAACCATGCATATAGAAATAAAATTGGAGTATCCCCTAGTCCCCTATAGAAATAACATTGGAGTATCCCCTAGTCCCCTATAGAAACATACAAAGATCATATAGATGTCACATGAGGTTAACCTTTGTCCCCTTAAAAACATACATAAGTCGTAGAGTCATAACATTGGGTTTCCTCTGGTCTCCTACAAAAACTAACATATAGGCATAACATTGCGTTACCCCTGGTCTGTAATCATAATGGAATTACATAACATTTAGTTTCCCTGGTCCTCTTTCAAAAATTACATAAGTCGTATCTATAGACTTAACATTGGGTTACCCCTGGTCCCTATAGAAACTAACATAAAGGCATAACATTGCGTTACCCCTGGTCCCCTATAGAAACTAACATATAGGCATAACATTGCGTTACCTGTGGACCATACTCATAATGGAATTTCATAATCCTAATTCGGATCTGTATCAAGCTTGAATGTAGTGTCCTCAAATATTGAATGGGGGTATTCTTAGTTAGTTTACTCATATTTTTATGTAAATCTCTCATAATGCTAAATACTATCCATACTGGTCTGTGTCCACTCTTGTTATACACCTTGTCCCCATATACATGTACACAGTAATAACATTCGGTTACTCCTGGTCCCCCATATAAACATACATGCAGTAATAACATTCAGTTTACCCTGCCCCCCATATAAACCTACATACTGTTATCACAGTTGGTTACCCCTGGTCCTCCATATAAATTTACACACAGTTTTAACAGTTGGTTACCCCTGGTCCCCCATATAAACGTACACACAGTTATAACAGATGGTTACCCCTGGTCCCCATATAAAACTTACACATAGTTATAACAGTTGGTTACCCCTGGTCCCCCATATAAACTTACACACAGTAATAACAGTTGGTTACCCCTGGTCCCCCATATAAACTTACATACAGTTATAACAGTTGGTTACCCCTGGTCCCCCATATAAATTTACATACAGTTATAACAGTTGGTTACCCCTGGTCCCCCATATAAACTTTCATACAGATATAACAGTTGGTTACCCCTGATCCCACATATAAACTTACATACAGTAATACAATTGGGTTATCCCTGGTCCCCCATACAAGCTTTCATACAGGACCAACATCCGGTTATCCCTGGTCCGCTATAGATACTTACATACATTAATAACATTCGGTTGCCCTTGTTCCACCATATAAACTTACATGCAGTAATAATATTCGTTTACCCCTGGTCCCAAAAAGATACTTACATACTGTAATAACATTCGGTTACCCCTGGTCCCCAAAAGATACTTACATACAGAAATTACATTGGGTTACCCCTGGTACCAAAAATATATTTACATACAGTAATAATATTGGGTTACCCCTGGTCCCCCAAATAAAATTACTGACAGTAATAACATTTGGTTACACCTGGTCCCCCATATAAACTTACATGTATTAATTACATTCGGTTACCCCTGGTCCCATATAGAAACTAATATTTTGGCATCACATTGCGTTACCGCTGTTTCTAAATAGGAACTTTCATATAGACAGAACATTGGGTTTTTCCTGGTCCCTTTAAAACTTACATGTTGACATAACATTGGGTTACCCTTTGGTCCATTATAGAACATGCATATAGAAATAACGTTGGGCTATCCCCGATCCTGTATAGAAAATGCTTATAGAAATAATTGGGGTATCCCTGGTCCCCTTGCCTCCAAAAGAAACATATAAGTCATAAAGACGTATTATTTGGTTACGCCTGGTCCCCAAGATATACTTACATATAAGCTTTCATACAGAATTAACATTCAGCTAACCTTAGTCCCCAATAGATACTAACTTACAGTAATAACATTCGGTTACTTCTTGTCTCCAATATAAACTTACATACAGTAATAACAGTCTGTAACCCCTGGTCCCCCATATAAACTTACATACATCAATAACATTGGGTAACTCCTGGTCCCCCATATAAACTTACATACAGTAATACCATTGGGTTAACCCTGGTCCCCTATATAAACATACATACAGTAATAACATTCGGTTACCCCTGGTCCCCATACAAACTCTCATACAATAATAACATTCGGTTACCCCTGGTCCCCCATATAAACATACATACAGTAATAACATTTGGTTACCCCTGGTCCCATATAAACTTACATACAGCAATTACATTTGGTTACCCCAGGTCCTCTCTAGAAACTAATATTATGGCAGAACATTGCGTTACCGCTGTTTCTAAATAGAAACTTTCATATATAGACAGAACATTGGTTTTTTTTCTAGTCCCTTTCAAAACTTACATATTGACATAACATTGTGTTACCCTTTGGTCCACTATAGAACATGCATATAGAAATAACGTTAGGCTATCCCCGATCCTGTATAGAAAATGCATATAGAAATAATTAGGGTATTCCTGGTCCCATTGGCTCCTATAGAAACATATATAAGTCATAAAGACGTACTATTTGGTTACGCCTGGTCCCTAATAGATACTTAAATATAAGTTTTCATACGTACAGTATGAACATTCAGTTAAACTTGGTCCCCAATAGATACTTACTTACATTAATAACATTCTGTTAATTCTGGTCTCCAATATAAACTTACATACAGTAATAACATTCGGTTACCCGTGGTCCCCCATATAAACTTACATACATTAATGACATTGGGTTACCTCTGGTCTCCCATATGAACGTACACACAGTTATAACATTGTTTTACTTCTGATCACCCATATAAACTTACATACAGACAAGGCATTGGGTTAACTCTAGGCCCCTAGAAAATATGCATATAGAAAAAAACATTGGGATACCCCTGGTCCTATGAAGAAACATATATTAGTCAAAAAGATGTAACATCAGGTTATCCCTGGTCATATAGAGAACCATTTGGTTATGGGTTACGTTCCCCTTGTTCCCTATATAAGCTTACATCAATGCATTGGGTAACCCTTGGTTCACTATAGAACATAAATATAGAAATAACATTGGGATATCCCTGGTCTATATATATATTATATTTGATTACCCCTGGTCCCCTATAAAAACTTATATAATATAGATATTTTATTGAGTTACCCCTAGTCCCCTATAGAAATTTACATATTATATAGACTTTGCATTGGGTT
Source organism: Mytilus edulis (assembly GCA_019925275.1). Classification (NCBI taxonomy): domain Eukaryota; kingdom Metazoa; phylum Mollusca; class Bivalvia; order Mytilida; family Mytilidae; genus Mytilus; species Mytilus edulis. The sequence continues at coordinate 96,047,747 of CM034358.1, forward strand.
ACCTCTTGTCCCCTAGAGAAATAAGCATATATAAATAAAATTGCATAATGTATTACCATTGGCCCCTATAGGAACATGCATGCAGAAATAATTTCAGTACTATTTCAGATCCAAAGTAATGTTTTTATTCATATTTTTCTCTTTTTTAACGATATCTCAATACTTAATTTGGAAAAGGATCACATGGATGATATACAAGGTACATATTATTTAAATATGTTGAGATTTTAAAAGTATTTCCTTTTATTCCTTTCTTTTGTATGTTTGAAATCTTTCTACATATTATACTAATTATTTAAGAAGGATATCAGTAAGGGTAAGGTGAGTGCATTCACCAACAATGAATTTCATTACAACAAATCTTATTACATAGAGTAACTGTTATTTAAACCAAATCAAATCAATTTCTTTGCTAAGGGGTATAACATATAAACTCATACGCATAACCATCATTCATTGAAAAATTAATGACAATGCTCAGCCTATGAAACATAGTGTTAAAATGAATATTGAAAATATCATTGTATGATTTTATTTCATGTGTATGACTAAATAAATGTCTCTCTCATCGAGCAGGGTGCTGACAATCAAAATAATTGTAAATCTAACTGACTGGGTTTCTTTACAATTCAATTCAATTCAATTCAATATTTTATTAAAGTCGCATCTCTCAACAAGTATATTACAGTTATAAATTTAAAACAATGCAGTATAAAGATACATTCCACCCGATTGAGAAGCAATTTTAACACATTTTATGTTTGTTGTACTCTTAGTTTTACTTATTTGCATTTTCATTTAACATTATATACATTTTCATTTGATAGATATTTTAGATTGTCATCAGAGGAGAAGACAGAACTATGGAAGTTGTTCTTTTTTATATTTACATACAGTAATAACATTCGGTTACCCCTGGTCCTCCATATAGACTTACATACAGCAATAACATTGGGTCCCCCCTGGTCCCCCATATAAACTTACATACAGTAATACCATTGGGTTACCCTTGGTCCACAATATAAACATACATATAATAATAACATTCGGTTACCCTTAGTCCCCATATAAACTTACATACAGTAATAACATTCAGTTACCCCTGGTCCCCCATATAAAGTCATATACAACAATAACATTGGGTAACCCCTGGTCCCCCATATAAACTTACATAAAGTAATACCATTGGGTTACCCCTGGTCCCCCATATAAACATGAATGATTACTACGCATTTGCCGGTACTATTTCTGCGGGATTTCTGGTCCTATCCTAACGACAGAATTATCCTCGTGCCGATAAATCTGACAAATTTGACGAGATTGTTGAACGTATGCTTACGGACACTGTACAATTTCTGTTAGAATATTCTGCGGGAAATAGAATAGTAAATCCAATGCAAACAAGTTGAATATCAATGAAATATCCATGCAAGTATAAATTTATGCATAAAGTAAAATTTAGGAAGGGACAGGTAAACAACGGGGAACGAAGTAACGTAGACAATGTTGCCGATATCCCGTGATATAAGAATATTGTTCCGATGCGTTGGATAACCTTTCTATCCGCCTTCTAATAAAAAAACTCTGTGTGATCGTATAGCCATTTTTTATTTATATAAGAATACATGTATATCAAATACAAGAGAGCATTTGTATAATATCTAGTAGAGTCTAGCAAGTTAATAATAAATGATATCTGTGGAAAAAACAATGCGAATGTTGTTTACATATTTTAATGAAAGCTGAAGTCTGATATGAAAACTCCTTATAACGATAATCTGTCATAAGCAGACCTGTCCTCAGGTCTGGTCAATAGCAGACTTGTCCACAGGTCTGGTCAAAAGCAGACCTTTCCTCAGGTCTGGTCAGGAGCAGACCTGTCCACAGGTCTGGTCTGAGGCAGACCTGTCCTCAGGACTGGTCAAAAGCAGACTTGTCCACAGGTCTGGTCTGGGGCAGACCTGTCCTCAGGACTGGTCAAAAGCAGACTTGTCCACAGGTCTGGTCTGGAGCAGACTTGTCGATAGGTCTGCAGCAGTCCTAAAAAAGCAGACCGTAGGTCTGATCCACCAACGACGAAGTTAACGTGCTTGACTGCTTAAAAAATTCTCAAGTTAACTTAGAAAGCAGTCAACAAGTTAACTCTAAGTTAACTTTTGTCAAGGTTAGGACCGCACCCATCTGTAAATGCAAAAAATCTAGCAACACTGACATGTCGCATTACGTCTGAGAATTATGCAGTGCCGATAATACTGATTGGTGGTAATGTGAAGGGGAACGTCATAAGTATTCATGGATATCTGGTTGAGGAATAGAGAATAGCCAGTGATAACCTTAAAAAAGGTTTGTTTGTTTGTATATGAAAGAGGTTTGAATTACTGCATAAAATATCAATTTCAAAAATCAAACAAACAATTGAAGCGTGTATTTGTATACTATTACCGTAACTCACATAGTTTTGATAGTTAACATTTGCTCCTCCCTCTAAACATCTCTTTATTGTTTGCGTGTCACCACAGCTTGAAGCAGAAAGTAGAACCTGTATAACATAACACAACTGTTCGAATGTAAAAATAATTGATATGATAAATAAACAAAATCAATAAATTAAGACACAACACTTTACTTCGGGGCTTCAGAAAATATCCTTATTCTCCTAAATTGTACATGAAGGATCCGATCAGTACACATCCTGTAAGAGGATGCTGACATTCTACAATGCGTGTACTGCCGATATACAAATGACCATGGTATCTGCAAAACTAATCAATTCAAAACTAAAACAAAAATAAAAAAATGTGGATTTTTTTTTCTGTCTATGAAGAAATAACATAACAAAATTGGTGCACACTGAAAAACGCTAGTAGCGGGTTATCTAACAGTGTGCACCACATTTTTTGTGTGTTATTTCGAATAGACAGAAAAATTTTACAGTCATTTTTTACATTTGAAAATGCCTGTACCAAGTCAGGATTATGACAGTTCTTGTCCATTCGTTTTTGATGCGTTTTGTTATTTGATTTTGCCATGTGATTATGGACTTTCCGAATTATTTTTCCTCTAAGTTCAGTATTTTTGTGATTTTACTTTTTTCTTATAATTTAATTCTAAATTCCATTTTAAACCGTAGAAAACCATGAAAAACGTAATTAGTAATTAGTTTATAACAGTGTCACAATCTAACAGTATACATAATACATTATTCATCAGATAAAAACAGCATAAAAATATATTAGATTCTTGCCTCAAGAGACATAGGAGACACTTTTCCCTCATGCTCATTAAATGCATACACAGTTAAAAACATTTTTCAAAATAAAAAATAAAAAATAAGATAATTGATTTAAAAATCTTAAATAATATGCTAATAAACAATAATAAGAAATTTAAGTTCTTTAAAAGTTATAAATTTATCTTTCTCCTCTTAAACGTCAAATCCAATGTTTTAGCTACTTATAATTGAATTTCATCACAAATCATAATATGATTAAATTTTGATTCTACACTCCAGATAATAGAAACAAAGTTTGATAAAAAGGGTGAATTTAAAAGTTCCTCTCTCAAGTCCGAATTAAAATTACAGTTCATTTAAAAATATTGTTCAGTATCAAGCGTATTTCCATCACAAAACTGACAAATTCTTTCATTTAAAGATGTAACTGGCTGGGTGCATCGTCCTGTTTCAATGGCGTTTTAGTTTGTAACCCACGGATAATTACTGTTTCATTTATTAATGACTCAGATTATATTTGCGTTATTGTTCTAGTATTGCATTGCTGATTTCTTGTGTTAATTTATATAATAGTTATTTAGTTTTTAAATGGCGAAAATAATTCGCTCATCGGATTCCTCAGGAGATGGTTCGGAAATGGATTGTACATTTTGTTTGTGTTATTTATGTCAGGAAGTCACAACAGACCTAATGAAATCGTCAGATGAAGGATATACTGTGTTGGGCCAAAAATTTCATAGCTGCTTATCTGAATATGAAACGTGCAGGACTTAAAACATAACCAGGACCACTCATTCTGCCTGACGATGTAACTAATATACGTAACCACGACTTTCTATTCATGAGTTTGCAAAACGAGTATGAGTTCTTAAATTATGTTAAAGAGTGAACATATTACGGCCGAAAAAATATCATGGTCATCATTCCATTCTTTACAAAGACTGTTCAAGGGAGTCTTACCTGCTTAATGTCATTTTGTTAACAACAAGCAAATCAGTTGCTACCATAAAATATTCGATGGATAAGGTTAGGGATATTGTGTCGTTTTTTAAACCTGGTCATACTCCAATAATAACAGCAGACCAGCCGCTCTTTGTGTTGGCAAAGCAAAATTCAATAGGAATGGCCAAATGAATACGGCGAAAACAAATTCGTTGTTCGGTGGTATACATATTGATATGGCATGTTTTAAGGTTGTGTGTGATTTATTGCGGGATAGTGGTTGGATAGATGTTTTTTCAGAAGCCGATGTTGCATAATCTGGGACCACAGAATCGTTCTTGTCAAGTTCTGATACTCCAAAACCTAGACTAGCCCATCAGGTAAACGCATGCATATTGTTTGATTTTCTAATGTCTGCTTATGAAAGTTTTAAATAACGAAAATCACGATGAATCAATAGAATTTGACGATTTTAGACAATGGTGTAATGAAAGAAAATCATTTTGAAATTTGATGTTATGTTCTAGAAATTCAGCTGTTGGTTTTGTCGTACATTTTTTCAAAGGTGATAGTAATGAGCAAAATGATGTCAATATTTAATTCAAGATGGCCGCCGTGAAACAAAATCAAAAACATGTTGGCCTTCCCTCTAACATGATAAAGTACGACCAAAATAACGTATGTGCCAAATCCTATTCTTGTATCACTATTTGCATGATTTTGTCAAATTTCTGTAGTAAGCAGCCCCAGTATTTTGTTTATTTCGCATTTTGATTTTTGATTTTTTGATTTTTTATTATGTTATCAAAAATGAAAAATAGGCTAAAAGAGGGGTACATGTTGATTGCAAAACGAACTAAAAGCGTAACGAAACAAAACAAAACCAAAATGACCTTTATGGTGCTTATAAGTTGATGTATAAAATACAGAAATTGGAGATTTATTTTCCGAGGGCATCACCAGCCCAGTAGTCAGTACTTTTTGTGCTGACAAGAATTATAATTGATATGGTTATATTTATAAATTAACTGTTTACAAAATTTAGAATTTTTGAAATACTACAGCTTTTCTACTTCAGGCATAGATTACCTTAGCTGGATTTGGCAAAACTTTTAGGCATTTTAGTCCTCAATGCTCTTCAACTTCGTACTTTATTTTCCTTTTATATTTTTTAGGGGATTCGAGCTTCACTGATGAGTCTTTTGTAGACGAAACGCGCGTCTGGTGTTTATACAAAAATTTAGTCCTGATATCTATGATGAGTGTATTTGTAAGTATTAAATTGGATCACAAACTAAATATTTCTCAAAAGCGGATGATGTATTTTATAACAAGAGACACGACTTTGATTATCACCATTTGTTGTTAGGAATAAAATGAAGCACGAAATATATCAAATTATTTTTAAATTGGACATCACATGATAGAACAGAATTCTGATATGTTGTTGTTTTCTTTTGCATCGATAGTTCAACAAGCATTAAAATATTTTTTGAACAAAAATCTCAAATATAAGCTAAGCATATCAGGGAAATTATTCAGAACTATTTGGATTCCTTAGCGTCCAACATTTAGGAGTAATAGTGAAAACTAAACATCTTGTAGAAGGCGAAATAGTATGGTAGCTTAGGGTTTATTATGTATATATTTTGTGCTGTACTTATGAGAATAAAAAAGCTTAAAACGTGTTACATGCTTCCCGCTATACACGCTGAATTAAAGAGTAGGATAACATATTTAGTAGCTTGGAGCCAGTATACTGTTCAAATGTATTCAACGTTAACATCAAACTCATCCTGCTAATCTTGTAATAGCTGAATACATTCATACCATATAAACTTCAAAATGCGCAAATGGTAAATACGGGTCTATCCCTTAATACAAAACAAATCTCGTTTCCTGCGTATCACAATGATAGACGAGCCTTTTTTTTTTGGGGTCAAATGGTTTGACATAGTAATAAGGCAACTGCATAATGTTTCTTTGTTGTTTTTGGTTATTTTTTGTTGTTAATTTTTTTTTTTAATTACACAAAACTGAATTTAAATATACTCATGTGTTTTGTTCCTAGCTCCCAATTCACATATCATCCGGCTGACTACGTTATTACCAGTGACCTCAACATTGTTAATAACACTTCCGTTCGAAACGTGTTATCGAAAGGTCCAACATATCGTGAGCCGAAATCCATCAATTGGAAATACAACTTTTAAATTTTGATGGATTCAGTCTAGGATTATACAAGGCAATGGGCTAGACGTGACATAAAGACGTATATACTCCTTTCGAGTGAATTAAGGCAGTGAGGTCGTTGATACAAATCAGAATTAAAAATCTGAATGGGTCTTTCAATGCCCATGCTACGTCAATCTTTAAAGACCCTACTGTTGCAAACCACTTATACTACTTTCATGAGAAATATGTTGTTGTCCCCGCATACAAAGCCCCAAACAACATCGTGTCGGTGTGTAAAACTCTTTACATTAACTGCTTGATATACGAATTAGGTATTGACAATTCACTTGGAAACCCAATTTATACCCTACGACACTGTTCAAAGGGGAAATCCTAGATAATCATAGGTTTGTTATATTTTCGTTTGGAATTATAACCAAAGATGATGGACTGGATCTTCCATCACTGTATTGGATACCCAAACTGCATTAATGTCCTTACAAAGAACGATATATTGCTGGGTCTTCGAAGTGCTCAACGAAACAACTATCTAAATTATTAACATCTATTTGATCAGCAATCAAAGACGGACTTTAAAGTTATTTTGAAACTGCCTATTCTAGAGGTGGCGTAAATCAGAGGTGGATACCTAAAACTTCCAAAGATCTTTTAGAGTACATAAAATCTAACTCTCTGTCATCTTGTACATGTTGTAATAGTATTAAAACATTTGACTTTTCTAACCTTTATTACACATTTCAAACTAAAAGACAAATTTAAAGAGTTGATATTGCTTTGCTGCATAAAAAAGAATGGCCAACGAAGATACACGTATCTTGTTGCAGGAATGTATACACAACTAAGAGGCCGCAGTCTTCAATGCCTCATGTAGAATTGATAAGAAGTTGATAAGCAAATATGTTAAAGTTTACATTGGTAAGATAGCCCAAATGCATAACCCTATCTTTATACAGCACTATTTTGCCTCTGTTAGTTGTCAAACAGTCATTAATGTGCGATTCCTAGAAATATTTCACAACCTTGTCTTCCGAATTAATTCAAATATTGTTTTTATATTTTACAATAAGGAGCATTACTTGAAACATTTTGTGTTAATATCTTTAAATAGATTGTTCCTGTTAACATACATAATAAACAAAATCGTTAAAAACACATATATATATATTAAAATTTTACCTCCTCAAGCTGTCTACTGTTTGTTTCCATGCTGATTGTAAGATTTCTGAAAAAAAGATATACTTGAGGTTTTCTTATAGTTACCATTTTACTTTCCTCGATTTCACTCATAATAATTTATTTGAATGAGGATAAATATGTATCGGATATATCAGTTCGGACAACAAAATGGTTATAGTATCAAATAAGTTATTGTTTTTAAATGATGTCCTCCTCTAGTACTCCCTTTGCTTTTTGGTTTTTATTTCTTATTAGGTGAAAACAAGTGGAGACAGGTTAATGTTAACAATATCGAGTGCACTGTATGTTATTACATGTAGAAAATAATTATCGATTCAATTTAGTGTTAGTCAAACTGCTATATATATCCAACCAAGTTATTCATGTTTTTACAAAAAAATCATATTTTTTCAACAGGTCAAATTTTTATGAAAATAAACCAGTCAAATAGAATTGCTATTCACTTGAATAACACTAACCTAAGCAGATACAAATAAAATACTTGTTTATATAGGTAATCATTTATGTTTGAATGATATGTTCCGATATATATCAACTCTTTAAACCGCATTGCAGTTTATTTAGATGTTATAATGTCACAGTGTATTTGATTCTTTAAGGGAACTGGGAAGTGAAATATAAAATGTCACCAACGAAGAAGGACATACAGGGGTTAAGTCAAACAACATATAGTTTAAAGAGTTTTATTTGTATCTGCTTAGGTTAGTGTTATTCAAGTTTAGTTTAGTTTAGTTTACACTTGGCCATTACATTAGAGATTTTCCGTTTTCAATTTCCTCGGTATTCTGTATTTTTGTAATTGTACTTGTTGGCCAATTTTTAGGTTTAGTCAGTCGTGACTTAGATGTTGAGGCGCAGACAGATCTGTGAAACAATAAAACTCGATCATCAAAGCAACTTGGAATGCTGGTATACCGACAAAATTCGGCACGCTTGCCAAATCGTGAAGAAGTGTCATCAGATGGATTCCTCAGTAACATTTAACAAGTAAAATATAAAAAAATATTGAACTCCAAGGACAATTATAAAAAAATCAAAAGCCTGCTTATAGAAGCTCAAACACGTCAAACGAATGGAAAACAACTGTAATGTTCATGACTTGATACCTTCGTATCCTTATGTAAACAATGGTGTGTTAAAACTAGCTAAACTTCTCATTTGTATGAAAGTCGCATACGATTCTCTTTCAATTATATCAACTTGTGAGCAAAACAAACAGACTAAAAAGGCTGTTAGTTTTCATGTTTTAGTTGGTTTACATTTGTGATTTCGGGGCCTTGTATAGCTCACTATGCTGTACAAGCTTTTCTCATCGTTGAAGGCCGTACGATGACCTATAACTGTTAAATTCTGGGTCATTTCGTTGTCTTGTGGACAGTAATGTCATTGGCAATCAAACAGCATCTTTCTTTTGTTTTGTATATTAAGTATGTTCACTTGTTAGGAGACTGACTTGGTTGGAGTTATGTTTGATTATGATATTGTTTTTTAAAAATCATAAATATTTTCTACTTCTATCACATGTTTTGGAGATAATTCCAGAACGAGATTTCAACGAAACTGACGTTGTCAAAAAAAACCATGTTGGAATATAATGGATTTCTTCATAAGTTCAAAGACTTTAAAAATACCCGTACGGTGAAATAACGAAAAACGGTTTGCTATTCTTCATTCAAGAAACCGAAAGGGTGTTGTAGTTTTAAATTTGATCTGAATTTAACTAGTACGTAAAACAAAACCATACGTAGACAGAACTGTGGACACTTTAAATGATAATCCCCTTTGTCATTGTAAATCGTAACTGAACAACAAAAAACAGAAAATACCAATGTTAAAAGATCAACTTCCACCAATGCAGTTTACGAAATCTTGTCAGGCTTAAATGTAATATGCATACCTTTTTACAAAAAAAAATAGTATAGCAATTTCCATACCATACGATAAAAAAAGTATCACAAAGGCCATGTTTTGTATTTTTGTCTAACTGCAAGCAAAATAAGTAACATAACATGCAATGTAACGTTACTTTAAATGATAATCCCCTTTTGTCATTGTAAATCGTACCTGAACACAAAAAAAAAACCCAGAATATCAAAGTCAAAAGATCAACTTCCACCAATGCAGTTTACGAAATCGTGTCAGGCTTAAATGTAATATGCATACCTTTTTACAAAAAAACATATAACATACATCCATGATTTAAACATGCAATGATATGCTACTATTAATAGTAATCCCCTTTGGTCAATGCTACTATAAAGGAATCCCTTTGGTCAATGCTACTATAAATAGGAATCCCCTTTGGTCAATGCTACTGTAAATAGAAATCCCCTTTGGTCAATGCTACTGTTAATGGGAATCCCCTTTGGTCAATGCTACTGTAAATAGGAATCCCCTTTGGTCAATGCTACTGTTAATGGGAATCCCCTTTGGTCAATGCTACTGTAAATGGGAATCCCCTTTGGTCAATGCTACTGTAAATATGAATCCCATTTGATCAATGCTACTGTAAATAGGAATCCCCTTTGGGCAATGCTACTATAAAAAGGAATCCCCTTTGGTCAATGCTACTGTGAATAGGAATCCCCTTTGGTCAATGTTACTATACATAGGAATCCCCTTTGCTCAATGCTACTGTAAATAGGAATCCTCTTTGGTCAATGTTACTATACATAGGAATCCCCTTTGCTCAATGCTACTGTAAATTGGAATCCCCTTTGGCCAATTTAAATCGTTTCGTTGAAAATGTACCTTGTTTATTACACATAAGTGTCGAAAAGTGTGTTACAACCATTCATGTATGATGAAATAAAATAATAAGTGAGTTGACACAAAATTAGGATCTTATTTTATTTTATGATTTTATAAAACAAAACAGATACTAATACTGAAAATCTGATAATGTGTTGATAATAAGGAAAAAGAAACACGCTGACAGATGATAAGTTATGTATTTTATTTTAAATATAGAAAAGAATTAAATGTTGGGGCGGATGTAAGATAAACATCGTAAAATAGATTCTATAATAGTCATTTATTTCATTTATTTATTTTCTGGAAAAAATCACAAAACTGAAATATAAATAGTTAAGGGCGAATCGAAATAATTATTATGACATTATGGGTACACGTAGCAGGCATGCAGTGATGTTGTTTATAGCATATCATTTGGTAGAACAAATACAAAAAAAAAATCATTTTATTATTTGTTAAGCTCGGTTGTTATTTTTTTGTATGGTGATCATACATGGAACGCCATTAGAAAAATTAATAAATGAGAGTACATACCGGGGAAAATGGTTGATTATGGATGATATAACAACTTCTCAAATTTCAACTCGGGTGATGAGCAATTAAATATTAAAACATCACTTTTTCAAATAAAGGAAAATAACCTATATCAAATAAAGCATACTTTTTTATCTTATACTTATAAAAGCTTTGATTAATTTATCTAACTCGGAATACTATATAAAACTTATTTTACACTGACATAAAGAACATTCACCGCTGACTTCAGCTTCATAAAAGAACTGGACAGCAGTCACCCGTATACTGAACATTTACGCAATGACTGTCTTTACCTTTCGCAGACAGGTCAGGCATTAAAGAGTTGTTAAGATAAACATACACCATGTCAGTAGTGAGAGAAGTAACGAGTGTCATTATTCATGCATTACTAATCAATGTGTTCTCTACAATATATTGCATACATACAAAATATAAAAACACCATTGTTACTGTTCATGAAGAGTTAAGAATATGGCTTCGCATTTCTTGTTTGACAATTTGTTTGTCACGACAAGACGATATTCAGTCAAATTATCGGAATAATTATAGGTACTTATTGACCAATGACGGTAACTTGATTGGACACCTCACATTGTTCTTGGTTTAAACAAAATGATGTCGTAATCAGAATGGCAACACACCCATTGTTACTTGCTAGTTTTTACTGTTATGTCGGTCGATATTCAACACCTAACATTCTTATACATTGAATTCTAAAACAATACGACTATTGTTCAAATGAAATGGCTATAGATGTGATACACTTACTTATGCACTAAACATACGTGATGTTTACAAATGATTGCCGGTGTGCAATAGTTACTTGATTCTAACATATAACATGTATACTGTCCCTTTTCATTTGATCTAAATTCATAATATCTTTAAGATGAAATATTTTGTATTGATATACAAAAAAATGTGTTATGATTGCCAATGAGGCAACTATTCATGAATGTTCAAATTAAGTGGATGCATTCTAAAAACCCTAAACCGCACATTTTGCTATGAAATACACTTATTTTATAAGTATGAAATAATGCAATTGAATAAGATGGCAAATGAACAACGGGCTAATGACTAGGGACAGGGACATGGGAATGTTGCGGGGTTAATATGTATACAAAGGTGTGGAGTGAGTGTCAATGAAACAACTTTCCATCAATTCAAAATTTGTAAAGTAATACATTATAGGTCAAAGTACGGCCTTCAAGTTTGTATGAAACCCTCTCCCCTAACCTAGGACAGTGGTCATAATACATTTAACTACCGTATTATATAAAAAAAGGAGATGTGGTATAATTGCCAATGAGACAACTATCCACAAAAGATAAAAATGACACAAACATTAACAACTATAAGTCACCGTATGGCCTTCAACAATGAGCAAAGCCCAAACTGCATAGTCAGCTATAAAAGGCCTCGATAAGACAATGTATAACAATTCAAACGAAAAAACTAACGGCTTTTTTATGTAAAAAATGAACGAAAAACAAATATGTAACACATAAACAAACGACAACCACTGAATAACAGGCTCCTGGCTTGGGACAGGCACATACATAAATAAGGTGGCGGGGTTAAACATGTTAGCGGGATCCCAACCCTCCTCCTAACCTGGGACAGTGGTATAACAGTACAACATAAGAACAAACTATAAAAATCAGTTTAAAAAGGCTTAGCTCATCAGATACACAAACAAAATACAAGTGGTCGTGGGCGGGTACTAATACATCCCGACACAAAAAGACACAATGAACAGATCTGAGAATACTCGCAGTTATCTGACAGCTAGTTCAAAGCCATTAACAACTAATAAGAAAATCATGCCTCTAAGACTTAACAACTATAACTATTTAAAAAACCAAGGAAAGATTAAAAATATACAGGACCATTACAATTAAGGCTGTGTCTGTTGTTTCTTTACTCTCTAGTTTATGCGGATAAAACCCATCCAGAAAAGTTTGGATTGTTAATGGAAATAATATCATCAATACATACCAATACAAAAAAATCAAATGCTCTGATATATCTGGTTATCTTCTTTTATACAAGAGTCTGAATGCATTTTGATTGGCATGAGAAAAAAAAATCACAAACGGGAGAAATGTTTGAACATATTGAATAATAGAACATTGATATAAATATTCTCAGGCATGGCAAATTAAAGGGTTTATAAGTTAAAACTTTACAGAACTGCAGAAACTGTGCGAGGACCTCTTTCATCGACGAACTAGAACAAAAAGTTTGAGTTTGTTGCATTTTACAAGATGTGGCATTTCCCTTAAGGTTTTAGGTGTACAATAGTTGAAATAGGAGTAGGTACCGTGATCATATAAGAAACGTATTCGTATCACCTTTGTCCCATTTGAGCAAATAACAGTTTTGAAAAGTTTTGTAAGGTAACACATATAACACCTTAAATTTTTTTCAATAACTAGCGCAGAACAAACACTTAATTAAAGAGTATCGTAATGTCTATGAAATCCTTTATATGTTGATGCATCTTTCCAGTTTATTACTTTTACATGTTTATCTAAATAGTAAGATACAAGGAAATATGTGATGGATGAAACACACCGACATATACATATACATGCACTTCTATTTTTATCAACAGTTTATCCTATAGTTTTATCACTGTCAATTCTAAAAATCTACCAAAATCCTAGAAAAGTTTAACCCTGGATTACATTTTTACCAATAATGGTCAGCTAGGCTTACTAGACATGGTTTTCCGGATAACGACAGTACACTTTATTTCATTCATAAATTTATTAATTCAGTAACCTATATGTGCTTCCCTGTTTTCTGAACTGTTTCATCCGTTGTATATCGAAACACATAAACGACAATCAATAATTTCATAAAAACAAAACAAAAGAATGAATACAAATCCTTGAATATGTGAAATATTATGATTATACTCTTTATTGTTTAGACAAGTTGTATATACATTATGTACACAGCCATGTATCACCATCATTGATGGCGATCCGATGGATACATCTGTTGTAGAGTTGTCACTAACTCAGACGTACTTATAAATTTAATTATTTTCTGAGACTGTATCTTACATTAATTTGTAGGATCCTTTTCTATAGATAATTTAGCTGATCTGTAACAATAACATCTTCATGCCTTATATATCATGTACTGTAGTTCGCCGCTAGATTTAAACTGACGTGAAAAAGTAACACACGGCCAGCGAAAGCTCTATTTTTGTAGAGCCCAGGTGGTCGTGTGGTCTAGCGGGACGGCTGCAGTGCAGGCGATTTGGTGTCACGATATCACAGTAGCATAGGTTCGAATCCCGGCGAGAGAAGAACCAAATATTTGCGAAAGCAAATTTACAGATCTAACATTATTGGGTTGATGTTTAGACGAGTTGTATACTCTTTATTAAATATATACACGTAACAATTATCCTCTTGGGGTTAGTTGCACAACTATAACCAAAGTATAAACACATCTAGAACAGTTAATACGTACACACAGGTGGCGAACATCCAAGAAAACAAATCAAAATCACCAATAAAAAACAAGATATACATATATCTATACATATCATTCAGAAAAGGAGAATATTTGAGAATTTGTGTAAGAGGGTGTGTTAAATTGCGCATTTATAAAAAAAGATAACGTTGAAATTTGAGGGAAACACAATAAACGGGATAAATTGACCGTACGTTGTCTTCAGTATAGAAAAATACTTATGGCCTGATTGACTTGCTTGTTTTCCTATTATATGTTCTATTGAATAAATGCTTTGTATACTATTGTACAAGTAAGATTCGTATCTTGTAGTGTGTTTTTTTTCTTCCACCAATCGTAGTATGAATTAATGATAAAGACTTTATCACTTCGCTCATAGCAGATATAGCAAGATGTGGTGTGAGTGCCAAGTCATAAAAGTAGACCATTATAGGTCAAGTTAAGGTTTTCAACACGGAACCATGGCTCACATCGACCAGCAAGTTATAAATCGATCCACACAATTGATAGTGTAAAATCATTGAAACGGGAAAACCAAGGGTCTTATCTATAGAAAAAAAGAGAAACGAGAAACATTATGAACCACATCAATAAACGACAACTACTAAACATCAGATTCCTGACTTAAGACAGATGCAAACAACTGCAGCGGGTTTAACCGTTTTAATGGAACATAACCTTCATCCTTATCTGAAACAAAAGTAACATCACAGCATTGGAAGATACACTATAAAATATCAATTGGAAATGGAATAAACCTGATGAATTATTTAATTATATTAAACACTGTTTAAGTCGAATTTGTGATGTTTTTAATCAACATAAATATGTGTTGTGTTGTTGTCTTCAATGAAAGCAGCCAACAAAAGGCTTTGATTATACACCAAGAATGGTCAACCTGTTTCGATTTTTCTGGTAACAATAGAACAATAACCCTGCCATTAGTTAATTCAGAAAGTCTGAGTCTTCCTCTGATCATTTGACCGACACGTCCATATCATACAAACACAGAGTACTGAACTAAATCCTACTTGAGATCATCGATTGATTAATGGTTAACCTAAATGTACTGAGTACAAATTGGAAAATACTTCCTCATCAGTTAATTTCCAGCCATATTTGATTGTTATATAGTGTTTTGATTATTTTGAATATACTCTGGTCTGGGTATTTGTACTTGTCCTTGCTTTTTATAAAACTGACTAATCTGATTGAAAACTGTACTGATTTATACATGAAGCACGCGACATGTTACAGAACGGAACATTTGAGTTAAATTGCTTAACAATGAAATTAGGAGCTATACAACAGGCTCAACAGCTGATTAGTATATATGAAATTGTGGCTTTTTAGCAGATCGAACACAGCTTAACTTATTAAAACTGATAAACTTTTAATCCTTTAAATAAACATATTCTAAAAAGTTACCAAATCAACACTGTCATTAAATCTTGAATATTAAAATTGAGAAAGGAAGTGGGGAATGTGTCAAAGCGACAACAACCCGACTATAGAGCGAACAATAGCCGAAGGCCACCAATGAGTCTTCAATGTAGCCAGAAACTCCCGCACCCGGAGGCGTCCTTCAGCTGCCCCCTAAATAATGGGTATACTAGTTGAGTGATAATAAAGTTCATACTAAACTCCGAATTATACACAAAAAACTAAAATTAAAAACCATACAAGACTAGCAAAGGGCAGTGGCTCCTGACTTAGACAGGTGCATAATTGACCGTGTACCAAGCCAGTTTTCAAGATTGAAAGGCTAAGATGCGATATACAAACCGCTTCCAATAAATAATATAAAAATGGGCATCTGTTTTAATAGGCACATTACACACTTTGCACAATATCACATAAGTCGTGTTTGAGTTGTTTTGTCTGTTAACAATCAAAAGAAAGAAGGATACGCCTACAAACAAAACATGCAATTTGACCCTGTTAGAGGAACACAAAATAAAATGGACAACAGCTTCTGTCTCAAGGGACGAATTTCTAAGAAACAAACGTGTGCGTTTTTAAAAAAAAAGTTGTTGTGCGAGAGGTTGTGGGTTACTAAACTCAGTTATTCAACGTGTAATAAAGTTATCAGATTAACACAATAGTAATTTAATTCGTATTGCGTGATTATTTAAGTTGATGATTTGGCAAAAAAATTACAAACATTAATGAACTGATACCTATATAAGATACCTATATAAGATACCTATATAAGATACCTATATAAGAATACGGAAGTAAAATCACATTCAGAGAGGGTTTGTATAAGAATACGGAAGTAAAATCACATTCAGAGAGGGTTTGTATAAGAATACGGAAGTAAAATCACATTCAGAGAGGGTTTGTATAAGAATACGGAAGTAAAATCACATTCAGAGAGGGTTTGTATAAGAATACGGAAGTAAAATCACATTCAGAGAGGGTTTGTATAAGAATACGGAAGTAAAATCACATTCAAAGAGGGTTTGTATAAGAATAAGGAAGTAAAATCACATTCAGAGAGGGTTTGTATAAGAATACGGAAGTAAAATCACATTCAGAGAGGGTTTGTATAAGAATACGGAAGTAAAATCACATTCAGAGAGATGAACTGATACCTATATAAGATACCTATATAAGATACCTATATAAGATACCTATATAAGATACCTATATAAGATACCTATATAAGATACCTATATAAGAATACGGAAGTAAAATCACATTCAGAGAGGGTTAAGATACCTATATAAGATACCTATATAAGATACCTATATAAGAATACGGAAGTAAAATCACATTCAGAGAGGGTTCGAGATTTGTAGATTTGTCATGAGATTACAGTGAATTAAATGTTGGAGCGGATATAAGATAAACAAGGAAATGTTAATTGTAAAAGTTTCAGCTATTCTATAACTTTACAAAGTAAACCATGTTACAACCTGTATATAAGTCGTGTACATGTTATTTTTTTGTACAGGGTATTTCTTGTACAAAATTTTCATACAAGTAATTACTTGTATGATGCCATCATACAGGTTATTACTTGTATAAATATAATTGTACAAGTAATAACCTGTACAAATTTTGTGGAGAAAAAGATAATAACTTGTACAAATCATTATTTTACCTTGGCCTTTTTGAAGTTCACAACAAATTGTTTCCCTTTTAACATATAATTCCTTACTTTGCCTAAAGGTATAAACTCTCAATATGTGAGTACATTCAATATATCAACTATATGGACAAAACTGTTCGTTGAAGTAGTCAAAACTAAAGTATTAAGATGGAAAACAGTATGGAAAAGAAATGTCATGATGAACTAATTAAATTGTGTGATGACAATATATCTTCTAATAACACAATATTTACACGTGAAAAATACAGAGAGACTATTGGGAATGCAAAGGAAGCAAAATTAAGTTCTAAAAAGACTGCTCTTCAAAAATATTTCCTAAGGCAGTATAAGTGTAGCAGGCATTGAACACCTCATTCGCAAAGGTGACGATTTTTTTTTACTATTGTACAGTAGATGAACTTTATCCGTTAATTAGAACTGCACATTTTGGACTTGGCCATGGAGGCATCCACAAGATATATAAGGAGTTAAAAAAACAATTTGCAAATATCAGCAGAGAAATTAAAAGAATTTTTATTCAGATGTGTCAACAGTGTATTTTGAAGAAAAGTCGTACTGAAACCAAAAAATTAGTTGTTCGTCCTATCACTTCTATAGACTTTAATTCCCGTTGTCAAGTAGACCTTGTTGACTATCAGTCATGTCCAGATGAAGCATACAAGTGGATCATGCACTACCAGGACCACTTAACCAAATGCAGTGTACTGCGCCCTTTAAAGACAAAATGAGCAGCTGAAGTGGCTTACCAACTCACTGACATTTTTCTGCTTTTGGGAGCTCCACATATACTGCAAAGTGATAATGGAAGGGAATTTACGGCTAATGTAATTACATAACTTAAACTCCTATGGCCAGAGCTAAAATTAGTACATGGTAGACCACGTCACCCTCAGAGTCAGGGGTCTGTCGAAAGAGCAAACACTGACACAAAGAGTATGATGATTTCTTGGACACACGAAAACAACAACACACACTGGTCGGAGGGATTAAGATTTGTGCAATTCCATAAAAACAGGTATATAACTTTTAAAAGAAATGATTAAAAAATATCAAAGTTAAATTTTTGTTTAATCATGTAAAATAAAAAGAGCAAAAAAAAAAAAAAAAACACCCCAAAAAACAAACATTTGAAAAATGATATAGTTTATTTCTAAATAACTTGTTGACACAGAGATATGTCTCACCTGTTCACCTAAAATTAAGAAAGGGAATCATCATTGATTATTAATACATGTAAAATGTTGCTAGACACTAATTTCGATGACAGTGGCTTGAAATAATCTGAGATGTTCTGATTGTATTGCAACTCCATACACAATATCACTGATTGGTAATTACAAGTAGTACATATCAAAGTAACTTAAGCAGTAAAGTCAACATTTAAATTTGCTAATAAATTCAAAGTCACTGGCTCATACAGGGTCTCAAAATAGTCGTCAAAAAGATATGTAATGATGTTAAGGCAACTTCATACAAAATATCATTGACTAGTCACAAGAAGTTCATACTAAACTGACTTAAGAAAAAAACTAATATTATTGATTCAAGTTGTGGTTTAAGTGGTTGTTGTTTATGTTTGATATTGAACTATTGGCATTCCCTGATTATTTTTTTAAATAATTCGATTTTTTTTAAAACTTTCCTCAGATCACACCATAGAACAATTGATCAGTCGCCGTATAAAGCTTTATTCGGAAGTGACCCTAAAGTTGGCTTGTCATCATCAGCCCTTTCAAAAGAATTACTTGACACTCTAGAAACTGAAGAAGATTTATTGCATTGACGACAATGTCAGAACAAACATTGAGATAGAAACTGATCTTGACTCAAACACTGAAACAGAAACCGATACTGACTCAAACACTGAAACAGAAACTGATCTTGACACAAACACTGAAACGGAAACTGATCTTGACACAAACACTGAAAAGGAAACAGATATTGACACAAAAACTGAAATGAAAACAGATCTGGAGATAAACACTGAAATGGAAACCGATATGAACACAAACACTGAAACTGAAACCAATCTTGACACAAACACTGAAACCGAAATTAATCTGGACAAACACACTGAAATTAATGATTAAACTAGTAAGAGCACTGAAACTGATATTGAAACAGACACAAATTTCAAAATAATACGTGCGAGAAAACGAGCCCTGTCAGGCCAACAAGTACAGGCCGATGAGATGTTGTCTTCTTCCAAAAAATATTAAAATATTTAGCAGTTGGAGACAATCTCATAATACCCTTACAAAGAGTAGACCGTGGGCCGATGGACTGTAAAAACATCAAAGTGCTGTGCTTGATATTGCAGAAAATGAATATAAAATAGGTACAACAGTTTGAATCATGATCGGTTTCAGGAGTCGAAATCAAATTGAAAAGATTCAGAGAAAGGAATTGACAATATTGGACATACCAGAGCACACTGAGGTTAACGTAAGCAGTACAATTGCTTTCTTTAAGTAGTGGCCAAGGTCATGTTCACAGCAGCTGTCGGGAAGGCTGTAAAATAGGCAAATGTAAATGCAAAACAATTAACTCATTGTGTAATTCAAGATACCATGCTTCCTAGTCTTGTGCAAACAAATAGGTTAGTTAATCCATTAGGCTTGACTTATATATTTCCAATATATGATATAATGTATGCAATATTTTGGCATGATGTATGTTTGAAAATAAATGAATGGAGGGTACCAATTCATTTTTGCTTTTAACGACCATGTCACTTTGTACCATAAGTCCGTATTAACGTGGCATCTAGCTGTTTAGCTAAATTTGCACAAGGTGTCACGTTCGCTTATATTATTACTATCTTTCGTTCATCTGTAAACTTCTAACATTTCAAAAACAATACTGATAAACACTTGAAAATAAGATCAGAAAAACAAAAGCAATATCAATTTCAAAAATAAGAAAGATAGTGAGTTGTACAAGTCATTCTATTTTATGTTTAAGTAATAACCTGTATGATGGCACCAATCAAGAAATTACTTGTATGAAAATTTTGTACAAGTAATAACCTGTACAAAATAATAAAATGTACACGACATATATATAATAAATATGGTCAAACAATAAACACACAACATTAAAGAGAGAATCGGGGTTGTCATTTCGATTTTATGGGAACAACTATGTAATGATGTCGTTGACATGGTATCATTTAATAAATTAAAACAATGAATTTATCAGATTTTCAATTGTAGTTGGTCGGTAGACATTTCATTATGTTGTTAAACAGTACAATTACACAACCGATACAAAGGTAATTTCAGTATGATGTATCATTTGTATACGTTACAGAGGTAATTCCAGTATGATGTATCATTTGTATATGATACAGAGGTAATTCCAGTATGACGTATCATTTGTATACGATACAGAGGTAACTCCAGTATGATGTTACATTTGTATACGATACAGAGGTAATTTCAGTATGATGTATCATTTGTATGCGATACAGAGGTAACTCCAGTATGATGTTACATTTGTATACGATACAGAGGTAATTCCAGTATGATGTATCATTTGTGTATGATACAGAGGTAATTCCAGTATGATGTATCATTTGTATACGATGCAGAGGTAATTCCAGAATGATGTATCATTTGTATGCGATACAGAGGTAATTGCAGTATGATGTATCATTTGTATACGATACAAAGGTAATTCCAGTATGATGTATCATTTGTATACGATACAACGGTAATTCCAGTATGATGTATCATTTGTATACGATACAAAGGTAATTCCAGTATGATGTATCATTTGTATACGATACAGAGGTTATTCCATTATGATGTATCATTTGTATACGATACAAAGGTAATTCCAGTATGATGTATCATTTTTATACGAAACAGAGGTTATTCCAGTATGATGTTACATTTGTATACGATACAGAGGTAATTTCAGTATGATGTATCATTTGTATACGATACAGAGGTAATTCCAATATGATGTATCATTTCTATACGATAACAGAGGTAATTCCAGTATGATGTATCATTTGTATACGATACAGAGGAAATTCCTGTATCTAGTCATATTTGTATGTATTCATTTCTTTATTTCATGTGTGTTGAAATTACTTGACTTTGTTTTGTTTTATTTAATAAATCTAGATTTAAATCTAGATTTGTAAAACGATGACCATTCCAAAGAAATTACGTCGTTACAGGTACATGGTATTGTTGTCATCATATGCTCAAATATACAGAGTGAAAATGTTC
The DNA here is from genome assembly GCA_019925275.1 of Mytilus edulis. NCBI lineage: Eukaryota > Metazoa > Mollusca > Bivalvia > Mytilida > Mytilidae > Mytilus > Mytilus edulis. Next base: position 96,069,459 of record CM034358.1, read on the forward strand.
ATAGTACATGTGCATTAAAATCTCTTTATAATCAAATATTGTAAATATATATAAGAAGATGAGGTATGAGTGTCAATGAGACATATATCGATCCAAGTCACTATTTGTAAAGGAACACTCATTATAGGTCGAAGTACGGTTTTGTTAGATAATTCAGTATATTTGATCTGTTGTTGGTTTTTTCTTTTAACGTAGATAAATGAGATTGTCAAATTAAATTGGTTAGAAGAGAGTTTATTAGTACACGACATCAACTGTTTACTCCAATTATGTCTCATTAAGTTATACTTATATGTAAGTCTTTTAACCTGTTGTCTCTTGAAGTACTGATAGTTATATATTACCTATCAATGTTATTGTTGCTATGGTGACTTACGTTGCCTTTTAATATGTTTTTTTATTAGTTTACTTATTATCAAGTTGTTACTATTAATGTTTTTTTTACTACATACATCGCTGTAGGTGCATTTCTGCAAGTAGATATATAAAGATGTGGTGTGAGTGCCAATGAGACAATTCTCCATCCAAATAACAATTTATAAAAGTAAACCGTTATAGTTCAATGTACGGCCTTAAACACGGAGCATTGGCTCACACCAAGCAATAAGATATAAAGGGCCTCAAAATTACTATTGTAAAACCATTCAAACGGGTAAACCAACGGTATAATCTACATAAATACGAGAAACGAGAAACACGTATAAGCTACATTAACAAACGACAACTACTATACATCAGATTCCAAACTTAGAACAGGTGCAAACATTTGCAGCGGGATTAAACGTTTTAATGGTACCAAATCTTCTCCCTTTCTCTGAAACAATAGTATAACATCACAACATAGAGAAACACACGATCAATATCAATAAGACTCAACTCAATTAAAAAAACGTTAATTAACACACTATGAACGTTCACATTTGATCTGCGATACCTGAATAAGTGCATACAAGTGAGAGGTTTCGCTAGCAATAAAACCAGGTTTAATCGACCGTTTTCTGTATATGATCATGCCTGTACCAAGTCAAGAATATGTCAGTTGTTACTCATTCATTTGACGTGTTTGTGCTTTTAATTTGTGCAATTTGATTAGAAACTTTTTTTTTTTTTAATTTTCCTCGGGACGTTTGTGAGTATTCTTTTTTTAACTAATTAATAGTTTTAAATAATTAAATATGCATGTTTCGTTAATCTTATCGATTGATGCACTGCACACTCATAATGACAACAAAGAAAATTTAAAGTACATGTACTCTGTGAATCTAACCATATCATGACCATAATGAACTAGTTTCAACCAACCATGTTTTCTGAAAATTGTCCTATACCAAGTCCCAACAATACTCTTCATCCAGTTCGACAGGACATAGGTAAAAAAGCCTGCATGTTGATTTACGACCCTAGTACAGTCTGATTTTTCAGCTAAGCAGACATGACGGAGGTTAATGAGCCTGTATGCTGAGATAAGACCCTTGAACAATCTGATTGTTAAGCCAAGTAGACATGACAGAGGTTAAGGATCCTGCATGTTGAGATAAGACCCTTGTACAATCTGATTGTTCAGCAAAGTAGACATGACAGATATCAAGGAGCCTGCTTTTTGATATAAGACCCTTGTACAATCTGATAGTTCAGTCAAGTAGCCATGACAGAGGTTAAGGAGCCTGCATGTTGAGTTAAGACCCTTGTACAATCTGATTGTTCAGTCAAGTATACATGACAGAGGTTAGGGAGCCTGCATGTTGAGATAAGACTCTTGTACAATCTGATTGTTCAGTCAAGTAGACATGAAAGAGATTAAGGAGCCTGCATGTTGAGGAAAACCCTTGTACAATCTGATTGTTCAACCAAGTAGACATGACAGAGATTAAGGCGCCTGCATGTTGATATAATACCCTTGTACAACATGAGTGTTCAGCCAAGTAGACAGGACAGAAATTAAGGCGCCTGCATGTTGATATAAGACCCTTGTACAATATGAGTGTTCAGCCAAATACACATGACAGAGATTAAGGAGCCTGTATGTTTAGATAAGACCCTTGTACAATCTGATTGTTTAGCCAAGTACACAAGACAGGATCTGACTCCGGAAGCGCCCGGATGTAAAATGTATCAAAAAGGATGGTTTAAAAGAAACAAAACTCTACAGCAAATCAACCAGAATCAATCGAAACTATCTTTTGAACTTAAGCAATTGTGTCTACGGACGATGAACACCAAGGGATCTTAAAAACTATGTAAAATCAGTAAAATCATTTTTGAAGTGAATGTTTCACAACATATATTGTTTGATTGGCTGGTTTAAAATCTATTTGTACACAGCAGTCCCTAAAACATCAAAAAGAGGAAGTGTAATCCGATGCTTCGTGTAAGTTCCTCATCTTTAGAGAGTCAAAGAACAACTGATAATGACTTGTGTTCAACGTCTTATATTGTGTTATAACATATATGTCGTATGTCTGTTAAGTACAGAACGTGACCGTTTCCCGCAAATGACTGTTTTACCGAATGTGAATATGCAGTGCTATACGACTAGTCACGGTATTGAGAACATCTAACATTCATGTATTTTACTTTATTTTGTTTAAGTTATTTATTAAGTTTTGGATGTACTATGTTCAATTTCTTGTCGTTTGTGGTCCAAATAAATATACAGTCCGTTCAATACCGTATTGTCACAAAATAGGTGTTTCAAACTGGTATTGTGATAATAATTGTAAAAAGTAATCAAGTACATGTTTGTTAGATAGGTGCGTCACTGTTTGCGATGTCAGGTCCTGTCTGTCATTGATAAACGATGTTCATACTTGTTCTCTGGTTTGCATATAGTGTTGCCTATCATGTATTTTTTGTTTGCTTTTGTCTGTGATTATTGTTATTGCGTTTGATTGTGCTTTGTTTCAAAAACGTTGTGTTTTCATTTAGCGATTTACAAAAATTGCCATATAAGCAGGAGGTTTGGCAAGCCATGAACTGAGGTTCATCACACCATTTATTTTCTGAAAAGTCAGGAATATGACAGTTATTATCACATAATTCGTTTATATGCATGTTTTATGTGTTGGAATTCAATGTTCCTGTTGTTTCTTTGGTTGTATATTTATGACTTTTCCTAAATTTCAGTCTGTAAAAGATTTTTCTTTCAATTGAATTATGACTTTTGTAAAACGGTATACTACTTTTGCCTTGTTGGTTCATGCATGTCTGTCTTCAGTGTTTTGTACAACTACAACGGTAAACTACTTTTGCCTTGTTGTGGTTCTTGTATGTCTGTCTTCAGACTTTTGTACAACGGTAAACTACGTTTGCCTTGTTGTGGTTCTTGTATGTCTGTCTTTATACTTTTGTACAACGGTAAACTACGTATGCCGTGTTGTGTGTCATGTATGTTTGGCTTCAGACTTTGGTTTTCTATGTGTTATTTTGTTTACTGTTTTTTTATTAGTTTAGTTGATTGTTTTCATTTTAATCTGTTTGTCTGTCTTTTTGTTTTGATTTTAATCTGTTTGTCTGTCTGTCTTTTTGTTTTGATTTTAATCTGTTGTCTGTCTTTTTGTTTAGATATGGCGTTGTCAGGTTATTTTCGACTGATGAGTTGGAAGGTACCTTTAGTAACTTTATCCAATATTTGATCAACTATTTTCAACATATAAGCCATTTTATAAGGGACTTTTCATTTTGAATTTTCGGGGTATCGTATCAAATTCACTATTTTAGTTTAACAAATGACTACATTTGGATGTGAATACCGCCTTGTATGTGACGTTTAAATTTTATGACGTCATACATGCGAAGATATATGTATGTGTTTCATTTTGAATTTGATAGATACTTTTTGTGTTTTTCGTTACATTTTTGAGATTGTGATCACTGCTGTACCCACATTTTGACTAATTTACCTATTATGTATGTTTAGTTCAAGATCGTTGTAAATATTATGCAATGTGATGGGACCGTCATACAAGTGAGAGGTTTAGCTTTATAAACCCAAGTTCAATCCACCCTTTTCTACTTTGGAAAATGCCTGTCCCAAGTCAAGAATATGACAGTTGTTATCCATTCGTTTGATATGTTTTATCTGATGATTTTGATATTTGATTGAGGAATTTTCGTTTTGAATTTTCCACGGAGTTTTGTGATTTTACTTTTTTAACAATATGTGTGTTGTATATTTGCTTTATATAATTGATATTCATGTCAAAATCGAATTGCTGACTACTGTGCTGGTGATACCGACGAAACGTTCACCAGCAGTGACATCGAGTTATGAACTGTTTTGTAAGAAGTGATTGACATAACATACCAATCACCAAGGTTATATTACAGAAATGGTGTATGCAGCTGTAAAATATTTTGTCTAGTATTAAGTTATATTTCTATAAAGTATTACTGTTGGGTGGACACCAAGAATTTCATGAACTTAAAAGGAAATCACAAAAAATGCTGAACTCCGAGGAAAATTCAAAACGGGAAGTTCTTATCAAAAGACAAAATCAAAAGCACGTTACGGACGCGTGAACATGTTTCGTTAGTTAACAGATATACATGCAGCATTATAAACGAAAGGAAATGTTTTCTTTAATTAGAAGGAGGATAGAAAAGTCATCCTTTGCATCGACAACTATTTTAATATAATGGGATATAAACACCAGGGTTTGCATTACTTCGTTCCCTATTTTGACCAGTCTCTTCCTAAATGTAAATCTATATATTTGAAACATTGATTGTATATCGTTATTCACCTTTTTGCTTAAATAAACTCATCATAGATACCAGGATTGAAATTGTATATTTACGCCAGCCGCGCGTTTCGTCTACACACGACTCATCAGTGTATAATTATGTAACATCTCGTCAATTCCGACAGTCTGTTTAAAACCAGCCTTAACTAAACACTTGTGTTTGATATCTGGGACGTTTGAAAAAATACTCGTTCTGAGCACGATTCAATCTACAAGCTACAATCAAAATCAATCAACAGACATAACAAACTAACAGTTAAATATTCCAAGAAGAAGAAAAAAATAAACACGGTAACTGGAGATATAGTTTGCTTTTGTAAGAACACATATACTACACAACTATTGACACATATGATAACTAATGCCAAAACAATCAGAACATAGCTAACCCAGGCTGCAGGGAACAGCCATATCCTTTTCAAAGCGATTTGGTTTTACGTCTCTTTTGCCGCCGTGCCTTTTTGGTTATTTGGCCTTGCAAGTCTACCTGTTGTTTGGTGATATTTATAAATGTCATTGGTTATATCAAATTGCGACTCACTCATGTTAATGATCCTTTTATTTTCGATAACTTAGGCTCGATAAAATGTTCATGCCATTTAAAATGCGTTTTACATATTATCAGTCATCTGCAAATTAAAGCCGGTACTATAGTCATCATCCTTAATAGTTATAAAAGGTACCAGGCTTATAATTTAATACGCCAGAAGCGCGTTTGGTTTACACGGACTCGTCAATGAAGCTCAGATCATAATAGTTATAAAGCCAAAAACAAATGAGCCAGTCCATGCGAAAAGGTACAAAAACGAAAAATTAACGAAATTCTAAAAAGTGTGCATAATTATTGGTAGTAGACTTGTGATTTATAGAACACATTTACTTTCTCTCATATCATCAAGCTGTGAGCTACACGCACCTGCGAGTGTTGAGACCCCTCCCCCCTTTAGTTTTATCAAGATTTTTAGTGGATTATTTCATATATTTCAATCATTTTCAAAGTACAGTTTAAATGGCTTGATTTGCCAATTGAAAATGTTAACCTCGGTAGCAGTGGGGATAAGGCTCTTGCTTACGATGCGGATATAAATGCAATCAAACCGGGCAACGGTTCGAATCCCGTCACTAGTAGCACGATTTCAGTCTGAAACGGTCATTTTGGTCTGATCACATCTTGATTGACTGGATTTACCGCTAGAGTAAACCGTCGAGACTTTTTAGACCGTTAAGACTCCGTTACGATCGATAGCCGCATCAGGTAAATCAGTTTGTTAAGGCATATCCAGACGGAAAAGACTGAATCGTCTAGCGGGCAGTTTAGACCCGTTAAAACAGTGTCAGACCAAAACAGACCATGGTCACAAAATTACGTTCAAAATTTTCAGACCCTGTTTAGATCCCTTCAGTAGGTTTGATACCACGAGTTGCGCCCCTTCTACTCGATATTGCATTTTAGATTAATATGTATATATGTATTTTAATATTATAATTTGAAGTATATTTTGGTTAATTAAAAAGATAAATAAAAATTAAATCTTCTGTTGATTCTTTATCTCTTTTCTTGTTTTGTTGAGGAACTAATTAATTATTCGTCTATATAATTGTTTATTTTTTAATAAATGTTAGTTTATATAAATATATATTGATAATTAAATACAAGGACGTAACTTTATTGTATACACACCAAAATATATGCCATAAATTTAACCTTAAAATGTTGTGAACACCGGTGAAAATGTTTCTCGTATTTGAAGATTAAATAGTAATGGAAAATCCAAAACGTTACCTAAAAAAGTTAAGGAAATTTGGTATGATTGCCAATGAGACAATCCACAGAAATGCAGCGGAGGCAAATTAACGCATGCATATTTTTGTTTTATGTATTACAGTTCCTTTAATTCGTTATCTGTTGATATATGTCATAGTTTACCGTGGAAGCTGTTGCTTTTTTTTTTATGTTTATTTTTTTTCGTGCAAATTACTCTATTAAACTTGGAAAAAAATATTCTCGAAATCCGGAAATTCAAAAAAAAAGCCTTCCCGGATCCCGAAAGCTGATCATGATACTGCATTCAGTCTCTGTCGGGACCGTGTTAAAGTATCACCGTATACAATTTTTCATTCAGACAATGGTGTATCCTTATAATATTTATTTTCTAATTCATATAATATGTATATAGTGAAGTACTTAGTATATATGTATGGCGTTAATTTAAAACAAATCTGTGTTAGTTAAAATGGTCGAGTTCAATGGCACGTGCTAGTAATCAACCGGGTCAACAGGTAACAAAATCAATGATCCATAACGTAAGAAAGAACATGCCTATTATATTTTACAATTACTCTCATCATCATTCTTAATAAAAAGGTGCCGCAGGGCTCCACGTTAATAAAGAATTAATGAATTTGTGTATATACGTACTAGTGATATCTGACCGTCAGTTTTTTAATATACATGTCTTTATTTTTCTTATATTGAGCAAAATAACGAATTTGAATCTATTAAACGTTAAAGGTTCTTACAATGTCATATATGTCTAAACACTAAAAGACCATGCACAATATTTGAGCGCCGCATGGAAAACCATTAAAACACATGTACTGTTCGGAAGTTTGTTTACTATTCACAAAAGAAACTTTTCGCTTCTCTACTTGTATAGTTTAGAGAGTATTCGTTTACATTGTGTCAGTTATATAAAGTAGTGTGTATCATTGTATTCTATTTATTTGGCTAATTGTATAATTATAATATAAATTTTGTATTTCACAACTGTATATACTATAAGTTGTAGTGTGATTGATTGTTGGTTGTTTAAAGTCCAGTGGCAAATACTGCATGCATATTCAGGACCAGCTGTAAGTTTATGACATATATGGAACTCACTGGTGTAGTGTTCACGTGTTAAAATGGATAAAAGAATAATTAATCTTTAAAATATCGAAACATCAGGGAGGCAAGGTGCATCGATTACCCGCACTTATTAGTTCTTTTCTCTGTATTGTGTTAAACAAAATATTTTTTTTTTCGATTTCTTTTATATGTTTATATAATTTACGATAACTGTGGTGTATACCTGCTGTCAGACGAAAGAAACATATGTGCCCTCTAAATTGTTTTATGGATTTTTTGCTTTCGCATTGACGTTTAACACACAAATTTAATTACTTACTGTGATATGTATGTAGAAATTCTGGAGTACTGGAAAATGAAGGATGCAAATCCAAGCTTTGAATTGAAATGGTCATTAAATAGCCACACAAATAAAAGAACAAGTGTAAGTGTTGGAATGACATATACAATATATCACGAGGTGCATTGTCAGAGAATTAAATTTTGATTTTACTTTGGTAACTAGACACAATTGAAGAGAGGCAGCCCAATCTTTTCTCCTTTTTGTTACGAGTACAAATAAACTGATCTTAGTTATTTCGTGAAGCATTTCCTTTAAATGATAAAATCGCGCGTTATTATCAAACAATACAATATGCTTTATTTTAAAAACACTCAGTCACATTGACATGTGAAACAAGAGGTAAATTACAAAATACAACCCCATACAATTAAAGAAATAAATAAAACAACTTAGAAATGAAATACATGTATATAGAAAATTACTTTACTTTATATTATAATAATTTAATATCATAATATTTTAGTTAACTTTGAGATGAATAAAGATACGTTTTTAAGTACGTTTATATTAGTCAATGACAGTAGTCCTTTCATTTTTGCTTCACTCGGATATTTCACATAGTACTCTGGAATATGCTGATTTCTGATATTTTTTACAAATAAAGAATTGCATTCAAATAAATAATGGTATTTACAATGTATTACCAATTGCAGTTAAATACAAATTACATGTCCTATCTTCTTTTGGAATGTTATACCATCTTCCCAACTCTACTGGAATTTTTAAATTGCAGCATCTTAATTTTGAAATATATTTACGTTCGAATGGTGTTAATTTTAAACGATACTTTTCTAGTCCAAAGATTGTTTTAAAAAGTCCATAAAATTCTCCTCTGGATGAGTTCTCAATTTGACTATGCCACTGTTGAATGAATGAATCTTTTAGTTTTTCTGTACGATTTTTAGTTGATTTATATCTAATGGTGATTGCTGAGTCCAAACATAGCTTAGTCCGGCATTGTCTAGGATCGAATTAATATAATCCATCCATTTGAAAGTGTGATCATCTTTTAATTTGAACATAATTTGATAAAGTATACTGCTCAGTTTATTTTCATTGGTGAGAAGTTTGTTTCAAAAACACACCATTCTACATTTTATTACGGTATCTATTGGTGTACTACCAGGTTCTCCATATGTCATAAAATTTGGTGTCGACGATCTAATTTTCAACACATTCCGGCAAAACTGCAGATGGATTTTTTCCGACATGTAATTATTTCCAAATCCCCATATCTCACATCCATATGTCAGAATTGGAAGTACAAGTGCATCAAACAGTTGTAATTGTAAGTCGACAGGTATATAGACTAAAAAGAGCTTTCTGTGCTTGTTCGCTAAGACCTTTGTTCGATGTTGCAAATGAACCATTGTAATTAAAGGTAAATCCTAGATATGGATAAGAATCTTGAATTTCAATAAACTGGTTAAATATTTGAAACTTTGGTAATGTTCTTGATTTCCGTTTGCAAAACACAATAACCTTTGTCTTTGATAAATTAACGTTTAACTTCCATCGGACACAGTATCTTTCAAAAACATTTAAGGCGTGTTGCATTGATTCGGACGTTTCAGATATAATTATAGTGTCATCGGCGTACAAAAGAACGAAAAGTTTAATATATATATGCAAATGATTGTGGCAAATATTTTCGATAACTTGCAAGTTCTGAACATCATTTCCGGCAAAGAAAGACTCCAGATCGTTTAGATAAACAGCAAATAAAAAGGGGGATAAGTTTTCTCCCTGTCTCACTCCGTTCCTTACGCAAGATTTAACATCACTAATACTATATATTACTTTGAAAATTTTCCCAGAAATATTCGCCTTTTGTAATTTTGTCAATAAAGATGTATGAGATATTGTATCAAGGCTCTCGAAAAATCAACAAAAGTGCAAAAGAGTTTTTTTCCAAGTGCTTGATAAATTGATATTAATGAATGTACTACAAATATGTTATCCAATGTACTATTTTCTTTTTTGAAACCTGTTTGAGCCTCGGAAATCAGATTGACCTCAGTTGACAGTTCCCCAAGTCTTTCATTTAAGATAGATGGGAAAGTTTTCCCAAGACATGACACTAATGTTATTGGTCTGTACGAACTATGATCATATATATTGCCTTTATTCTTGAAGATAGGTTGAATAATTCCCATTGTCCATAAATCTGGTACCTTCCCGGTATTTAAAACAATGTTGAATAACTTGTGATAGATGGTCAACATTTCCTTAACTGTGTGTTTAATATGTTCATTCACAATACCATCATATCCGGAAGCCTTATTGTTTTTAAGTTTTTTGACGACATTCAAAATACTCAGTGTAGTGTACTGCAATCAGGCGCGGATCCAGCCATTTTAAAAAGGGGGGTCCCAATCCAGAATAAGGGAGGGGGATCCAAGCATATGCTTCCATTCAAATGCATTGATCGGCCAAAAAAATGGGGGTCCAACCCCCGGAACCCCTCCCCCTGGATCCACCGAGACAAATTATATCAAATTATAGAGCAGTCTAACGGCTCCAACTCAAAATTTGGGTTGGGGTTTTTAATGTAACGTAATCAGAGATCAATATTTTAATTAGATTGTTTATTGTGATGATTGGGAATTTGCATTAAGCCGTTGGTCACGTGCCGAGTGGCGTACGCTGATTAAAAAATCACGCTTATAAAAAGTTATGCATTGTGGTATGAGTGCCAATGAGTCAAAAATAGTATTCGGTTGTACAATAATTGGCTGATTGGCAATAAAATAGTTCCATGATTTTAAAATCAAAGGTTTTGGATGTAATTAGTTTTCACCGTTCCTGGTGTAAAACATGAGTCCCTGGCTTATACCGAACGTTGACTTATTATACGAAATAACCACTATCACACAGTGTTTACAAGCATGGCCCGTGTTATTACTTATAATGTCATACAGCCAGTTTTGTTTCATCTACAATTATGTAATATGTATTCGTTCTTTTTTTTTATTTAGTTATTCAAAATAAATCAACCTCACAACACACGTGTCAAGAAATATAAAAGGTAAATCTGGTAACAGTAAATCTAACTATTTATAAATATGTTCCTGCATGGGTGATGTATACTGTTATATGTATATATGTTCCAGCCATGTATATGGACCGTATGAGTATACGCGTATGGTCCAGTACGAGCTGACCATACATGTTATTAGATCATATGGGTTAAAATTTAACAAATTAAAATTCTTCACAATCTTTATTTTTAGTTTTACTTATTATTATTATTACAATTTCACTGATAAAATTTACAAAGGAACGATTGAAATTAAATATTTTTTTATTTGTTTATCTTGATTCTTATTTGTACTTTCAACCAATGTTACACTTGCTACCACAAGTAAGGCCGTGTTCACATTGACCTACATTCGGTGTTGTGTTAGTGTAACTCACACGTAAACTAAACACAATTGAGTTCCCATTGATAAAACTCAATATTTACATGTAGTTTAAATCATGTTTTATCTACACACAGTCGATAGTCAATGTAGGCCTTGTGTAGGTTAAGTGTAAACAAAACTAGGCATTTAGGACATTACTTTTACCGTGTATATATTTAAGAAGGAAACTATTTTTGAGTAAAAGGGATATTGTTGATAATTATTAGTATAGTTCTTTACAGAAATTGTTGTCAAAATTTTACAGATTTTTGTTTGTTCAAAAAAATTCACGTACTTTATTAACCCTGATCAAGACTCAAAGCTGCATCATTGCCGAACCCATAAGGCATCAATCAATTGATTTTCGAGGGGGGGGGGGGGGGGGGCTATTATAGTTGAGTATAAAACATAAAGGCAAGGGGGTGTGTGTTTCCAAAATGTTTCCAGTTTTTGGCCCTGAAAAAAAATGTGTTTGTTTCACCCATAGCTGCCACTATATATAATGCTAAAATTGATTTTGAATTGTCATCAAAATTTGTCCTGACAAAAATCAATAGCCCACGCCCCACGCCCCTCTACCCCCCCCCCCCCCTCAATCCCCCTCTCCCCAAAAACTGAAGTAAATATTTGCTGCCTAATTTATTTGAAAAGGTCTTCCCGAATCGACTTGACGTACACAGAAATATTCGCCACTGGTCTTTACTCAAACAACGATTCACGCATAAATGCATGACTAAAAAAAGTGTTGGGTAAATGATATGTTTGTCTAGTATTTCAGATCCGTTAAATAACACTTAAAATAAATTAAAAAAACGTTACCCTATTCTTTAACCAAATACTTCTTGGAGAAGAAATACCATTTGAAACAAACAGAAAAGATAAAAATGTAGTGATCCCTAATATCTCAATCCTTTTTTTCGGTTGTAAGCACGCTGCTGCAGCAAACGTTTTCTAATGCTTAATCGAGACATCTCTATTATATTCAAACTACTGAAATTATAAAAATGGCTTTCATAAGTAGCAACCCTTAACTTAAACAAGGGGGAGGGTTATTTTTCTTTATCTGAGTCAGATTTTTTTTTTCGCGCGTATGTTTTTATACCTTTTTTTTCGATGCTGGTGATCAAATACATTTTTTTCAATATTTTACACTATAATGTATGGGGAAACTCTTGATTCAGAATATTCTTTTATCATCTGTATGACCATTTTTTTTTTTATCAAATTGGGGATCGGAATATTTACATATCCACCACCACCACCCTTTTGAAGTCAAATGGTTGTTCCCTTACCGCTAGAAAAGTTGTCAAAAAAATTTGAATTCAGTTCTACGTAATGAACATTTAAATGACATATAGTTTACAAGTGGGAACAAATCTTATGTACAGGTAGCTAAACAAGGTGTATATATGTGAACAAATGTAATGTGAAACCAGTGTACGCTGCCCTTAACTAATTATAAACGTGTTTACTCTACACGGCGTTTGATGTAAACACGGCCTAACTTACTAATATGTTTTACATTTACATTATTGCAGTACGTGTATGTTTCTTAGCATTTGCATTTTTTGGAAAGTTGATAAATATTCTAAAATAATTGTCCTCCCACATTATATTTGCTTCCGATATTTTCAATTTTAGTGATGATAATTAAATTATTCTACTGAGTGATCGACGTGCTAAATACAAGAGATTAACAGATTCAATTAGCGTGAATTGCTTAAATATTTAAAATATAAAGGTTTGTTTTTCCAATTGCAATTTCTCTTTTTCATTTAAATTTGAGAGTTAATTTATATTGATCTGTTACATGCATCTAATTTTGAAAAAACGTATTAGAAGTCTGCATGTTGAGCTATATTTACGAATGATGTCTTTAAACCGATGATGAAATTTGTCTCCCAGATACAATTTTACCCCAAAGAAAGTTCTACGTTGACTTTGTTATAATACAGTTACTTAAGAGTGGAGAGCTAGGAGCATCACTTTGTCAAGTTTACATTTTGTTCTCATTTTGTGCTGTTACACTACTGCAACAGTCCGATGTTAAGTTAATATTTAGCGCTCACATATATGTTAAACGCCGCCACGTGCACTTTCTTTATAAAACTGCTGCAAGTCAGGAGCATGAAGTTCAACTGTTGTCGTTGTGTCATGTGTGTCATATTTGTTTGTTTTTTTTGTTTTTTTTTAAATGTTATAATATTTTATTTGAATTTTACATTTGTTAGAGATACAAGAAGTACCGGTACCTTATCCCGGCCTCGTTAACATTAGTATATAGCATTTTATTGATAAGTTAGTACTTGTTAGTGCACAATATGTATATATAGTAATAATGACATGTATGTAACTGAATAGAAATATGATAACATGATGTATAATAAATTCTAATTTATGAAATTAATTTAATTTTTGCTGCAACCAGATTATGGAATTTTTCGTATTTGCCTTCTTTATTTATCATATATTTCATGATATTGAAGAAATTCTTTTTTGAAAATTTCAAACATATTAATTTGTTTTGTTTTTTGTTCGGATATATAGTATCCTTTGTATACAGTAAAAAGAATAATTGTAATTAAATCATTAATACTGTAGTAACTTGTATCGTTTATTTTGTATCCGTACAAAAGTGATTTAATTGATATGATGTGATGTCCTATTTTAAGTTTATCAAGTAAAAGTTTTATTTGATTCCAAAATGATTTCAGAAATTTGCATGTTAAAAAGTAGTGCTCATAATCTTCGATGACATCACAAATATTACATAGCGGAGTTTTAGTTATTTTCCAAGAGAAAAGTAATTGTTTGGTTGGTAAAATGTAGTGCAGAAATTTCCATCTTAACATTTTGAATTTATTATCTTGTATATAGTAAAAGATATAATTTAGCATTTGTTGTCTTTTGTTTGTGTTGTTTTCCAAGATAAATATGTTGTCCCATTTTTGAAATCCTATTGGTTTTTCATAATATCTATTTAAGAGGGAGATGTTGATGTCTTTGGAGGAAATGTTTTTAAGTGATACCATTTTCCCTTTTTTATCTTTAAATTTATATTCGGAGTCAATGGTGACTTTTGTTTTTAATGATTCTTCTTTAGTTAGCTCTTGTAACCACTGTTTTGGTATTGCTTTCATTAATTTAGAATATTCTGAAAACCAGTTAGCATGACAGGAAAGTTTATCTAAGATCATGTTTTGATTAAATTTTCCTTTATTATCAATAATGTCATTTAAAAAAAGAATTTTGCTGTTTATCCAGTTTTTGAAGATGAGACATTTACCGTTTAATTTGATATTTTTATTGCCCCATATAAGCTGCTGTCTTATTTGTTTATATGATAGATGATCCAATTCCTTTTCAGATTTTGTATTTATCCATGATTTGATTATTCTTAAGTAAAATTGTGGAATTAGTTCTTTCAGTTTATAGACCAAATTAATATTGGTAAAATTCATTTTAAATATAAGGAATTCTTGTCCAAATTTATCAAAATAAAATCTTGGTAATACTTTCCAATTGGGTGATAGATCTTCGTTGTCGATGAGTTTTTTTACCCAACTAATATTTATCGCTTCTAGATATTTATCTATGTTTATCATTTTAAGCCCGCCAGCATGGTAATTTTTACTTATTATATCCCTTTTAACCTTTTCAGATTTATTATTCCATGTAAAACTGTATATTAATTTTTTAAATTTTGCTAGGTATTCGTTATCAATTTCGGTTACAGATGCAACATACGTAATATTCGGTAAGATTAATGATTTAACAAGAGTTATCTTACCTAACATAGTTAAATTTCTTTTATTCCAATCTTTAATTATTTTTTGAGATTTTTCGTATTGTCGTTGCAAGTTTAATTTTTTACACTCATTTTTATTAAGTCCAAAGTATATTCCCAAAACTTTTATAGGTTTTTGTGTAAAATTAATGTTTTCAACTTTATCTTTGCAGGACTTTAAATTGCCGAGCCATATTCCTTCTGTTTTATTTCGGTTAAGCTTTAGGCCTGAAAGTGATCCAAAAATTTCTATAATATTCAGAGTTAATGACACTTCTTGTTTTGAATTTAAAAATAAAGTGGTGTCGTCTGCAAGCTGGCTTAATTTTAATGTATGGGTTTTATTATCTAGTTTGATTTGAAAACCTTTAAATTTTTTATTTTGTCTTAATCTACTAGCTAAAATTTCAACAGCAATTACGAAATTATAGAACTCGCGGGACACCCTTGACGGATTCCGCGCTCAATGTTGAAGGGTCTTGAAATCCAACCATTATTTAATATGCAACCCTTTATATCTGTGTATAACGTATTTATCCACCTCAAAAGAGATTCCTGGAAGCCAAATTTCTTTAAAGAACAATACATAAATTCCCATTCTAGCGAGTCAAATGCCTTTGTGAAGTCTAAAAATAGGATAGCTCCATCTACATTGAATTTTTCCGAATAATCTATAATATCTTGGATTTGTCTAATATTAAATCCTATATATCTGTTTTTTACATAACCGTTTTGATCACTATGAATGATTTTATGCAATATTGGTTTCAGTCTTTGTGCAAGAGAGTATGCTATAATTTTGGTATCTACATTTAGTAAGGTAATTGGTCTATAATTATCTAAATTTAATGGGTCGTTTTTCTTGTATATAAGGGTAATTAATCCAAGTTTCTGAGAATTTGTTAATTCTTTTTTTTCATAGCAATTATTAAAAACATCTACAGCAAAGTTTTGTAAGTTTGACCAGAAAGCTCTATAAAATTCAATTGAGAGACCATCGATACCTGGTGTTTTATTAAGTTTCATTTTAAAAACAGATTGTGTACATTCCTCTATTGTCAGGTTGCCGTCAATTTCATTGCCTTCTTTTGTACTTAATTTGTAATTTATTTTAGTTTTTTCAATATAATTTTCAATTTCTGTTAGATCAGGGTTAGTTGACTTATATAAATTGACATAATAATTTCTCCCCGTATCTAATATTTTGCCTTGATCTTCTGTTATTTCTCCTTTACTGTCCCTTATAGCAGTAATGTTTTTCCTTGTTTGTCTTGATTTTTCTAATCCCAAGAAATATTTTGGATTTTTTTCGCCCTCTTCTATCCATTTAACTCGTGATCTTATTTGTGCCCCTTTTATTTTATCTGAATATAGAGTTTGTAGCGTTTCTTCTGTTTTATTTATTGAATCTATTATATTTGGAAAATTTTTTTTTCCATCCAGGTTGTTATCATGAATTTCATTCAAAAGTTTAAGTTCTTGTTCTAGTTTTGTAATTTCATCTCTTTTATGTTTAGCTTTTAATTTACAATGTTCTATAGTTTTCTCTCTTACTTCTATTTTAAAAAGATCCCACACGATTGCTAGACTTTTTTTATTTCTTAATTTTTTTATATTTATCTATCAAAGTATTTATTTTTATTTTGTATGATTCGTCGTTAAGAATATTGTTGTTTAATTTGAAGTATCCCTTTCCTTTGTTCCCTTGACAATGATTAATTTTAAGTGAAATCGCTAAGTGATCTGTATATTGAATTGTTGCAGGTCGTATATCAGTGCTGAGTACTCTTGGTCTCACATCTTCACTTACTAGAAAATAATCAATTCTACTAGCTACTTCATTATTTTTCCTTTTCCAGGTATATTGCGTTTTATTTGGATTTATAGCTCTCCATATATCTATAACTTTTAGTTTTTTTATCAGAGTTTTTAGCCCATTTGTCTTATTTTTTATTTTTTGTTGATCTTTTTTATTACTTTTTCTATCTTTTATATTAAGCGTTTCATTCATATCACCGCCTATGATAATTATACCAAGACTATATTTTTCAATGACACTTAAAGCTTTTTTAAAGAATATATTTCTATCTTTACATGTGTTTGGGGCATAAAGGTTTACAAAGGTAAATATATTTTTATCGATTTCTATGTTGATTAAAACAATTCTTCCGTCTTGATCTACATATTTATCTATGATTTCATACTTAATTTTTTGGTTGATATAAATCGAAACACCTCTTGATTGCGTGCTTCCAAAACTATGATATAAATCGCCCGTAAATTCTTTATCTATTGAATTGTTCGAAAAATGTGTTTCTTGTAAAAATATTATGTTGCATTTTTGTTGTTTTATCCCTTCTTTTAGTCTAATTCTTTTTTCATATTTTCCTAACCCCTGACAATTTAAAGAACATATATGCAATGGATTAGTTGACATCTTGATTTTGTTTTTAAAAAGTATTTGATACATGTATTTCAAGTATAAAAAGCAGAATATACATACAAATATATACAGAATTTAGAGATAAAAATACAATCATATGTGCATCTCTAATGACAGTTTTAGCTTTGACTGTGTGAGTTGCTAGACTAAATATAATTACATGTACACACATACATTTAATTTCATATTGACCGACTTTAATAGGTTTCCACCTATTTCTATATTTAGAATTGTTAGCTGGTAAAATATATTGACCTTCACATGTAAAACGATTAATTCGCACGAGGATTAACTTTAATAGACTAATATACCATACATAGAAATATATAAATGTGATGGATATAATATATATCTTTCTGAATTGGTGAGTATTGAATTTATTTTTCGTTAATTGTATATTTTTAAAACACTTTTCAGAAATAAAGACAATAATAAACAAGTAGCAAAAATAACGGGAGATTATTATCAAATACTTTCGTGTGCTTATGATAACAGTACAGATATTACAACTATTTTGTTTACGGGGCTTGACTTTAATTATACAAATATTTAGCAGGACACGGAGATTCTGATGCAAATGATTAAAAAAAAGAAGACATAATGCATGAATGGAAACTTTTGAGGTTACAACTAAAAAAGTATAATTATCTGCATATAAAAACAGGTATAAATAGGTCAAACTGATTTGTTTACATTTTGTATACAGGTGTGTGGAAATGGCGATGGAATTAATTTGCATATCTATATAAATATAGTAGAGTGCTATTGCTTTTCTGTTTACATGATTATATGACATAGCACACATATTGATATTGTGGTACATTGAAACACAAATTATTACATATGTATATATAACTATACTTGTTATTTCATATGGAAAAAAAAGGAGTAGTTTCATTGATCTATACATATTATATTGACAACAATCTATTTATAGAGTTTATTGTTCTATTTTGTTTTGTGCACAGTATATACAATCTAATGTTATTGTATCATACACTGCCACATATTTTTTTAATTGTTTTTTATAAATATATATAAAATAGGAGTATATACAGATATTTGTACAAGTACAAATTATTATGTCCATTGACTTAGGCATTGTTGTATGGATAATATATTTTGAAAGGAAATGATATATGGTAACTGTTCTTGTACCTATGTCTTTGATGATTTACTGGAATCAGTTTGTCTGTTGTGATATTCATCTGTAGGGGTTGTTGCTGGTCTTTTCCCCTGTTTTTTGTACTGGTGTTGTTGATTCAGGGTTTACAATGAATTTGTCTATTGGTCCTTTTGATTCAACTTTTGGCTTGCTTTTTGTATTGTCTTTGTTTTTCTTTTTTCTTGTTTTTTTCTCCTGTAAATCAGGATCAATTTCTGTAATGACTTTACTGATAGCCGTTGTTGTTGCTGTTATTGCTTCTGTAGGTAGCAATATCGACTGTGAAGGTGGGGTTTCACTGTGATCAACATGATCACCAATGTCAGTCTCTTCCCCACTTTCACTTTCACTAGAATCAGAATGGTCATCTGTTTTATTAGCTTCATTGTCTGATGCTGTTTTACTAGGAGTTTCATTGTCTGGTGCTGGTTTACTAGAAGTTTGGCATTCTTTTGCTTTATGCCCTTCTTTTCCACATTCATTACAAACCCAATCGTTTTGGCATTTGTCTTGTTTGTGTCCCTTTTTCAGGCATTTTTTGACAAGTAATATGTGCATTTATGTAGATTTGGCCTTTGTAATATATTTTGGCATTGTACTTGCTTATCCTTGTGAATCTGGGTAGTGTGCCCTCCAATGGTTCGACAAAAAAGATTCTGTCTCCAGATTGGCAGTCGGTCATTTCGCCATCTATTCTCACTCTCTCTCTGAAATAGCTTGTCATATTTGTTTGTAGATTGTTTATTTATAAATTGGACCGTTAGCTTTTTTTTTCTTTTTTTTTTAATTTTCACATGGTGGCCTTTTGTAGCCGACTATACGAAGTGTTGAAGGCTGTCCGGTTGCCTACACATGATCTATTACATCCTCTGGTGAAATTTGGCAAACAACACAACATCTATCGTTATTTCAACTTGTATGTTGCGTTTTGTATACTGTAACATTGTTTATTTCAGTTTGTACACATTCCTTGGAGCTCTCTTATCGGAAGCCCGAGCAAAAGCTTTTGGTCCCCGATACCCAAAATTAAATACTAATTCATATAAGATAGCTCGAATTTCAACTCGAAATCGTAATCAATCTGAATTTGACTTACATTCAAATCTTACCCAGACTCTACCTCAAAAAGTGACTTAGATTCATAGTTGTAACTAGAACTCTACCTTAAGATATGATTCAAACTAAAGTTCAACTCGAAACTTAATGCTGACTATCCTCTGGTGAAATTTGGCAAACAACACAACATCTATCTTTATTTCAACTTGTATGTTGCGTTTTGTATACTGTAACATTGTTTATTTCAGTTTGTACACATTCCTTGGAGCTCTCTTATCGGAAGCCCGAGCAAAAGCTTTTGGTCCCCGATACCCAAAATTAAATACTAATTCATATAAGATAGCTCGAATTTCAACTCGAAATCGTAATCAATCTGAATTTGACTTACATTCAAATCTTACCCAGACTCTACCTCAAAAAGTGACTTAGATTCATAGTTGTAACTAGAACTCTACCTTAAGATATGATTCAAACTAAAGTTCAACTCGAAACTTAATGCTGACTAGAACTTTAATTATATAATAATGGCTTATATTCCAAATCAAAGTTTTACTTGATCAAACAGTAACCCGAAATTTAATTCGAATTTTAATTCGACAAATGGCCACACTCATCCAAGGCACATAGTATCACATAGTATCAACATTTAAATGTATCTAAAAACAGAACATGATTTACGTGGTTTTACCTCATCAAGTAATGGCATAACCAAAACAAAGAATGACAGAACCACATCAAATAATGAAACAAACACATCATGTAGTGTAAAATCGTCAAATTGTGAAACATCATTACGTAATATTAAAACCATACAAAGAATAGGCTATTTATAATTACGAAATAACAAAACCACATCATGTAATGATACGTAACGTTAAGACACATTCACATCAAGTAATGTTAAAACCACATTGACTAATGACACAACCACATTACATAATGGTGAAACCACATTGAATAATGACACAATCGTATTTAGTAATGACATTTCAGAACACAAATAGACAAAGATGTTAAATTATTCAGTCGTATACATACACTTTCCAAAGGTCTTCATCTTGCTTGGAATTTTAGCTGAAAACATCCATTACTTATAGAACAGTGCCGTTTTATTGTCAATCTATGTACCTTAACCCGTCCATATGACGAACCGTCTTTTCTGTGTGACAAGTGCGGAAGGTTTTTCGGTGATATAACTATTCGCATCGTACTTTCTTGTGGAAATTTCCAGTCAAAAAGGGACAAGTTTTGGTGTGATTTAATAGATATAGGTCCAATCGAATTCAGTGACTATCTACATAGCTTAACTGACGAAGACTTTTTAGCATGCATCTTATCATGTCATACAGACTTCGATCTAAACGAAGATGAAGGACTATGTTTCAAAGGGCCTGCATCACAAACATATACTGGATGTGTGCGACTTGAATTAGATGAAAAGAACAATTTCTACATATATTAGACAATTAGTTATGTTAAAGATTTTACTGTGTGAACATTAATTGCTACTTTCTTAGGCTGGTAAACATTTAATTTTATTCTCTTTACGCATTCTTCACATTTATATATTTGTGTAAAGGATAATTTTGATAGATTGTATGTACATATACTGTCCTATCTTCCAACTTTACTTCAACTATCGATCTAACTAATGCTCTTCATTATTGGAGGAAATAAAGAATATATATATTATCAAGTCAAAACGAAACCATGTCGTGTAATGTCGAAATATTATTTAGTAATGACTAATCAATATTGAGGTAGTATATCAAAACAGCATTACATAATGTCAAAACCATATTAAGTAAAGACAAAACATCATCAAATTATAGTAAGACAACATAACATAATATCAGATATCCACATAAGACAGCTGTGGCGTTCCATACTCATTGCATATGTTGCTTCAATCATCGACTAATTGTACGTTTAATTGCATAGAAGTACAAAAACTAAAAAATAAGTATTTCAAAAAAATGCTTACCTCAGCCGGAAATCATAATGAGAGTAATAATATATGTTGTATGTACCTTTATATTATTTCACCCATGATAAAAGATCTCACAGGCACACATAATTTCCAACTAACCCGTGTTTCTTGTGATAACAAAATCGATTTACCAGGTGAAATAATGGTTTTAACTACACTACTAAAGGGAATTTATTGTTTTGTTAAAGTATTGACCTAAGCTAAGAGCGAAGTGCAATATATTTAAAATATTGCCAGTTTTATCTTTTTATGTTATCTGATTTAAACTATCTCAATCTTATGTTCATAGTATTAAGAATGACATATATATGACTATATAATTATTCAAACATACGGTATACGGTATTTACATGAAAAGGTTGAGTGTTAACATAAAATTTGGTGAAGTAGATATTTATCTGTATTCTATATCATGTTATTATGCTCGATGAAATTATATTCAATGGAAGAAATGAAAAACATAACTGAACAGATATTTATATATAAAAGTATCACGTATTGTTGTTATATTATAATATTTTTCATACTTTTGTTGTTTAGTTAACTCAATGATGATTACTGTTTTAAGTAAATTGTTATCAAAGGTACCAGTATTATAATGTAGTACATGTACGCCAGACGTGCGTTTCGTCTACACAAGACTCATCAGTGACGCTCATATCAAAATATATATAAAGCCAAGCAAGTACAAAATTGAAGAGCATTGAGGATCCAAAATTTCAAAAAGTTGTACCAAATACGGCTTAGGTAATTTATGCCTGGGATGAGAAAATCCTTACTTTTTTTAAAAAATTAAAAAAATTGTAAACAGGAAATTTAAAAAAATGACCACATTATGGATATTTATGTCAACACCGAAGTGTTTACTACTGGGCTGGTGATACATTCGGGGACGAAACGTCCACCAGCAGTTGCATCGACCCAGTGGTGTAAATCGTTATCAAAGGTACCAGGATTATAATATAGTTCGCAAGACGCGCGTTTCGTCTACATAAGACTCATCAGTGACGCTCATATCAAAATATTTATAAAGCCAAACAAGTACAAAGTTGAAGAGCATTAAAGATCCAAAATTTCAAAAACGTTTTGCCAAATAAGGCTTAGGTAATCTATGTCTGGGATAAGGAAATCCTTAGTTTTTCGAAAAATAAACAGGAAATTTAAAATAAAAAAAATACGCATAGTTAGACTCAATTAAAAATTAATGTCAGAATAGTTAACAAAAGAAACTAAGTAACATGATAATCTATGATATTTTATTGAAGGAGTAGACCCTAATTTGTGTGTCCTTCAAAAAATACTATATATATTATATCACGCACGTGTAATTCCATGTGTTGTGTTTTTAACGCAAATTTCAATAAACTTTTATTTGTGCGTGGTTATCATAAAAAAAATATGGAGAGGGATACTAAATATTTTGGGTCCTTAAGGCCAACTAAAATTAATTAGTAGATTTTCATCTAGATTTTTTTTTAAAATGGGGCGGATGGGAGGATGTTTTTTTTTTTTAATTTTATTTTATATGAAACCCACTTATGACGAGATTTTTTTTACCGCAGGGGTACCCCAAGGGTGACTGGGGAATAGAAATATGGTATCTTGGTCTTCTTCCGACCGGCGGTAAAACGCTTGCCGAAGTGAGGCGTACGTTTGGCTGAGCGGGATGTATTAAGTTCCCAGTCACGTCCGGTCAGATTGGAGACGTTACATCCGATGCCTCGTGTAAAGAGAGTGCCATGCTCTCTGCACGTTACGAACCCTTGAAACAACTCTTTAAGGGGTCCGTAGGTGGCCGGTGTCCCTATCCAATATACCCTCATTTTCCAGTGGCAGTCCAAATATCCCCGACCATTATCCCATATGGTCTCTATTATTTCAAGACCTACCTATAGTATTTATTGTCAACTTGTTCTCGTCCTCAAAATGCATGAATTATTTGCCACTGGACGTTAGATAAGCAACAATCAATCAATAAATCTTACCGCAGGGGTATAAGCGAGTGCAAAAATAAGATTATATCATGTACATAATTTTTCGAGTACAGAGTACAGAATGAAATGGAAACCCAACCTGTGTTAGGGTAATAGGCTTAGGGTTGGCGCTAAAAAATGATGCAAATATAATTATGATATAAAACATGAACTCAGCCATTTAGAGTCAATCGAAGAGCTTGCTATAATAATTTAAAATGCGTATGTTTGTATACTTTCTTTTTAACTCAATTTAAGGTCATACATAAATCTAACAAGTTCATGCTTGTGTCAATATCCCTAATCAAGTCATGTTTTGTACCAAGGTGTCTCGCGACTCTTGTGCTTTTGATATCATTCACAGTATAATTTCCTGACACAAATTCATTATATAAATAAAACAGTAAAACGGTTTTCTAATCATTTGTGTTATCCCGCAATTTGACAATGCGTTCTTGGACATAATATTTACTCGTAACCCGAACAGGATATATGTCGACTTAATCATTTTCGTAAAATTACTCGATTCAATACAAAAGCGAAATTTGAACCAGAAAGTTTTGAATGAAACGAAATTATCGATGTTTACCGGTAATGGACATGAACAAAATCCGAAAATCGTATTTGTTTTGTAAAATAAAAAAAAAATCGGGGTGGGACGATTTCAGAGGGGCGGGCAGGGATGAAAATATATCAATTAATTTTTATTGGCCTAATGCTCGTCAACTTTATACTTGTGTTGCTTCATAACTAGTTTTGATCTAAGCGTCACTGATGAGTCTTTTGTAAACGAGCGTCTGACGTATCAAAATATAAGCCTGGTACCTTCGAAAACTAGTTTAACATATTGGCGCAATATATTAATGTTGCCTTTTGGCCCTTTAGCCAATCGATAATGCTATTTTTTTTTGTTAATATCGTCTCTTCAAAGACCTTTTCGTTCTAACAGAACTGTTAATTCATCATTATTCGTCGGATACCAATTTTCGTCGATTTCGTAAATACAGATGCATACGAAATCAGATGTTCATTGATTGACCTAATCTGTAAAGGCTAGCAGACAGCCTTTGGTAAAACCACTAAATCAAATATTAACGAACGTGTAAGTTTTCTCAATATCACGAAAATTGATACCCACGAAAATGAATGAATCCACAGTATTTAATTGATTAATTGGTTGGTGTGTAATGCCTCATTCATCACTATTGTGCTTCTTTTAGCGGTTATTCATAATCAAATCTCAAACACATCAAAGAAATATATAACAACTGTCATATTCCTTGGTAGATGCATTTTCTTATGGAGAAAACAGAGGATTAAACCTCGTAAGTTTATGCAAATTTGCATCTCCTATATCATTTTGAAATTAAGGACGACACTATCGAACTACTTAGTCTTCGACATAATTTAATTTGTTACGATGTTGACCAAACTAAACCATTGTAAACCAGACAAAACTCATATATTTCACTGTCACTATATCACATTCAGATATATTGATGATATTCTCTCTGTTAACAATCGGAACTTTTACTGATTAGGTTCCATCGATATATTTTCCAGAACTAAATATTAAAGAAACAACAGACACTGCTTCGGGGACTTTTACCTCAATTTTGACATACACAGTTATCTTAGAACTAGATTTTATGACTAACGAGACGATTTGATATTTGAAAGTATCAATTTTGACAACGTTAGTAGAATTAAACTAACTTCATTAGCAAACGGAATATTCATTTCTCATAATTTTATTTCTTCAAGAGCTGACAGGTGCCTTTTATACTCAATACAACAGTACCAAGTAAGGTCTATGTCATTTGATATCCATTCGTTTGATGTGTTAAATGTTTTGATTTTGTTATTCGATCTAGTTTTCCGTTTTGAATTTCCCTCGGTGTTCGTTATTTTTTTTTTGTTATTCTAATTTAATTATTGCTATAATTTCCAATTATTTGGTAATTAAATTACCGTTTTGCGAATTAAAAAAAAAAAAAGTTTCCTAAACCTTTGTACTATTATTTTCATTATGTAAAATAACAAAAAGTTAAATAACAAAAATACTGAACTCCGATAAAATTCAAAACGGAATGCCTCTCATCAAATTGCATAAAACACGACAAACGAATGGACAATATCTGTCATGTTCATTTCTTAATACAGACATTCTCAAATGTAGAAAATATCTAACTCTAAGGGAAATTCGAAACGGAAAGTCTTTCAAATAAATAACAGACTATGAACCTCAAACAAATTCAACTTTCATGGCGTGGTACAGGTATTTCTGTTTATACAAAATCACGGATTTAACAGTGTTGTTTAGCTAGCAACACCTTTCACATGTATTTTAACATTTATTTGAAGAGAGAAACATGTTTTCCGTCTAAATTTTTTAACAGACAGTGTTGCAAGCTGTCGTACCTATACTTTCTTTTTTTTTAATATGTATATTGGATGGAGAGTTTTCTGAGTGGCACCATTCGAAACAACAACCATGACAATAGCGGTATTGAAAGTTTGTTTTCATTATTATTTTGACAACAATCGATAAAAAATTACACATTATCAATAAATAAATAAATGAATGTAGGAAGTGTAAAATACAGAGAAACATCGTTTAGCAATGCAAATTGACACTGTTATCCTTGAAATTATAAAAAAAACCATAATAATCATTAGATAATATAATCATCTATGTACTCAAAATTGCGTGATTTCATTTATTTCGAAAGATGTATAATTTGCATATATTAGGGTTTTTCTTATTCTTCATCCATTTATCCCGTTCGCCTCTAATGTATAATAAATTATAATCAACGTTTGGTTTGTTTGATCTCATTTCTGCATTGGTCCGACGTCGAATTGTCTTGCTTTCCTGTGAATTTCCTATTGTGACGGGATAAAAAAAGTGACCATGACAGATGACGTCACATAGGACGATCACATCATTTTAAAAATCATTCGAAAAGAAGGAATAAATGTGCTTGTATATTGTCAGAAAATCATTAGGGAAACAGATTCCATCAACATATCTCGTGTAATACGGTATTTATCCACCCTCGAATGTTACATTTTGAATATTAAAAAGGTTCAACACGCCTCGAGTTTTAAATTTGCAAATCGTATCACACTCAATGCAGTAATATAATCTATATTGATACCATTGAACAAAATTCTTAAAATACTGAACTGCTATTAACATTAGAAATTGGGAAATCAATAAAAACTAACAATATCGAAAATTGCACTTCACCTGCCAACGGAACGAACGGAAAACACTATGCTTAACTTGGAACAAGCACTTTCGAAGGAAATGTGTTGTGATAAAATTTCGAAATTGTGTTTTATTTAACAGATAAAGGAAGATGTGGTATGAGTGACAATGAAACACCGTTTCTTCAAAATAACAACACATAAAAGTAAACCATTATAGGTCAAGGTATAACCTATAACACGGAGCCTTGCCTCACACCGAACAGCAAGCTATAAAGAGTCCCATAACTTACTAATATAAAACCATTCAAACGGGAAAACCAACGGTCTAATCTATATAAAAATATTTTATTTCCCTTGTGCATAGCTATGATTTATCATGCGCTTTAATTTAAGCTAGGTTTTTTTTTTGGTGGATGGGGGGGGGGGGGGGGGGGGGGGTGTCAACTCTTCAAAGTGTGTTTTCAGTTATTGTTTAATTGCAAAGCTGGTACAGTACGTGTGTGGCCGTAAGTACCATTGCTAATACTTAGATCATCAAAGTATATCAAATGCACATCTGATGACGTACTTTTGATAAAAACTGAATATTGAAGTCTATGAAATATGCATTACATGTATTTCAAATTTTAATCATCTACTTATATGGTTTTAGGAAAAACATATGCAATAGTTTTGCCAAGAGATAACTTGAATATCTCTGATTTGTGAGCTGCTGGTAACTATTTTGAAAAAAAATGGTATGAAGGTCAATGAGACAAATCTTCATCCAAGTCAAAACTTTCAAAAGAAAGTAAAATAGCATAGAATGAGGTACAGTCGTCAACATGAAACCTATTTGATCGGCCTTTGATGGTTGGTCTACCACTAAATTTACTATATCCTATAGAGATTGGAGTTGACTCGAATGAAACAGAAACCACCGGTTCTACTAAGGTACCAAGTTTTAACACAAAACTGTAAGATAAAGTCTGCTGAAAAAGCGAGACAAAAGATCAATGAAAGGTATGGATCCCAAATATAATAAATCTGTAGTGTCTGTTAAGAGAGAATGTCACCAGGTACCAAGCATTTTGTCAAAAATATGGAAAGTGTCAAAATCACTAATTAGGTTGAAAACCACATTAAACGGTTTGTATTTCTTACGCCCAGGAGTAGATTACCTTAGCCGTATTTGGCACAACTTTCAGGAATTTTTGGGTCCACAATGCTCTTCAACTTTGTATTTGTTTGGCATTTTAACTGTTTTGATCTGAGCGTCACTGATGAGTCTTATGTAGACGAAACGCGCGTCTGGCGTATTAAATTATAATCCTGGTACCTTTGATAAGTATTTGTATTGAGTGTTTTCAATGAAGTGGTAGTTCAGAGACCCCAATTTATTGTGTTGCTATGGAAACCGGTGAAGACTTAAACCTACACAGTGTTATCAACACCAATTCTCAGATTTCAATAAAGCAGTATAGTTTTATTTCGAAAATCAGTCCCATAAGTAATTTCAGTCTTTGAATAGAATTGGTTGATATTTAATAATGCTGATTTTAGCCAACTTTTTTTTATAAGAAGCTTTTATTGATCTTTATTGGGTATATAATAAGTCAAATTGTATAAATATAAAATTATCTGACACGCCAATCTGCAACAACTTCAAGTCTAGAAAATGATTCACACATTTAAGGGGAATTCAATGTATATAAATAAAAAATAAAATTGACTGGCAAATCATGGACGATGTAAAAAAAAAACATTATTCAATTTGGCAAATTATGCCCTTTGGAGCCTCAGTAATTATCTCCCCTGACAATGTTTTCTCTTTGAGAGACAAAAACACTACTTCCTGTACTGAATGTGGATTGTTGGAGGGAATTTCACCTGGGATAGCAGACGAAAGGCAGACAAGCATGAATAGCAGAAGATAAACTACAAATGGTAATTATAAGACAACACATTCATTTTACTTGTTTAATGTACCACAAAATCTGATTATATATATTATATTTAAACTTGAGACTAAGACAAAAAAGGACAATATTCGAATCATGCAATAAGAAATTAAAATCAAACCAAACAAACAAACAAACATAAAACTTAAAGACACTTAGAGATATACCCTGCATATACACTTTCATATATACAGTTATACTGCTATTATACTACTAATATCCCAACCAATGGCACTGTTGGTAGCGTTGCACTTGTTTCTATCCATATGTAAACATTAAGTAAGGCCTGTATAGACTGGAAAAGGCCATACTGTAACTTTTCCTTTTTTTTGTTATAATTTCAAACAGAGACCATGAGACAAAGAGGGTATTAGCCTGACGTCAGACGGTTGGTTTTTTTTCCAGACAAGCTTCGTCTGGCAAAACAGCTGCCAGATGTAAGAATAATATAATGCTAAAAAATCCTAGACTCGATGATACAACATGCGGTGGCAAATTTCACATGTTGGTTATTGAAACAAAATCATTTCTCAAAGAGAGGACTGATTCCTTTAGGATAAGGGGAACATTCTCCCATCTTCTCTTTGCTTTAGTTTGTTGCAACAGATAGTACTTGGTTTAGAGGTTGGTGGGGGAAAACTTTAAAATGGGGGGAACCCCTGCTCATTTTTTTTGGTAAACTTTTATGTACTTCCTTAATATCAAATTTTTACAAAAATATCAACTTATTATTTGGCAATTCTGACACATGAATGCAAAACAAGATGCTGGACTAAAAGTTTCTAACAATTGAGCCTCTAGCTTAGTAGCTTTGAAAACGTAGCTCTATTGACCTTTGTTTTGTTTTTTGGCCATATATATAAAAATCATCAACAGGACCTTAAGAGCTACATTTTCACAGCTACTGGCTTCGTGACTCAAGTTTACATGATAAAGGCTGCATGGAAAAGAAAATGTGGTATTATTGCAAATAAGACAATTTTCCATAATGGAACAAATGGCACAGAAATTAACTGCTATTGGTCACCGTACAGCCATTAACAATGAGAAAAGCACATAGTATGTTATTCAGGTCTCTGGTAGGGTATATACTGTGACATTCCCGGCTTAGAGTTTATATAAGCCCTAAGCCGGGAATGTCACAGTATATACCCTGTCTGAGACCTGAATTACACATATATTACGGATAACCCCTGACTTAATGTTATTTTCCAGTGCAGGTATTTGTTGACAACACATATATAACTTGAAAAACCCAACCTGATATGTTCGGCATACGTAAAGGATTTTCTAATTTGCTGTGAACATAATTTTATCGTGAAGTAACCGGTGTTATGATGACTTTTTTAGGTTTAAATTTTGGATAAAACGTTGTATATACCCCAGCAGTTTCCTGAATATATACTGACATCTCTGTGTTATTATCCAATCACAAACCTCGCCACATTTTTAATCCGTAATATAATTTCATAGACGGCAATAAATGGTCCCGAAATCTTAAATGTAGAACAATTCAAACAAGAAATCTAACAGCTGAATTAATGTACAAAATAATCAATGAAAAATTAATGTGTAACACAGCAACTTTCTTAGCTACTAGCTAATATATATAAAAACTTGACCTGTACATGTAAACTTTGGGTAGTACACTATTGATAAAGTGACTTTAACTTTTAGCTACTAGGTTAAGTTTTTGAGTGAAGGTCAATTTCTCATTAACATGTACCAGACATTGAACACAAAGGGTGGCATAAAAGAATAGATCACTTATGAGTTTGATATCATCTACATTCAATATTTTTCATCAGATTTTTTTTTAATATCAATGTTCAAACCAGAACATATTAATTTAGTAAAAAGAAATATCAAATAAAAAACATCATATAATTGATATTAAATTCTGATTTTAACTATATAATTGGACTACTTACAAGAAATGCTAAGCTCTATATTTTTTTTCTTACTGAACATTATCCAGTGTGCCAAAACCTTTTTAATCTACTAGTCTGGAAAACTTAATATCAAAATCCCTTTATGACTATTTCAAAATTTTCAAAAGTCAGAATCAATATAGAGGGCATCAGCCTAGTGCTAACGGTGCAGACTGTTTTACTTTAAAAAGTGTTTGTATATTATTTTCTTTCAAATCATACATTAGTATAATGTAAATATATAAAAAAAAATCACTCGAAAATCACAAATAACTACCGAGAAATGTGCATGAGACAGGAAATTCGATTTGCAAAAGTCGCTAGGATGACCGTAAATCATCAATAACATATTTTTAACATGACCATAACATATAATTAGGATGACCGTGATTGGTAAAAACATAACCGTAATTTGTAGAGAATGGCCGTAACATTAAACGGATGACCGTAAATTCTAACAACTATTCGTATTTGTATTTGTCTCAATAGAGGCTTGGTTAGGAATTATGAATGTATTCTCACGAGGATGCTCCGAGCATGCACGGAGCACGGATGATGCTCAGAACATTTTAAGTACTAGGCTCCTCTCAGCAGTTTATATGATAATAACAAACCTAGGAGGAGATAACAGTCACGATGTTATGTGGTCTGTATTTGTGTAAGTGAATCAATTTTTAGAGGTTCCTCGACTATGTTTACAATACAACATAATGATATATTGTTATACTATTCATTACTAATATCACAATCTAGAAAGATGTTCTTCTTCATTCATTATCATATTATTATACTACTTTTTCTGGTATAAACGTGCATTTCAGCTTCCTGCTTTCAGAACAGTTGGTTTAAAAGGCAAATAGGAATCCTCAGTTTGCATCCTCGGCAACCGAGGAAATTGTCAACAAGAAATATTTTGGAATAACAAGTATCTATCTATGCGCCTGTCCCAAGTCAGGAGCCTCTGGCCTTTGTTAGTCTTGTATTATTTTAATTTTAGTTTCTTGTGTACAATTTGGAAATTAGTATGGCGTGCTTTATCACTGAACTCGTATATATTTGTTTAGAGGCCAGATGAAGGACGCCTCCGGGTGCGGGAATTTCTCGCTACATTGAAGACCTGTTGGTGACCTTCTGCTGTTGTTTTTTTATTTGGTCGGGTTGTTGTCTCTTTGACACATTCCCCATTTCCATTCTCAATTTTATCTAATAAACTATTTGCCGTATTTTGAGTTCATGACAATAATAATAAATTGCATATTGATCGTAAACAATGACATATCTATTGATAACGACATTTTCATTTTAACACAAATTGTCAGCAGTGCGACGAAAAGTTGAAGAACAAAATCATTAATTAAGGTATCACAATACAAAGATTTGTCATCCGCAACCAGACATCTTTAAACTGATGTAATCCCATTCGTCGTTCTTTAAATTTTATAAATGAGGTACCAAAAAGAGAGAAGTATTAATCTTTCAAATTGTGACAATTTTATTATGACATAATTATTACATAATTAATTGTAATGTAATTAGTTGCCATATTGTGATGTCCATACTTGAATGAATTTAGCTTCTGTGATATTCATAATATCCCAAAATATCTTATAGATTCTTGCACAAGAACAAAGACGCTAAATTCATTCATGTGTGGACATCACATTATAGCAACTAATTACATCAGTCCGGGGCATTATTTTAACAAGAAACAATTAAAATTACCTATTCAAGTAATGTTGAAAACGAGGCTATTTTAAATATTACTTATATAAGTAACTTTTCTGAATATTATTTTTATAGGTGTCCAATAATACAGATTTTACTAGATTTAACAATTTTGTCACAGTCATCTGGTTATTTTTCCCCTGACAGATTAAATCTTATCCTTCCGAAACACTAATTAACTTTCTGACACACTTTTTTATCTTTCATACCGACGCTTCTTGGTCAAATAATGGCATTTTGGGACAATTAAATTATCATTTTCCTCCAAAATCTTAAAGGTAGACTGATATAAATAGATAGATACTTGTGAATTGATTAAGACTTGAAGTTATTTATAATTTGTAACCCAAACCAAGTATACATGGTCCTTAAACAAGTGTTAATGCTAATTGTATTAACAATGTATCAAATAATTTCCTGTTTCATGCACTTTTCTTCGTGTTAATTTGTGGTTTTCTTGCGAATCATTTATAAAGTTACATAATACCAATGTTTGTTGAGTAAATAAATTGATATAGAAAAAATTAACAGACAATACAGATACTGACCTATTTTTTTCATTTGACATCATGGGATGATCAAGTGGCGGTCATCAACTTTACCCCAGTGAATGTATGGTGTGCGATGATGTACTTAGAGTTATGATATGCATATATTTATAAATCCTAGTTTTTGGTGGAGTTCGTGTTGCTTATTCTTTGGTTTTCTATGTTTTGTCCTGTGCGTTGTTGTTTGTATTACTACGAGTGTCTTATAAAAGAATTAAGAATCAATGAACACTCAGGTAATCCCACATACAGAAACATATCATGTGACAAGGATGAGATTTTGGCGAATCATAAGTCCTTTATGGCTTCTATGAACATTGCATTGAACAACAAATCGGAGGACTTACCTTGTTTGCATTGGATACATAAACTTCACAAAATTCCCTACAAACAACGGTACATTGCCTGCTCAACTACTAAAGAATTGTCTTTTAGATTGACTAAAATTTTGTCCGCAGTTGAAGATGGTCTTCATATATACTGTGAACCTTTTTACTCACGTAGTGGTATAAACCTAATGTGGATTCTGAAAAACTCTAAAGAACTTCTGGATAATTTTAAATCTCGGTCCTTTTCTGAAATTAGTTCTATTAAAACTTTTGATTTTTCAACCTTGTATACAACCATTCCCCATGTGAAATTGAAAAACCGTATAAAAGAAGTAATCCACATTGCTTTTCATCATAAAAATGGTAGCATACACTATAAATTTATCATTTTGGGATACTATAAGGCATATTTTGCTAATAAGGAACAAAAGGATAAAACATACTACACAGAGGAACAAGTGATCAGTATGCTGGAGTTTCTTATTGACAACATATCTGTTGCATTTGGAGGTAGACTTTTTCAATAAATTGTCGGCATTCCCATGGGAACGAACTGTGCGCCTCTCCTTGCCGACCTCTTCTTATTTTCACATGAATCGGAGTTCCTCAGACACTTGTCAAAAACAACAAGATCAAAGAAGCCAGGTTGTTTAATTTCATTTTCAGATACATTGATGGTGTTCTTTCCATTAACAATCCGAACTTTTCTGATTGGATTCTATTAATATACCCACCAGAACTAGAAATTAAAGAGACCACAGACACGGCTTCCTCCGCCTCATTTTTAGACTTAAACCTCGAATTTGAGATACACAGACATCTCAGTACCATTATCTATGACAAACGAGACAATTTAATTTTGAAATTATCAATTTCCCCCACCTAAGTAGTAATATACCAACTTCACCTGCATATGGAATATACATTTCCCAAGTTATAAGTTATTCAAGAGCGTGCAGCTCCTATTCAGACTTTGTAAAATGTCACCAGTGTCTGAGCAGAAAGTTGATGAACCTGGGATATGTCAAAGAACGTCTCGTCCTTTTTCTAAAAAAGTTCATCGGAAGATACCCAGAACTTGTTGATAAATATTCCGTATCAACTTCACAAATAATACGAGATGGTCTTGAAGTATAGATTTTGCGTACTGACGTTTGTTATCATCTTAATTACGTATTATAGTATTCTTTTATTTGTCTTTTTTAGATATTCATTTGAAGAGACTCGGTGGTTATGTAAAACCACATACTTTGAACGGCAAAATTATTGCATTTATTGATATTACTTTTACTTAAGGATCTTGACATACTATGAATGACAAAACTATTTTATTCAATAATACTACTGTTAAGTCTGTTTTTGATAATATACATTTGACGTGAAACTGTATTTATGTTTCCCGTCATACTTTGAACCACACCATTATTTTATTTATTATTATTACTTTTACCGTTAATTCTGTTTTTTGTTATATCTACTTTACGTGAGTCTACATTTATGTATG
Organism: Mytilus edulis; assembly: GCA_019925275.1. Lineage (NCBI taxonomy): Eukaryota > Metazoa > Mollusca > Bivalvia > Mytilida > Mytilidae > Mytilus > Mytilus edulis. The sequence continues at coordinate 96,104,403 of CM034358.1, forward strand.
TCGTCATACGACAAAATTATTTTTATGTCTACCTGTGCGAATTTCAAACGCACAATTTTACACAAGTAATAAAAACCTTCTATCATTTATGAGTAGACTTCACATAGATAAATTCAGCCGTAAAAGAAAAGCAAAATGAGAATGTTAAATTTGATGTATGACTTTTTGTGCTTCTTCGTTACTTTTGTTGTTTTTATAGTGATATTAAGATGATAACACAATATTGACTGTTGTACCCCTATTTTTGACATTTTTACTTTTTGAGTATGGTTGTTTTGTTCATGCATCGTTGACAATGTAATGGAATTTGATGCGACTGTCATACACGTGATAGGTTTAGCTAGCTATAAAACCAGGTTCAATCCACCATTTTCTACATTAAAAAATGCCTGTACCAAGTCAGGAATATGACAGTTGTTATCTATTCGTTTGATGTGTTTGGACTTTTGATTTTGCCTTTTGAATTTGAATTTTCCTTTTTGAATTTTGAGTTCAGTATTTTTGTGTTTTTACTTTGTCTGTTTGTCGTTTTCATTTTGGCCATGGCGTTGTCAGTTTGTTTTCCATTTATGCGTTTGACTGTCCTTCTAGAATCTTTCGTGCCTCTTCTGCTTCAAATGATGATCGTATGCACAAGGTGTTACTGATAACTGTAGTATTGCATATTGAACAGTTGTGGGAAATAAAAGTTGGTACAAATGCGTTTGATTTGTAGAAAATAGAATCGAGAAAGGAAATGGGGAATGTGTCAAACATACTTTATTAATTATGGTTTATTTCAAACTAAAGATAACGACAAGACTTGAATAATTTATATTCTATTTTATTGATATTGGAAAATTAGACCTATCGTTCTTTGAACGTGTGCATTTTTACTAAACATGGATGAAATAGTGTATGCTGGACAGTAGACGATTATCAAGAAATCATCAAATATATATTATGTTTTAAAGCTTAAACATGTTAAAGATATAACACACATATGGATACGCGAAGCTTTGATACTATGACTATTTCTTATTTAAGAGTAAAATTCTTATTATCATGCTATAATTTTGTATAATCTAAACGAAAATCATATGTCTGAAAAGTATGTGCATTCCTTAGTGTGTGCTTATTTGATTGTAACACGATAAACAAAAACACGTTTTTAAATGTTTAACTCCCCCCATAAATTCGAATATACCTTGTATCTTACTTTTAAAATAATGTTCACAAAAAGTTGACATATTCAGTACGAGCTTTGGAAGAATCCATGTTGTGTAAACGACTATAACAAGGTCCAAGTGTAAATTATAATACACGCGGCCTAATTTATGAGTGCTTACATGTATTTATTTTGGCTTTCAAATAACAAACACAGATGCAAAAGCCTAGTGTTTCCTGCAGCTTTTAAAAAGGGCAGGGTAATTGTTAGCTCAGAGGGCACATTAAGCGCGATGGACAACAATTTTAGGGCACTTATTCAATATAAACAGGCAATTTCTATAAAATGGATTCATTTAAAACATACTAGTTTAATGCTATATGAAGAACATATACATTTTTGTACATCTGTAATCAATCATTAAAACAAATTGTTAAACAAGAAAAAGTGTTTAAAACATATACAGGGTTTAAGCTAGGATTTTGAGGGCTTTAGTCACTTTTGCGTGCCATCATCGGAAAATCAACCTTTTTTTTAACAGCAAGGGACCAAGTATGTACTAAGTAACTAGCTACATACTTGACTTTGTAAGATTTAAGGACTTGTAGGCATGGCTGGCAGTCAGTATTGTATGATTTAATTGGCCCTTATTGTGAAAGATTTTGACATGGGATATAGAAACTTGGTTCACAATTTCTCTTCAGTTTGTTCCAGAGAAATTCCCGAACAACACAAGTTGGATTCATTTAAAAAAAAAAAAGGAATTACAGTAGAAATTAACTTGTAATGATTTTATCAACTGTATAATCATACGGCGCTAGTTACATTATCGTGGTTACAATTTTGAATAGGAAAATAAGATTTGATCGCTAAACTTGTTGAACCTACCAATGAGTTCGAATTATGATTACGAAAATGTCCCTGTTGGATTTAACCAGAAGTACAACAGTATACGAACCCGAGAAAAATGTCAGGAAAAAGGCCAGAGTTACATTATAGTTCGTTGCTGTGTGTGTTAAATTTTGGTGTTTTGTTTCTGTTGTGTCGTAGTTCTCTTATATTTGATACGTTTCCTCAGTTTTAGTTTGTAACCTTGATTTGTTTTTTCTCTGTCGATTTATGAATTTCGAAAAGCGGTATACTACTGTTGCATTTATATAGACCAAGGTGAGCGACACAAGCGCTTTAGAGCCTCTAGTTCTTATGTTGTATTGAGAAATATTCTGCACATTTCCCTTGTACTTTTGGCTAGTTCAATAAACAAAAGGAAGTGCCAGCTTTGCAAACCGGTCAGATTTCTAAGTTGCATTGGCCTTGCGTCGTATCTGCTGTTTTTTTCTATCAATCAGTATATGGGAACAACAAGAATCCAATACGGTGTCGATACTCGACATTTCATAAAGCATTGTGTGTTGCCATCAATGTAATTAGTGTTGTATCGTTGCTGTGTAGTTCTGTTATTACTTTGTACTTGGTACAGATGGGTGCAGTCCTAACCTGTACAGCAAGTTAACTTGATAACCAGTCATTTGGACTGGTCAAAGTTAACCTGTGACCAAATTTAGGACTGCTCTGACCAGTCCTAGGACCAAAATCTAGTTAACTTGAAAAGCGGACTTGGTCCTAGGACTGTTTTTATGTCTGCCAAAAAGTTAACTTCGAAACAGGTCCGCTATTGATATAAGTTAACTTCGAACCAGTCCTGCCGTAAAGTTAACATAAGTTAACTTCAAAACCAGTCCTGCCATAAAGTTAACATAAGTTAACTTCGAGACCAGTCCTGCCACAAAGTTAACTTTTGCTTTGACAAATCCGATCGAAACCAGACCTGTTTCCAAGTTAACTTTTGACTGGTCTGCTCAGCACTAAGTTAACTTGTAACAAGGACCGCTCTACATCGATTTAAAAAAAATATTTTTTAATATCTTTGTTTCGTAGTATAAACATCGAAAATAAAGTAAAACTAATACTTCCGTTATATAAACAGGATTTAATACAAATATTTGAAAATAAAGTTCGCATAAAACGTTGCTTGAAACACAAATTTATCTGTGATCTGCCAATCTATAAATTAAAAAACGATCTTGGTTACAATGATAACGGGCACTGAATATATATTCCAATACCTATCAAATTCAACCATATTTGCACTTTAATTTATGTATATCTTGAAAGGATGATTTTAGAGGAAAGCATCATTTTTAACACTAAAATTTTTGTTCGCATTAAATATTAGGGTGCAAGCATGTCCTCCTTTTAATTCAAAATATTGTACATAAAAAATTTAGTTACTTTTGATACTAACATGCGGACTTGTACAACAAAATTAATTTGACCGCGTTGACCAAAACTGACAACGTGTGTCACAGTTATTATTACATTCTAATAGTAACCTTGCCATAGTTAATCAAGCCATATTTTTTCAAATTTTTGTTTCGCATAAATTGAGTAGTACCACCATGTCTCCTTTATTCAAAATTTGATACTGTAACAAAATTTCAGTAGTTTTGATACTCATATGACTTTGTACAACAAAATTATTGATCTGCATCACTAAAGTGACCATAGGTGCACTTTAATTTGTAAATCTATATACCAGCCATAGTAAATCAGCCATTTTTTATGTCAGGATTCATAGATGATATTACAATGGACAGCAATTTGTATACAATACAACAATTTTTTGTTTGCATAAATTTAGGGTGCCAGCAATGTCCTCTTTTCATTTTATTCAAAATATTGATACTAACAAAAATTTCAGTAGTTTTGATACCTCTTGCTGACTTGTGCAACAAAATTATTTGACCGTGTTGACCAAAACTGACCATGTGTGCACTTTTTTTTATAAATCTATATACCCGCATAGTAAATCAGCCATATTTTTTCAAATTTTTGTTCGCATAAATTTAGGGTGCCAGCATGTCCTCCTTTTATTCAAAATTTTGATACTAACAAAATTTCAGTAGTTTTGATACCTCATACTGACTTGTACAACAAAATTATTTGACTGCATCAACTAAAAGTGACCATATGTGCACTTTAATTTGTAAATCTATATACCAGCATAGTAAATCAGCCATATTTGTTATGTCAGGATTCAATGTACATTGTATATTACAATGGACACAATATTGCTATACAATAACATCAATTTTTTTGTTTGCATAAATTTAGGGTGCCAACATATGTCCCCTTTTCTTCAAAATATTGATACGTAACAAAATTTCAGTAGTTTTGATACCTCTTGCTGATTTCATGCTGTGCAACAAAATTATTTGACCGTGTTGACCAAAACTGACCATGTGTGCACTTTTTTTTATAAATCTATATACCCGCATAGTAAATCAGCCATATTTTTTCAAATTTTTGTTCGCATAAATTTAGGGTGCCAGCATGTCCTCCTTTTATTCAAAATTTTGATACGTAACAAAATTTCAGTAGTTTTGATACCTCATGTTGACTTGTACAACAAAATTATTTGACTGCATCAACTAAAAGTGACCATATGTGCACTTTAATTTGTAAATCTATATACCAGCATAGTAAATCAGCCATATTTGTTATGTCAGGATTCAATGTATATTAACAATGGACAGCAATATTGCTATACATAAACAACAATTTTTTTGTTTGCATAAATTTAGGGTGCCAAGCATATGTCCTCCTTTATCATGTTTATTCAAAATATTGATACGTAACAAAATTTCAGTAGTTTTGATACCTCTGTGACTGACTTGTGCAACAAAATTATTTGACCGTGTTGACCAAAACTGACCATGTGTGCACTTTTTTTAATAAATCTATATACCCGCATAGTAAATCAGCCATATTTTTTCAAATTTTTGTTCGCATAAATTTAGGGTGCCAGCATGTCCTCCTTTTATTCAAAATTTTGATACGTAACAAAATTTCAGTAGTTTTGATACCTCATATTGACTTGTACAACAAAATTATTTGACTGCATCAACTAAAACTGACCATGTGTGCACTTTAATTTGTAAATCTATATACCAGCATAGTAAATCAGCCATATTTGTTATGTCAGGATTCAATGTACATTGTATATTACAATGGACAACAATATTGCTATACAATAACAACAATTTTTTTGTTTGCATAAATTTAGGGTGCCAACATATGTCCTCCTTTTATTCAAAATATTGATACGTAACACAATTTCAGTAGTTTTGATACCTCTTGCTGACTTGTGCAACAAATTATTTGACCGTGTTGACCAAAACTGACCATGTGAGCACTTTTATTCATAAATCTATATACCAGCATACTAAATCAGCAAATTTTTTCAAATTTTTGTTTGCATAAATTTAGGGTGCCTTCATGTCCTCCTTTTATTCAAAATTTTGATACGTAACAAAATTTCAGTAGTTTTGATACCTCATGCTGACTTGTACAACAAAATTATTTGACTGCATCAACTAAAACTGACAATTTGTGCACTTTAATTTCTAAATCTATATACCAGCATAGTTATTCAGCCATATTTTTTATGTCAGGATTCAATGTATAATACAATGGACAGCAAGATTGTTATACAATAACAACAAATTTTTGTTCGCATAAATTAAGGGTGACAGCATGTCATCCTTTTATTCAAAATATTAATACGTAACAAAATTACAATAGTTTTGATACCTCATGCTGACTTGTCCGGCAAAATTATTTGACCGCATCAACTTAAACTGACTATATGTGCACTTTAATTTGTAAATCTATATACCCGCATAGTATATCAGCCATATTTTTTATGTCAGGATTCAATGTATAATACAATGGACAGCAATATTGCAATACAAAAACAACAAATTTGTGTTTGCATAAATTTAGGGTGCCAGCATGTCCTCCTTATATTCAAAATACTGACCATATGTGCACTTAAATTTGTAAATCTATATACCATATATACCTGCATAGTAATTCAGCCATATTTTTTCTGTCAGGATTCAATGTATAATACAATGGATTGCAATATTGCAATACAATAACCAGCTGATAACAACAATTTTTTGTTTCGCATAAATTTAGGGTGCCAGCATGTCCTCCTTATATTCAAAATATTGATACGTAACAAAATTTGACCGCATTGACCAAGACCAAAACTGACCATATGTGCACTCTAATTTGTAAATCTATATGCCAGCATAGTAATTCAGCCATATTTTTTATGTCAGGATTCAATGTATAATACAATGGACAGCTATATTGCAATACAATAACAACATGAACAAAAAATTTTTGTTCGCATAAATTTAGGGTGCCAGCATGTCCTCCTTTTATTCAAAATTTTGATACGTAACAAAATTTCAGTAGTTTTGATACCTCATGCTGACTTGTACAACAAAATGATTTGACCGCATTGACCAAAACTGACCATATGTGCACTTTAATTTGTAAATCTATATACCATGTATACCGGCATAGTAAATAAGCCATATTTTTTATGCCAGGATTCAATGTATAATACAATGGACAGTAATATTGCAATATAATAACAACAAATTTTTGTTCGCATTAATTTTGGATGTCAGCATGTCCTCCTTTTATTCAAAATATTGATACGTAACAAAATTTCAGTAGATTTGATACCTCATGCTGACTTATACAACAAAATTATTTGACTGCATCGACCAAAAACTGACATGTCAGACTGACCTGCATATGTGCACTTTAATTTAAAAATCTATATATATCCGCATAGTAAATCAGCCATATTTTTGATGTCTGGATTCAATGTATAATATAAATGACCGCTGTTGGGATGGCGCCTAATTATGTCTTCTCCTGGCACTCCTGTGAACATGTTAGTAGGACGGCAAATGTAAGCAATAAGGAAAACAATTAATGCAAATTTTTTTCCGCATACATTGAGAATGTCAGCGTTTCATCTCTGTATTCATAATATTGAACAGTCACTAGGGTGTGTAAAACGAAACTATTAGGCCGAATCATCCAAGTACATGTACCAACACTGACATGTCTGAATTCATTTGTGATTTTTAATAAAACATGTATTTGAGGTTCTCTTCTGGTAATAGTATACTGTTAATCTATTATGTCGGTTGATTGATTTTGTTTGTAGTTAAACGTCAAGTGACAACTATTTCATTCATGTGCACAAATCTCTCGACAAATCTGACGAAGTTGACGTCAGACGAGATTGTTGGTAGTTTTACCACATCGTACATATCCGGACACTGTACAACTGTACAATTTTCGTTAGAATATTCTGCGGAAAAAGAATAGGAAATCCAATCCAAATAAGTAGAATAACAATGAAATATCCATGCATGTATAAATGCGTAAAGTAAAAATTATGAAGGGACAGGTAAAAAACGGGGAACGAAGTAACGTCGACAAAGATGTTGATATCCCATGATATACGAATGTTGTTCCGATGCGTTGGATAACCCTAATTTCTATCCGCCTTCTAATTAAAAAAAAATATGATAGCTCTATGTAATTGACTAATGTTTATAAGAATATATAAAAATAAAAAAAGAAAGAATTGTGTTGTTATTAATAATGTCTAGTAGAGTATAGCGAGTAAAGAAATTTGCTATCAGAGGCCTTCTTGGGAAGAACAATGCGAATGTTGTTTATACATATTTTAATAAAGCTCAAGTCTGATATGAAAAGTCGCAAAAACGATAACATTTCATAAGCAGACATGTCCCCAGGTCTGGTCAATAGCAGACTTGTCCACAGGTCTGGTAAGAAGCAGACCTGTCCACAGGTTTGGTCAGAAGCAGACCTGTCCACAGGTCTGGTCAGGAGCAGACCTGTCCACAGGTCTGGTCTGGGGCAGACCTGTCATCAGGACTGGTCAAAAGCAGACTTGTCCACAGGTCTGGTCTGGAACAGACCCGTCGATAGGTCTGCAGCAGTCATAAAAAGCGGACCGTAGGTCTGGTCCACCGTAGACGAAGTTAACTTGCTGGTCTGCTTAAAATTCTCAAGTTAACTTAAAAAGCAGTCAACAAGTTAACTCTAAGTTAACTTTTGTCAAGGTTAGGACCGCACCCATCTGTATCTTCTTCTAGTCACATTCATAGCTATATTTTACATTTTATATATGCATAAAGGCAGCAGGAGTATTTAATTATTATTCCGATCTCATAATAAAATATCAAGGACAATTGAAGGTAAAAGCAAAAACCTCAGAAAATCGTATGGACTCAAAATTGAGCCCGACATGATGTGGTGACATGATTAAAGTTTCATATGATGCAAGTCTTACTCGGCATGCACATCGATGCTCAATCAAAAAAGGACAGTTATGGAAATTTTCATCTAGCAGTTAAAGACTATAGCAACATATCGGTAGGCAGTAAATATACAGTTATACGACATTGTCTTTTGATTTTTTTTATTAAATCTTATCATAAAGACCAAGTGCATGTTCTAAAATGCGTAGTGTGTGGTTTCCAACCAATAACTTCTACTGCTATCTACAAGAGACAAAATATTTAAATTACATCTTGGCTAAAAAAACACACCCAAAACACTGCATGACTCCATCAGTAAATACAAAAATCAGTATAAACATAACTTGTCAAGTTCACTTTTCAAATGCAGTGAAGGAAACTTATATACAAACTGTTCATTATTTCATCAATGGAAAACTACGAGATACAAGATAAGATTGGAGAACCAGAAAAATACACAAATCCATGTTCATGGTATAATTATAAATTTAAATCATGCTTTTTGTAAGATCATTTCAAGTGCAGCAGCTGCCTTTACATTGATGGGTTTATATAATGGTTTATATAATAATATATTTATGATTGCTATCAAAGAGTCAGTTCAATTTACTATGGTTGTTATACATAGTAACAGGAGTAGGTTCGGTAAGGGACATTTTTTCCTCAAATTTCAGCTCCATCTGACAAAAGATTTTAGACACTTTTTAAACGCTTACATGTCTATTTCAATTCATTCAATTAGCTTATGTGAAAGATTTTAATTGATTAAGTGATTAAAAACGCTCCGATTCAATCTTAAATATGAAAATCTATCAAATGCCTAACAATGTCCTTTTTCAGATGGTTTTTGTTAAAATTAAAAATGGCTGCATACGTGTTCATCCTTAACCTTTATATATGTTATGCATTATCATCAAATACAACTAATATTTCAATATAAGAATATACAAAAATGCGTCCAATTTCATTTAAGACGGACACCGTCTAAAATTTAACTTAAATGCTAAAATTGTATTTCCAGTAGTTTAGCATGGTGCTAGTACCCAATGTTTGTGCATTGTATTACCAAAAACAGCCCATATTTATGTAGCAGAAGCATTCTACTATCCAATAAATAACTTAAAGTTTACACTTAACAACTTTGTAAAACTGCTATATATATATGTGGGCCAAAAAGGAGTCTTACTACACCTTTTACATTGAAACGATAGTTCTGGTGTTCATTTAGTTCAAAATTGGAGTGAAACATTACCGTTTCGACAATTAATACAATATAAAAAAGAAGATGTGACATGATTGTGAATGAGACAACTCTCCACAGGAGACCGAAATAACAGGTCACCGTACTGCCTTTAACAATGCATCAACAATGTTTCAAGCTTGCTGAAAGGTCTGAAGTAGCAAGAAGTAAAATCACAAAAATACTGAACTCAGAGGAAAATCAATTTGGAAAGTCCATAATCACATGGCAAAATCAAAACGCATCAAAAACGAATGGACAATAACTGTCATATTCCTGACTTGGTACAGCAAAGGCACACTATAATTGTTTAACACTATATTCAAACAGGAAATTCAATTGTAAAACATATATTCATAAGATTGTTTTTGACGCTATTAACATCACATTTTTCATTTGTACAAACAATATATGTAAGTATACAATTTTGACATCTATACTACTAAAGTTAGGTGGTCCGATTTGCCAGTGACATAAAAATGAAAACAAAATCATCTTTTTTGAAACTTTAATAAAGGACAATGGTTTTGTTAAACAATTGCACCAATCCTTAAATCTTACAAGGTGATTATCTATTTTATTTCAGAAAGATAATGAATACTGGCCGAATTTCACAAATTGCTCGGGTATGTGCATTCGAGAATAAATCATCAGTCCATTGGCATGAATGCGATTGATGTAAGAGAACGCAGTCCGCATCAGGTGATACATTCTCGGTTTTACCATCTGGTTGAATGTGTGGACCTTGAAACCAGTCAGTAAAGGTAAGATGTTGACTCAAAGTCCACTGAAATGACCCTTCAGTGGTTATATCCGATAGGCCTATCCACTCGCTTCATAAACATGCTAAACATAAGGGAAAAAATATATGTACATCATTAGAAATACAAAACCATGATAGAACAGAAACACCACACACTGCGTACTGTATTAAAATAAACAGGACAATGCCTATAGAAGGTTGTTCATTATCCTAAATACTATTTAATTCATTCACTGACCATGTATATCTTTTCGATTTAATATGCATTAATTATAACATCTAGTTTTCCATCTGATGTAACAACAATCTAAGTCATTTGGTGTAGGCTGATTTGATAACAATCTCATTCAATATGTGTACCGGGGAATCTCTGGTGTAACAATAACCTTAGAAATAGGTGTTTCGGGAAATACATATGAGAATGTTGTCCCGCCTGCTGTAAGAACAGTCTAAGTCAATAAGTGTACTGGGAAATCCCTAATGAAACAGTAATTTAAGTCAACAGTTGTATAGATGAATCCCTGACCGGGGAATCTCTGGTGTAACAACAATCTTAAAAAAATAGCTGTACCAGGGAATGATGTAATAACAATCTAAGTCAATAGGTGTACCAGAAAATCCCGGATGTAACAACAATCAAATTCAATGAGTGAACCGTGGAATGATATAATTAGTTATTTAAGGTACCAGGATTATAGTTTAGTACGCCAGACGCCCGTTTCGTTTACATAAGACTCGTCAGTGACGCTCATATCAAAATATTTGTAAAGCCAAACAATCACAAAGTTAAAGAGCATTGAGGATCCAAAATTCCAGAAAGTTGTGCCAAATACGTCTAAGGTAATCTATGCCTGGGATAATAATAGCCTTAGTCAATAGATGTATCGGTGAATCACTTGAAGGCGGTTGTCCCGACAAGTGTAACACTAATCTAAGTCAAAAGGTGTTCTGTAGCAGGGTATTCCTGGTGTAACAACAATCAAAATAAAGGGTGTATCGGGGAATACATAAGAGGAAGTTGTCCCGCGTGGTATAAGGCAATAGGTGTACCGGGGAATCTCTGTAGTTGTAGTTTGTCTCTGTGTTACATTTATGTTTTTTCGTTCATCATTCTCTATATAAATAAGGCCGTTAATTTTCTCGTTTGAATTTTTAGACATTTCTCGTTAAGGGATGTTTTATAGCTGGCTATGGGGTATTGGCTTTGCTTGTGTCATTAACGTTACCAATTGTTCTGCACCCGATGCGTATTTCGACAATACATGTCTCTTCAGTGATGGTCATGACCACTTAAATGAAGGTCATACGGTTACCTATAATTTTCAAATTCTGTTCGTTTAGTCTCTAAAGGGGAGTTGTCTCATTGACAATCATTAGCAATATATTTTGTGACATTGTCATTAAGCGGGAGGTTTTGTAAATATTAAACCGGGTTTAGAAAACTTGTTGATATTCCTGTTTAGGAGCCTGCAGTGTATGATCGACATGTTTTGCTAAGTTAAACTTGTTAAATGAAATTCATCAATAAAAGTGAAGAAAGTAGAATATTTTGATTCCTCTTTTGTTCCATTTATCATTTTCGTAGATATAATGTTTCATTATATTAAAAAAAAGTAAAATCACAAAAATACTGAACTCAGAAGAAAATAAAATCGGAAAGTCCCTAATCACATACCAAAATCAAATGACAAAACACATCCAAAACGAATGGACAAGAACTGTCATATTCCTGCCTTGGTACACGCATTTTCAAATGTCGGATTAAACCTGGTTTTATATCGCTAAACCTCTCACTTTGTTGACAGTATCATAACCTTCTTTCGACAAAAAGAATCTATTCACCTTTTTTTACTGTAACAGTTTTTGTATTTGTAATACAGTCAAGTCAGACTTTACAGTTAAAGTTTATTATTTGAAACACTAGAGTAGTGTTTTATCTACAAACGACTTTTCTTTGGTTCTTAAATCATAACAGGTGGACGGCAAAATCGAACAAAAGTTAAAAATCAACAAAACTAGAAAAAAACACACACAGCTTTACCAAGAAAGCATGGTCGGTCGAGAAAAATACCCAACAAAAAAAAATCATCATCAGTTGCATCAAGTAATTTATAATTCCGGAGCAATTACAGGCCAAATACAGCATTGATTAGGAACTAGAATTCCGGAATGATTGTTGAAATACAGCTTAAAATGTGAACAATACATTTTAAGTTATTCAAAAATTCGATTTTGATCTTTGATGCTGAAGATAGGTTAGTTAAGAAAAGATCATCATACATATGAAATAAAATTGAGAAATTAAAAATTCATGGAAATGGGGAAGGAATCAAAGAGACAACAACCCGACCATAGAAAAAACAACAACAGAAGGTCACCAACAGGTCTTCAATGTAACGAGAAATTCCCGCACCCGGAGGCGTCCTTCAGCTGGCCCCTAAACAATATATACTAGTTCAGTGATAATGAACGTGTATACCGTGTTGTTTTTAATTATTAAGGTTATTTCCACTTTAAAGTAATATTTGGTTTGTATTTTTATATATTTTCTTTCAAGTTATAATAGTGTCTCCGATACATGTAACGATAATATCGAATAACAGCAAAACGCATTACAAATTAAGGAATATGTTAGATATTGCTAATTAGTGCTATGAATCTTATCATTTAATAAAGAGGCTGTACAAAGTCATGAATATGACAGTTGTTTTCCTTTCATTAGTTATTTTAGAACTTTTGATTTTGTCTTTACGGACTTTTCTCGGAGTTAGGTATTTTTGTTATTTTACTTTTCACTTAAAATAAATATCTAGTGCAGTAAAATAACGGAATGCTTAAAAAGTAACCTGATGCGTTATGTTTTAATCCGACACTATCAATAATTCTTTATGACCCCAACATATGATTTTGAAAACTGGAATTAAAATTAACATAACAACATTGCTTTCTCAGCTGTGATTGTCAAACATTAACATTTGCAATTCGATGAAGGCGACAAACAGATGTTAAATGTATGTGTTTTTATCTAGACCCTTACAATACTAAGTATCATGGCAAAACTGAATAAAACAAATGATATTATTAAACAATTAAAAATTAAATCAGTGAATAGTTGGTTTGACCTCTGTGGTTTTAAAACAGTCACTTACCTTATATTCCGACGTAGAATTGTCACTGAAATTCCCTGTTGAATTGTACATCATTTTATTTTGCTGAAAGTAACAAATCAAGTTTTCTAATATACCACTATTCTTTCCAATAAGCAGATATATTTTCCCGCAATAACGAGTGCCTTTCAGCTATGTTTTAATGATCTATGTTGTAATGAAGTTCATAGAATAATTTCTTCACTTAGAATTAATTGATAGATAGAAGTCGTTGTATTCAAAAGACGAACACAAACAAAGTATATTGCTATATGTTCACAAGCTGATTTAATAATGAAATGAACTTTAAATGAATAAACTGTTTTTCGAATAATTTGAAATAAGTTTTTTTTTCTCCAGAATACAACCGATTATAAGACTTAATACGAATATCAACACTAACTAGATTGATATCAGGATTTCATAAAAACGGTAAAAACATCCAGTATCATCTGATCATATATATCATAAGTTGACTTTTATTCTTCTGTTGTGTTTATTGTATCCATTCTAACGATTTGAATGGTTTGAGGTTACATTTATCCGAAACTGTTATAGCAGAACTATCGGAAATACTATATAACCATGATAACATATCACGTTCGTGTAATCCTTGTCTTGTGTTTTTTTAACGCAAATTTCAATAAACGTTTATTGTCTGATTGGTTATCATACACGAAACATTTGGAGAGGGATAATAATAATTTTGGGTCCTTTATGCGCTTCAACTTTATACTTGTTTTGCTTCATAACTAGTTTTGATCTAAGCGTCACTGATTAGTCTTTTAAAGACGAAACGAGCGTCTGGCGTATCAAAATATAAACCTGATACCTTTGAAAACAAGGTGAGCGCAATATCTTAATGTTGCCTTTTGGCTCTTTAATCTTTGTTGTTTTGTTAACATTTTATATTTTATATATTAAAAGAGTGGAATACATTTTACAAATTTGTACAGAATTGTGGGACACATAAGTGGTAAACCATATCTGTTATAAAACACAATAGAACTTAAAAAAAGACTGTATGTTATAGACATTAACCGATATTCACATCTAATACGTCCTTTAAAGAGCGTCAATCGATACCAGAGGAATAGTAAAACGCATTGATCAAAACGCCAGGGCTAAAAATGAAAATTACAATCAGACAAACAATAGTACACAAGAAAAAACATAGAAATTTAAAGACTGAGCAAAACGAACCCCACCAAAAACTTTGGGTGATCTCAGCTGCTCTGGAAGGGTAAACATATCCTGCTCAACATGTGGTACATGTCGTGTTGCTCATGTTAATAAAAACTATTTGTAAAAAGTAATATCACAGAAATACTGAACTCCGAGAAAAATTCAAAACGGAAAATCCCTAATCAAATAGCAAAATCAAATGATAAAATACATCACGTGAATGGACAACAACTGCCATATTCTTGACTTGGTACAGGCAATTTCGAATGTAGGAAATGGTTATTTGGTTTTATAGCGCTAGACCTGTCACTTGTATGACAGTCGTGTAATATTTTATTATGTTTACAGAGATGCGTAAACAAAACAGACATAATAGGTTAAAATAGTCAAAATATCGGTACAGCAGTCACCACTGTGTCAGAATAAAAAACAAACAAATATTTAATAAAAAAGAACAAAAAGCATCTATCAAATTTAAAAAAACCGCATGCATTGCTTAGCGGGTTTGACGTCATAAAATGTTAACTTCACATATGAAGAAATGTAAAATGATTTTGCCGATCAATTTTTTTTCAAAGTAGTTATAATTCGCCGTTTCAGAATCTAATGCATTCTGGGTAATATTTTCACAAGCGTACACCAAAACGTTGGGATTGGTTTAAAACTTTCTAAACAATGGAAATTAACCCAATGACGTAACGTTTTTTCTTTTTGGTGTACGAACAATGATATTACCCATAGTCCTTTAGATCCTGAAAAGGCGAATTTCACATGGGTTTGGTGATATGCAGGGTTAAAAAATAAAAAAAAAAATATGTTAGAACTTGCTGCAGAAACAGACCGAGATTTAAAGTTTTGAGGAACTTTAGAGTTTTTTGAGAATCAACATATGGTTAATATTCCGACGAAAGTACAAAATGTCGTTCAAAGTATTTTCAAGTCTATAACATTACATATAAAAGAACCATTACACATTGGCGGGATCTTTAAAAGCACATAATAGTTATCAAAAGTACCAGGATTATAATTTATACGCCAGACGCGCGTTTCGTCTACATAAGACTCATCAGTGACACTCAAATCAAAATAGTTAAAAAACCAAATAGATACAAAGTTGAAGAGCATTGAGGATCCAAAATTCCAAAAAAGTTGTGCCAAATACGGCTAAGGTAATAAACTCCTGGGGTAAACGTAATATGAACCAAAGATACCAAAAAAGTCGCACATACAGATAACACCAGTAAATATGAAAGATAATCCAAACACACTGACGGTATTCATAAGAACCGAGCCACGTTAAATGATATCAGAAAACAGTGAAAATGATATTAATAATAGATCAAAGACAAATATAATAATAATATAACATGCTGGTTACATGATAAACAAGGTCTTGGTACCTTCCGATGAACCTTTTTAGAAAAAGGATGAAACATTCTTTTACATACCCCTGGTTCATCAACATTCTGCTTAGACACTAGTGTCGTTTTACAAAGACTGAGAAGGAGCTGAAAGTTCTTCAATATCGAATAAGTTGGCAAATGTTTATCCCAAAAACAGGTGAAGTAAGAATATTGCTACTGAGGTGGGGGAAATTGATAAATTAAATTTCAAATTTTAAATCGTATCTTATCGTTTGTCATAGATTCTGTGATGACTGTGTATGTCAAATTCGAGGTATAAATCTAACAATGAGGCGGAGGAAACTTGGTCTGTTGTTTCTTTAATTTCTAGTTCTGGGGGATATATTAATGAAACCCATTCAGAAAAGTTCGGATTGTTAATGGTAAGAACATCATCAAAATATCTGAGAGTGACTTTAAATAATCTGGCTTCTTTGATCTTTTTGTTTTTGACAAGTGCCTGTAGGACCTCCGATTCATAAAATATAAGAAGAGGTCGGCAAAGAGAGGCGCGAAGTTAGTTCCACTAGGAATACCGACAATTTGTTGAAAAAGTCTACCTCCAAATTCAACAAATATGTTGTCGATAAGAAACTCCAACACACACTGATCACTTGTCCATCGTGTAGCATGTTTTACCCTTTTGTTCACTTTTAACAAAATTCGGCTTATCAAAAGGAATAAATTTATAGCATATGCTACCATAAAGGCACTATTAGTTAAACGAATACTAAATTGTGTGAAAGATCATACCATTCAAGTTAAATCGTAACTGAATAATATATTTCAGTTCTAGTATCTACAATGAGTTCTTAATACTAGGATATCACTTAATCACGACGGGGTAATTAATAGGCAATGTGTCTTCATAGAACTCTTTGATACGAGGTGAACAAGGTAGTCCACATTTATATCATACATATTATTGCATATTTGATGTATACCAATCACACCAGTATCTGTAATACTCAACCTTTTGAAGGGAGTAATGAGTCAGCCTACTTACATTTTTTTATTTCAGTAATGAAAGTAGTAGTGAAAAGTAAAATCACAAAAAAACTGAAATTAGAGTGACAAGTATGCGGTTAACCTAGACAAAAAAAAAACAGGTTAAATCTAGCATTTTCTACATAAGAAACTGTCCGTACTAAAGCAGGGATATAATTGTATCTGTTGTTAGAATATCGAATATTAGGTTTAGCTAGACAAAATAAAATGTCCGTACCAATTCAGGGATTTGATAGTTACTGTTGATAATATTTCTCACTAAATAATTCAAAATTTGGTGACCGTTTTGAACGCATCTTTCCCATCAAAATAGATGTAAAAGATACAGCTAAGTATGCCTCATATTTTTTTTAAAACAAAACACTCGTTTGTAGAAACATGACAGCAGCTCCTGCATACGGAGTATATATCTCCATATTGATACGATATTCCAAGGCTAGTATTTGCGATCATGGTTTCCTTGATTGAGCGTTGCTCCTCACAAGGAAGCTTTTAACGTAAACGAAACGCGCGTCTGGTGTATTCAATTATTATCCTGATACCTTTGAAAACTACTTACACAACTGGGTCGATGCCACTGCTAGTGAACGTTTATAGTTTACCTAAGCCGTACTTGGCACAACTTTTTGGAATTGTGGGTTCTCAATGCTCTTCAACTATGTACTTGTTTGGCTTTTGAACTTTTGTTATCTGAGCGTCACTGATTGGTCTTATGTAGACAAAACGCGCGTCTGACGTATTTTATTATCATCCTGTTACCTTAGATAACTATTAAACCAAGAGTTCCAAATAATGCAGTTAAAAAATGTCTCCGTAAATTTTACGGACGCCATCACGAGTTGGTTGATCGATATTGAAATATCGTTTCACAAATAATATCAGATATGTTCATTATTTTGTAACTACAATCCCCTTCACCTTGTACGAATGGGACCTATCGATATAGACTTTTTACCTGATTTGTAATAACATGAGCAAAACGACGGGTGCCACATGTTTAGCTTACCATAACAGAGCCACAGAGACCACCACTAATTTTTGTTGGAATTAGTATTGCTCTGTCATTAGTTTTCTATGTTGTTTCTTGTGTACTATTATTGTTCTGTTTGTCTTTTTCATTTTTAACCATAGCGTTGCCAGTTGAATTTCCATTTATGAGTTTGAATGTTCTGCCGCCTTTATATAGCACTCATTTATATAATCAAAACGGAAAGTCTCAAATCAAATGGCAGAATCAAATGATAAAACACATCAAACGAATGAACAACCTTATACCAAGGCTCCATGAATACCCACATTTTATCTCTGTTTTAAAGACCAATTGGAGACAATCGGCTTTTATCTGCTATGTGGTCGGAATGTTGTCTATTTAACATATTCCCAATTCAATATCATTTTTGTATATACACATGATCACCGGAGTCATTTAAACCGATTCTGAACAAAAAAAAACTAATAGCACAAAGACAATAATGAAGAAAAGTGTTTCGTACTAAAAATATACACAACTTCAGCACATAGACACTCTACACTAAGACAATCTACACCTAGACACTCTTCACCAAGGCCATCTACACCTAGACACTCTACTACAATATAAAAAAGAAGATGTGGTATGATTGCCAATGAGACAACTATCCACAAAAAACCAAAATGACACAAACATTAACAATTATAGGTCACCGTACAGCCTTCAACAATGAGCAATGCCCATACCGCATATAGTCAGCTATAAAAGGCCCCGATAAGACAATGTAAAACAATTCAAACGAGAAAACTAACGGTCTTATTAATGTAAAAAAATGAACGAAAAACAAATATATAACACATAAACAAACGACAACCACTGAATTACAGGCTCCTGACTTGGGACAGGAACATACATAAATAATGTGGCGGGGTTAAACATGTTAGTGGGATCCCAACCCTCCCCTAACCTGGGACAGTGGTATAACAGTACAACATAAGAACGAACTATACAAATCAGTTGAAAAAGGCTTAACTCATCAGATAGACAAGAAATACAAGACCATCGTCACCTTGTGCTCAACACGATGACCATCTACACATAGACACTCAAAACCAAGACAATCTACACCTACAAACTCTACAACAAGACTATCTATACCCAGACCCTCTATACCAAGACCATTTTGTATATTTGTAGACATTCTACACCAAGACCATCTTGTATTATTTGTAAAGTTGTCAATAGATAATACAATATAACGGATCTATATTGTAAAGGGAAATGTACACCAACATTCTTATAGTAATAATTATTGATGAAAATAATAGTAATGTGTATAGAAACAATGTTAGCAATGTCTTACCTTATATCGCTTTGAATATCTTTTGCTTATGTTATATTATATTGCTTGAACATTACATTCCAATATTGTGTAGCCTTAATACATCCATTACTATACTAGTTTTACCACGGAATACTGTAGGTCAATCCTGAATGTTGTCGATATGATTGTTAATTTTAACGATACATTTATATTATTTGTTTTCAATTTTATTTGATTCAAAGTTCACCTTAATCCAATTAAGGAATCTTCTCATCATATTTTTTTTTATAATTATGTATGTTATAATTAGTGTTGTCAACGGTTAACCGGTTAACCGGTTAATCGGTCGAACGACCGAATACCGAATACCAAAAACGCTAACCGGTTAACCGGACTTTTTCATCATATACCAATGTAATTTAATTTGCTGAGAAATAAAGATATATATATTCAATTTTGATAGATTTGATATAAATTTGTATTGAAATCTTTAAATAGTTATGTGTTATTTAAAAAAAAATTGTCGTGCTAATTAATTTGACAGATCAATTGTCCAGTATATTGACTGCTATTGTTAATCCTAAAAACATAAAATTAATTAGAGTTCGGGGCAGGATCTTAAAGAAACATAATGAGTATTTATGCTTTTTTTAACAGTAACTTTAAATCAGTAATGAGATTAAAGTTTACTAATAACTTCGTTATTTCGTTTATGATCTAATATTGTGTAAACCTACATCTAAATGTGCACCATCCGTAGTGCAAGGGTTAGTCCTACTTTAGATTCAAAATTGTGAAATGCAAACAAATGTGAATGTACCCAATGTATACGTGTTAGTACAAGTAACATGCTTAAATAAAAAAGCAAACACAGTAAAGAAACAGTTCATACGGTGATCTATAGTTGTTAATTTCTGTGTCTTTTTGGTCTCTTGTGCAGAATTGTCTCGTTGGCAATCATACCACATCTTCTTTTTTATAAATTAATCATTTCAAATTGAAACACACCATATAATTTTCGAAGGCAACATGAGCAAAGGAAAGAATAATCGGTTTCAGACATATGACATATTCAATTCTACGAGATTAAGATTTATTTTTTATTTTTCAATCTGAAGTAAAGAAACATAATGAGTATTTATGCTTTTTTAACAGTAACTTTAAATCAGTAATGAGATTAAAGTTTACTAATAACTTCGTTATTTCGTTTATGATCTAATATTGTGTAAACCTACATCTGAATGTGCACCATCCGTAGTGCAAGGGTTAGTCCTACTTTAGATTCAAAAATTGTGAAATGCAAACAAATGTGAATGTACCCAATGTATACGTGTTAGTACAAGTAACATGCTTAAATAAAAAAGCAAACACAGTAAAGAAACAGTTCATACGGTGATCTATAGTTGTTAATTTCTGTGTCTTTTTGGTCTCTTGTGCAGAATTGTCTCGTTGGCAATCATACCACATCTTCTTTTTTTATAATTAATCATTTCAAATTGAAACACACCACATAATTTTCGAAGGCAACATGAGCAAAGGAAAGAATAATCGGTTTCAGACATATGACATATTCAATTCTACGAGATTAAGATTTATTTGTTATTTTTCAATCTGAAGTTAGTACAAACTCTATAGTTGAGACGGCGTATTTGATTATTAAAAGTCAAACTTCGACAGGAATCTTCACGGACAAGCCTTATAATGCCAAAGGAAAAACTTCAATTCTAAAAGCATATTCATGACTTGGATGAAAGGTTGTCAGATTGCCACATCTTATATATAGTTGTAGGGTTTTATTGATAAGGCTTTCAAACACCATCTTAAACTACCGGTTAACCGGTTAACCGGTCGAACGATTATCCGAGTAACCGGTTAGACAAAAGTGTACGATTTGACAACACTAGTTATAATACTAGTCCTGCTTGCTGTATATAGGATTGATACTTAGAGGTTTTAAGAACAATCGTATTGATGAATCTTATGTTGATTGTTGAAGAAGTCAAAGTATTTCAATGCTTATATAGGAAGGATACAAATTATCTGAAATGAGTTTTTTTTACAAATTTCTAAATAAGCTATGACTGATTTACATGTGTATCAAGCTGTACTTTATAATATATATAGATATAGGAAGATGTGGTGTGAGTGCCAATGAGACAACTCTCCACCCAAATAACAATTTAAAAAAAAGTAAACCATTATAGGTCAATGTACGGCCTTCATCACAGAGCCTTGGCTCACACCGAACAACAAGCTATTAATGGGCTCAAAAATTACTAGTGTAAAAACATTCAAACGGGAAAACCTTTTATATAATAACAAGTATTGGTATCCAACAAATATTATTGTCATTGTTATTAAACGACGGATTTCATATTAGAAAATTGTATGTGTTATCGACAATGCTATGTTTATTAGTTAATATCGTCTCTGCAAAGAAGTTTTGGTTTTCACAATACTGTTGCTTCATCATTATTCGTTGGATACCAATTTTCGTCGATTTCGTAGGCACAGATGGAAACGAAATAAGATGTTCATGTAATGACTTCATCTGTATAGGCTGGAAAGCAGCCTTCGGTAAAACCATTAAATCAAATATTTACGAACGTGTAAGTTTTCCCTATTCCACGAAAATTGATACCCACGAAAATCAATGAATTCACAGTATAATAATTGATTAATTTGTTTGGTATGTAACGCCTCATTCATCACTAGGGGGCACCTTTTTGCGGTTATTCATAGCTGGACACCGTCAGTTAATGCATTTTGAAATAAGGGATACTATCGAAGCTACTAAGTCTTCGACATAATTTTTTTTTCACGATATTGACCAAACTTAACCAGACAAAACTCAAAACACTATCTCCAAGTGATTAATTGAATAGATGTTGGTTTTTCTTTCCTTTTTTATACATACATTAGGCCGTTCGTTTTCTCGTTTGACGTGCTCTACATTTGTCATTACCAGGCCTTTTATATATCTGACTATGCGATATGAGCTTTGCTCATAGTTGAAGGCCGTTCGGTGACCTATATTTATTAATTTATGTGTCATTTGGTCTCTTGTGGAAAGTGTTTGCATTTTTAATCATACCACATTTGTTTTTACATATATCATACGACAGCAAGAGCTATGTTTCCAGTGTAAGGATCCACAGTAGAAACAGTTCTTTATTTTTTTATAATTAACGTTTTTAAGAAACAATATTAACGTTCTCTAAACAAGTTAAATCAATACTGCATGCAGGACGTCGTTATAAGATTGAAATTACAATTTTGCTGTCCTCCTGAATTTGCAAGACCTATGTTCCGTGACTGAACAACATCTTGTGTTTTCTCATATGATACCAATCGTTTGTCATAATGTATCGATGTTGAATCATTGCTTGTAGTACAAGTAATTGTGTAAGTTGGTGAGCCGACGATTAAAGACATTTGCCTAATTCCACACTTATGAACAGGTTTCATGGGTTCAGGTATTGATTAAGTTGTAAGAAAATAAATAGAAATCAGGCCAATTTTCCTTTGTATCATTCTAAGTGGTAAATAACACCATGCGACTTAACTTATCGTTGGTAACATTGTACATACACAAAAAAAAAATCAAAGTTCAAGGACAAACCAATACTGAAAAACCCCAATCAAAAGGCAAAATGAAATATCAAAATATCAAAATATCAAACACATCAGAGGAATTGATAACAACTGTCATATACCTTGGTACAAGCATTTTCTTTTGAACAACACAGAGGATTAAACCTCGTAATATAATGGACATTTGCATTTCCTATATCATTTTGAAATTGAGGATACTATCGAAGTTTCTAAGTCTGCGACATAATTTTTTTTTTACGATATTGACTAAACTAAACCGGACAAAACTCATTCATTTTACTGCCACAATCTCCAAGTGATTAATTAATCTGATGATTCTGTGTCTTTACTGACTTATGTCTTGTTTCCTTGGTCAAAGATATGTATTTCACACACGAGTCGTCTTGTCTTAGTCCTGGATGCTGACATGTTGAGTCGCAGTTCATTGACATTGCAGTTTGTACATTGATGGTTGAATCGATTCACCCTGATGTTTGGGTCAGCGACTTTAATTTTTTTCTATGAAATTTCAACATTGGTATATTGTGTAAGTTAAAATCTCTTATCAAAATCTCCAATACATGGTTAAAACTAGCCTTGTTGAATGAACACGTTTGAGAAGAATGCGATTTAAATTACTCATAAAATATAAAAAAAACAGTCAAACCTGCGCAATAGACCACCTATATTCAGCAAAAACCTGTATTATAAGACCATTGCTTTTAGATCCCTTTTTAGTACATTTCATAAAGATTGCATCTGTATTAAAAAAACACCTGTATAGTCGTTGAGAAGAAGTGCATACTGTTCGTACTTGTTATATAACGTGTATGTATGAAAAATCCGTTGATAATTGTTTTAGAGTTATCGCTCTTTGAATACACCAAACATGTAGAACAGACTCTATTTTAAAAGAGTAAAATCCATTTTATTCCTTTTTATAATCTTTTTCAATGTTTACTATAAATTGAATGAAGATTTCATAAAGAGTCACACATTTTTTACAACATTCCATGTTTTTATTCTTATAATTGATAAAATTTACATTAAATGTTTGGGAAATTTCCCAAAATATATGAAAGTTTTAAAATATTTGTGGTAAAAATGTATATATGACAACTATTTATTCGGGAAATGTCCCGAAATCATTTTCAACATTAAATTTTATGACATATATATTGGCAAAGTGTTTGAACAAACAGATCTGAAACACATTTCAGGAAATATCCCGACAAAAATAAACTAATTACAAAATGTATAACACAGATGTCTTTAAATATTTTCGGGATTTATCCCGAAAAATCAAATGTATATGCTAGGTCTCATGACTATTAATTTTTTCAACATTTCGGGAAAAATCCCGAAATCATTTTCAACATTAAATTTGATGACATATATGTTGGCAAAGCATTTGAACAAACAGATCTGAAACACATTTCGGGAAATATCCTGACAAAAATAAACTAATTACAAAATGCATAACACAGATGTTTTCAAATATTTTCGGGATTTATCCCGAAAAATCAAATGTATATGCTAGGTCTCATGACTAATAATTTCTTTTTCCCGAAATAAAATCTACAAGCAAAAATTACGCATTTTGATTTATTAAACATATTGAGAAAAATCCTGAAAAAAAAATCTTTGAGATTTTACAACACAGAATTTTGATACATAAGAAATTTTTTATGTAAACTTGTTTCTAACATTTATTGAAATATTCATAAAACATATGTCTCACTTAAATTTTTTTTTTTGGATATTATGTATAACCATACTTTTCATTACAGTTCAGAAAAAGCATTTTCTAGGAAATATAAAGGTTGCTCTATATTGCATCACATTTGCAACATGCTAAATTTGACAAAGTGCATATAACAGGTTAAAAATACAAAATAAAATTCCATTAGTCTGATTAGAATAACTTGTTTTAAAAATTATTTCTGAATTAAAAGGACTAAGATTGCATATGCAATTACTATGCTCTAGTTAACTAATAAGCTCACATATAGAACAACAATCATGACAATGTTTACTAAATAGTGGTTGCATTTAAGGAGCTAAAATGCACCAACAAGATTTACAGGATGTATACCTATACAAATAAAATGATATTGCAATATTACATTTATACCATGTAAACCAAAAGAACAGTTTGAAAGATATCAGGAAGTCTGCAGTCCTTTAAACTATGTTTGTCATTCTTTTTCTTTCATTTATCTTCAAATCTGTGTCTTTTAAGACTCGCACCAATTTGTCCTCCAAGATTTCTTTGTATCCTACAAAGAAAAGTCAATTCAAGTTCAATATTCTAAAGTCCTTCAGGCATATTAATATTCATGATTTTTTTTCCCCCCGACATATTTTGTTCTGTCTTATAATCATGATAATAGATGAATTTGTTATCACAGGTCCTTTCATAGCTTACTGTATGTCATTTCTTTTCTTCAATAATTGAAGCCTTAATACTCTGATGATGTTTAAATTTTGTTCTTATAATTATTATGGCAGTTGTTTCCTTAGCAATCATACTGCATCTTTTTTTTCTAATCTGGTGTTTTCATTTTTTGATATATATATGTGTGTGTGTTACTTTACCAATTCTTACCTGCAAACAAATGGGGCATTAATCGGCTCTGACAACCAAAAAATTAAAAAATGGATGTTTAACAAAAAATGAAATGGGGAATGTATCAATGGATCACAGATGATGCCCACGCTTGCATATCATATAAAGTTATAAAAGGACATAACTGAAGAACAGTAAAAGTGACTCTACCGAAAACACTTGATCTGATTTAGTGGTAAAAGGTATTGTGTATAAGTTTCATAAAATTTAGTTTATGCAAACTTAATTTAGAGAAAGGAAACACAAATCCAGCAATTTTTCCATTTTCAAAGGGACATAACTCTAAAAAATTGAATGACAACCTCAAAAGTCAAACTTGATCTGTATTTTGTGATAATAAATATTGTGTACAATTATTCATACTTGTCATAGCATTTGGTTGAGGGAGGCTAATTAAAGTAAGTGAATGGAAATGAAAATTTCAGCAATCATTCAATTTGTGAAGGGGCATAATTCTAGAACGGTTAAAGTGACCCCCTTAAAATTCAAACTTGATCTGTATTTTGTGGTAACAAGCATTGTGTATAAGTTTAATTGCATTTAGTTGAGGCAAATCAAAGTTAGAGAACGGAAACTATAAATATAAGCATATTTTTCATTTGTAAAGGGGCATAACTACAGAACAGTTAAGTGACACCACCCCCTTACAACATACTTGATCTGTATTATGTGGTAAGAAGCATTGCTGTGTATTGATTTCATAGCATTTGGTTCAAAGGCAAACTCATAAAAGTTAGAAAATGGAAACAAAATTCAGCACTTTTGTTTGTTTGTAAAGGGGCATTACTCTAGAACAGTTAAAGTACATTGTGCCACAAAATCATCCCATTATTGCACAAATGTAGTTATTTGTGAACATGGATGCTAATAAACAATTGGCCAGCTAATGAGTGATTGCAATATGTATATAATATATATAAATGCAACATTCAAATGTCATATAAAAAAGATGTGGTATAATTCATTATTGCCAATGAGACATTTACTCTCCACAAGAGCCCAAATGACACATAGATTAACAACTAAGCCTGCTTTACTTATGATTGAAAATTTGTCGCTTTTTTTTTAATAATATCACATAAACTTGATCCATGAAAATGAAGGCATGGTCAGTTTAACCAGTCAAGCAAATACAGCTTACAATCATTTCATATACCAATAAAGTGGCCTTATTGCTACATAAGTGTCTAAGAGACAGAGGATTTTATTTGTGAAACAGCACATTTTGTTAAAAATATCATATTTTTGCACAATTACAAACTTTCAAACTTACCGTTCAAAATTTCCCATTATAATTTAGACTAAAAAAGACCTTGAACTTCACAGAGAACTCAGAATCAAAGACCTTTCTCTTCCTATTTGTCTAGGCTAACTGCATGCATGTCCTACAGATATGTCAATCTGAAATAAGAACAGAATGGCATAAACCTTCATGCTGAAAATGTTCAATGTGGATTCATTATTATTCATGGGATACCAATTTTCTTGGTTTTCATTGAAACAGCTGAGTCACGAATTTAAATGTTAAACGAATTATAAATTTGCCATCGGGTTGTATACACACTATGAAAAAACCAAACAAAACAAATACAAAATTTCTTTAATCCACGAAAATTGATACATGTGACCACAAAATTTAAAGAATCCACAGCATTATCCTTAGCATTTTTTTTTTACACATGAACTACTTGAAGGCACATGCATTTTATTTAATTTAAAATTGTGATATGCACTAATGGATAGATAGATATTAGATTAATTTCTATGAAATCAGGACACAGTTAGGATTTTCACCTAAATAGGTGGATATTGGATCAATTTCTATGAATTTATGTCTAGAAAAAGAACAAAGTTGAAAATAGATAAAATATATCATTCATTACCAATAATCAATCGAATTCTTAAGCAGAAAACTTCAAACAATATTCAGGAAATACTGGAATCTTATCAAAATAGATTCTACAATAGGTGACAAATTCAAAAAAACCTATCCATAGGATTCAAAAGAAATAGAAACATTGGTGAATTAGTTAAACAGCTATAAAAGAATTTATGTGAACTAAAGAGTTCCTTCTAACATTTAACTGTGCAGAACTAATTAATGACATAAATTAATGTAAACAACACATGTAAACTGTAATTCTGATGAAGACACTTCTTTACTATGAAAAACTTAAATTAGCAGGGGCCCAATCGCCAATCGCCAATGGCCCCTATAATTGGTGTGGGCTACTTAAATTTCTGCTTTTCTATATTCGACCATTGGAAGAAAAATGAAATATAATACTTCCATTAAAAAAAAAATCAAAAAATCAAAAAACCGAAAAAAAAATATTTGGTAATATATTCTTTCAAGGGCAATAACAGCTTTGAAGGATCAATTGGCAATTTAAATAATACAAGTCCTATTCCCAGAATTTACTTTGCTGAACATATTTATCACTTAAAAAAAATTAAAATTCCTTCTTTCTATTATTATCTGCAAAAAAACATAACTTTTGGTAAAATAATTTCCTATAAAGGATCAATTAACTATTTTGGTCATGATGTAAGCTTATTCGCAGATCTTTAACTTAGCTGAACATAAATAAATGTCTCTACATCTATCATACGTCCTGCATGAAACTTGAAATTCTGCTAAAATTTTGTCTTTCAAGGGCAATAACTCATATAAGGATCCACACTACTATTTTGCTGTTTTAAATTTATCTTTATGATATCTATAATTGTTTTCAATATGACAATCATTGTTAACAAGAACATATATATAACATGTATAAATTGTGGGAACTTGCTATTGCAGGAGCAATAAATTCAAATAGCCAAGGGTTTTCAAGATTGGTCTTAATTTTAAAGGCAGATTAATCTTGAAATGCTACGTTAAATATTAAAGTTATTGTTTTTTACCAAACTATGCAGTGTTTCTTAATTAAAGGACAAGATAACAAGAGACTCTCAAGAGCCTGAGTCACTCATCTGTATTTCAGAGAAGATTTTTAAATGTTGTATATAATTAGCAAACTTGATCAACAAATTGTGTAAAATTGACTTTAAAGGGCAATAACTCCTTAAGGGGCCAATTAACAAAACTGCATTTGACCAGTATGTTCTATTTTTAGCCATGGCGTCCATATTTGTCAATGGATCAAAACTTTGGATACAATTTATAAACTAGATACCCTTAGGAACATTTAGTTAAAGTTTGAAGGTACATGTATTTGGCCCAGTAGTTTCAGAGGAGAAGATTTTTTAAATAGTTTACGACGACAGACGACATAGGACGCCAAGTGATAGCGTAAGCTCACATCGGGCCCTTCGGGCCTCACTGAGCTAAAAATTACAAAATATATACTAGATACCCTAAGGATCATTTAGCCAAAGTTTGGTTAAAATTAATTAATTACAGTAGTTTCAGAAGAGAAGATCTATGAAAAAGTGTACACCAGACATTAATGGATGATTCAACAATTAATGCCAAGGGATGGCAAAAGCTCACAAACTTTTGACAAACAAACAAAAAATCATAAGTCAGGGGCATTATTTAAACAAGTAACATTTAAAACTGCCTATATAAGTTATGTTGAAAACCAGGCTATTTTCAATATTACTTATATATTAGGTAACTTTTCTAAATATTATTTTTATAGGTGTCCAAAAATGCAGATTTTACTAGCTTTAACAAATTTTCACAGTCATCTGGTTATTTTCCCCATGAAATATAAATTTCTTCTGAAACACTAATTAACTTGCTGATGCACTTAATTATCACTTATCTTTCATATACAATTTATGACTAAAATTAGCAAAGACCCATCAAAACAACATTTGATACAAAAATTTAACAATACTTTTAGATATTTGGATGATATATTGGCTCTAAATAATGACGACTTCAGTATGTATACTAAAGAAATTTATCCTGTAGAACTTACTTTAAATAAAGCTAATGATAACAATGACCACTGCCCTTTCCTCGATCTTGATATCTATATCATAAACGGGAAGCTTAATACAAAAATTTATGATAAAAGAGATGATTTTTCATTTCCTATTGTTAATTATCCATTTTTAGATGGTGACGTTCCCTTGTCACCATCTTATGGTGTTTATATATCTCAACTTGTACGATTCGCTCGTGTATGTAACAATGTATTAGATTTTAGCGAGAGAAATTTATGTATTACTGAAAAATTATTACACCAGGGTTTTCGATATCACAAACTGGTCAAAACATTTACTAAATTTTATCACCGGTATAAGGAAATAATTCGTAAATATAACTCAACATGCAGACATCTTATACGTTCAGGTATTTCACATCCAAAATTTTATGGAAATATTCTTTATAAAGCACAAAAATGTCAGTATTCTCCTCAGAAACTAACAAAACCTTTAAATAGACTTATTAAAAGGGGATATAGTTACGATACTGTTGTCAGGTCATTAAAGATTGCATATTTTGGCTTTAACATTGATTCACTGATAGGGTCTTTGCATCGGAACTAAACACATTTATTTCTTAAAAAAAAAAAAAAAACAGTTGTTGGCATGACACGGGTTATGTTCTTCTCATATATTTTATGATAGTATGATACTAAACCCCTAACGGGAGGGATTGTACCTGATATTCATATGATGAAGACATAATCTTTCAATCAGTTTAATTGAGGTCTGGAGCTGGCATGTCAGTTAACTGCTAGTAGTCTGTTGTTATTTATGTATTATTGTCATTTTATTTATTTTCTTTTGTTACATCTTTTGACATCAGACTCGGACTTCTCTTGAACTGAATTTTAATGTGCGTATTGTTATTCTTTTACTTTTCTACATTGGCTAGAGGTATAGGGGGAGGGTTGAGATCTCATAAACATGTTTAACCCCGCCGCAATTTTGCGCCTGTCCCAAGTCAGGAGCCTCTGGCCTTTGTTAGTCTTGTATGATTTTAAATTTTAGTTTCTTGTGTATAATTCGGAGTTTAGTATTACGTCCATTATCACTGTACTATTATGCATATTTTAGGGGCCAGCTGAAGGACACCTACGGGTGCGGGAATTCTCGCTACATTGAAGACCCATTGGTTGCCTTCGGCTGTTGTTTGCTCTATGGTCGGGT
This sequence comes from Mytilus edulis, assembly GCA_019925275.1. NCBI lineage: Eukaryota > Metazoa > Mollusca > Bivalvia > Mytilida > Mytilidae > Mytilus > Mytilus edulis. The sequence goes on from CM034358.1 coordinate 96,135,147, forward strand.
GGTTGTCGCTTTGACATATTCACCATTTCCTTTCTCAATTTTATTCTGGGTAAATTTAGATTGGTCTCTTCAGGGACTATTAAATTATCATTTTCCTCCAAAATCTTGAAGGTAGACTGGTATAAATAGAAAGTTAACATACTTGTGAATTAATTAAGATTTCAAGTTATTTATAACTGCTAACCCAAATCAACTACATGTGTTTCTTAAATAAGTGTTATTACTAAAAAAAATTAAAATGTATAAAATACATATTCAAGTAATGCTTTTGTCATTATAAACCTTTATCTCCATACTCCTCTCCAATCTAATAAATTCTTTATTCTATCATATAAAATTATATAAAAACTCATTCAAACTACATTTAATCTATGCTTCTATTCAAATTTAAAATAACTCTATTAACATGATTAAGTAATCTTATTATTTTCAAAAACAAAAATTACTTATATATATATATATATATAAGTAACGTGAAAAAGGTACTTTTTTAAGTAACGCCCCTGACTGTTTATAATTTTTCAATTTCAGGTTCTAAGTTTTGTATTTTATGTATGAATCATAGATATATGTCTTTCTCAGTTTTTCTCTTGATTATCAAAGTTTTTAATTTTGTAAATTATTTGGACTTTCATTTTTTTTATTGGAGATCGAGTTACTTATGAGTCTTTTGCAGACAAACTCCTGTCTGACCTAATCACAACTATCAGAGTATTTGTCATTTATGTGTTTATATGGCTTGATTAATTAAGGTCTAGATAGGGGTTCTGTATACATGTATCTTTATTCTTTAAGACATGTATATTAAATTGTTTTTCTTTAATCTCTATTTTTATATTTCATTTCAGCACCCTTTTAAATTTTCTAATATTTATTTAGTTTTAGTTTTCTTTCTTTTCCCTATTATTTTTTTTTTACCTTTATTCTGTACATTTTGCCTGTTATTCACTAATTTGTAAACCCCATCTAAACTCTCATCCATGTCAAATATACTTTCAAGTGGTACATACTTGTACAAAATTCTTGAATTTTAAATTGTAGGGAATTATCAACTGGTGAAATTCAGAAACTTATTCTTAATACTTTGCATTTAAATCAATAACAATAATGTGTCCATAGTGAACAGATGACCCACTAGCACTATCATTTTTGTATGTTAAGTGGACCATGAAATGTGGGGCAAAAAACTAATTGGATAATAAAATAAGAAAGATCATATCATAGGGAACATGTACTAAGTTTCAAGTTGATTGGACTTCAACTTCATCAAAAACTTGAAGCCGGACAGACAGATGGAGGAACAGACTCATACTCATGACTCATTAGAAAGCATAATGCCCAAAGGTGGGACATAAAACATCTATAGGCAAATATCCTTAGGTGACACGATTATTAAATTTATCACTAATGCATATATATATATATTTTTTAATTGATATATATTAGAATTTCTTAAAATTATAAAACATCCTTAATTTCTGTATGCCTGTGGCAAATCCAGAATTTTTTTAAAGGGACCCGTACAAATCATGCTTCAGTGATTTGATCCCTAAATAGATTAATCAAACAAAATTTTATCAAAAAGGGAATGCCCGGGCCCATTTGCCCCATCCCCCTTAATCCTCCTCAAAATAAAACTTTAAGGAGACCATACACAAAACAAAAAAAATATACAATTATCATAATTATAATTCGCATTAAGTATGAAATTATTACTTACAATAAAATTTTCAAAATTCTATTCCTGTATGTCATCATGGTCATTGTGAAATACAATACTAACATCCTTCTAATTATTTCACTTTTATTTACACTAATTATAAGACCTATTCCCATTATACTTAATTAAGTCCATTGAATCAATGACATTGAATGCGGTGAGAGTATATACATGATATATGTATAACATTTACTGGTGTTTATATATTTAAGTACAATACACACAACATGTACAAGTAAATGTGGCCTGTTTTTATCCAAAGATCTAGGAAGACATAAAATGAATTTCTCTTTTATTTCATTGGTTACTATATGGATGCATATTGATGTCATGACCTCATTACTTGGACATCATAAAATGTGTAGAGCAAAATAAAATGTAGTTTGAAATTCATCAAGAATACACATCTTATAACTATCTTCAATTTATTACAATATTGTTTTTGTGGTGATTTTGTGAAGAACCATGCAGTGAAAGGAAACAGTTCAAAGAAGAAAATGGCAAGTAATATTTTAAAAGTTACACTTTAAAGTTTAGATACAGTAATATAATATAAAAAGATAATGTCAACAATTCTCTATCAAATATTTCTTCAAAAGTTCAACAACAGTGGGTTTGAAGTTTAACAGTAACACATCATTCCCTAATTAATGCAATTATGACTATATACAAATGTATTTAATGTCTTGAAATTAAACTGGCTCAGGATAGTTTGAAGTGAATATTTTGACATATATATATATATATGTACATGTACAAATTTAAATGTACAAATTTAAATTAAAAACTACTTTCAAACCTATGATTGCATTGGATTAAAACAGCAATTTATATGTGTGCATGTAAAACAAATTTCATTGAAGAAGGGTCTAAATACAGCACAAACAACGTTTTCCAAAAGACCAAAAAAGTGAAAAAGTATAATTTAACAAAACGCATTTGACTAATAGGTCGTATATATATATACATTCCATGTTCATGCCTTATATATCATGTACTGTATTACAACGTTAAATAAAAACTCAGGAGGAAAGGTAACAGGGAGACCCGGCCACCGAAAGCTTTATTTTTGTGAAGCCCAGGTGGTCAAGTGATGTAGCCCGTCCGATTAACTGTGCAGGCGATTTGGTGTTACAATATCTCAGTAGCATGAGTTTGAATTTCTCTGAGAGCTAAAAAAAAAAACAATTTGCGAAAGCAAATTAACAGATCTTACATTGTTGGGTTGATGTTTAGAAAAGTTTATATATATATATACATGTGCTTGATTTATATATATATATACATGTGCTTGATTTATATATATATATACATGTGCATGATTTAAATTATATTGTGTATGTTTTTTTAATACATCGTGTTCTTTACTAAAAAAAAATTGTATCGTACGTAACTATATTGCTGATCAATGAAGTCTGTTTAGTTTCTCTCTATCTTTATGATCTTATTTAGCTCTTGCTTCTAGTTCACACACAAAAGAGTATTTTTCTGATCATTTTTGCATTTCAAAGTTTCTCTCTATCTATTATTATAGTTTTCAAGATAATAAGGAAAATTGGACGAAAAAAAATGACCTTTATTGCCCCTACTCCTTTGAATCTCTTTCATACATATTCCATGTACATGTATTTGGACCAGTAGTTTCAGATTACAAAAATTTATGAAAAATTCTTTAAATAAAATATAACTCCTTCAGGGGTCAATTGACCATTTTGGTCATGTTGCCCTACTTGTAGATCTTACTTTGCTGAACCTTATTGCTGTATATAATTTATCTCTATCCATAATAATATTCAAGGTAATCAATGTCATTTTAGTAAATCAGCTGATTATGTGCTTACCAGCTGCACATGGTCAATAAATTAAAAGCAATAAATTTCTTCAGTTTAAGTGACCACAAATAATTGCTCCCAATCAAGCATTAAATTTCTCTGACCCTAAAATGTTGTGGAACAGTCATGACAGTATCATTATATTAATCACAGCTTTATTCTGTTAAGCTCCTGTACATTTAGCATGTCAGTTAATCATACCTGCCAACTGTCACTATTTGGGGGGGGATTTCCCCCATGGAAGCTCCCAAATTGAAATTTTGAAAGAGCAATTTTGTCAACAATTTTAAACAAAACAATAAATTTTACAATGGCATCAGGCTAATAAAAGTATTAAGAAGTAAAAAAACAACATTAAAATGTATTTGATGGCCCCCTTGAATGTTTTTTAGGACTATGGCAGCCATCTTGTAGCAAAACCCCCATGGGCATTTTGAAAAGTTGGCAGGTATGGTTAATACATCAGATTGAATTATGCTGGCTGAAATTGAAGTTATCAGAATAAACATAATGTTGGAAGAAAATATTTTAGAATATTTAGGAACTTTTCTACAAAATCTCCACAGATCGATACATGACAAAAACTATAAAAAAAATCCCTTGAAAACACATGGAGAAAATATAATAAAAATGTGTCAAAAACTAGTGCAAAGAATAAATAAGGTAGCTTTGTTACTCTAATAATAGTTGTTTCCAGATTATTAAAAGGTTGGTGATATGATGATATATTTCACTCCATTCATCTAATTTTCATAATATTAATTTTTATGTTTGTATATATTCAATAACAGATTTTGATACATGTTTGTCAAAAATAAACCCCTAGGGTCGAAATACATATAGGGGCCAGTTAGTCCGAACTAGACTGTATTAGTATACTCATATATTATATTGGTCTGACCGTACACATATGGTCCCACCACACGAATATAGGTGTACGGTTCAAATACTCATATGGTCTAGAACATATACAAGAGGGTTTGGATGGGGTTAAATGATTAAAGAATAATGCCCTTAAAAAATGAAGATTAGAGAATAAAGGGCAAAAAAAATGAAGATTAGAGAAAAAAGGGGTTAATTTTTTGAAGATTAGAGAAAAAAGGGGTTAATTTTTTGAAGATTAGAGAAAAAAGGGGTGAAAATTAAATGTTAACAGAATAACAGAACCCCCCCCCCCCCCCCCCCCCCCCCCCATCCAGACCCTCATACAATATGAAGTTTTTGATATAGACTGAGGTTTTAGTAATAATAACATTATGCAACTACATGTAGACTAGCTATAATATGAAAAAATCAAGATGAAATTTGAAAAAGGCCAGGACAGGAGTTTGGAGAATTAACAAAAATGATTAAAATAGGGGATGAGACACTTTGCCAAAAAAAAAGGCAGGATGACTATTAAGATCTATTTATATGTATCGTCGTGTCATATGTTTTCGTATGTCATATGTTTTCGTATCAACCACATTTCGTCGGTTTCGACTGCATACACGTACATTGTGGCATGTTTTTCTGTTTCTATATTTAGAACAACAACACCACTACAACTTGATATATTTAAAACATATTCAACGTCGCTTTTTAAAGACGTTAGAACAAATTAAATAAAACTGACCTATTTAGCCATTTTTATTTAATGTCAAAAATACGCATCACTAGAATAGTTGTGGAAAAAAATTCTGAAGGGTTAAAATAAAGTCCAGATATGTTTTTTGCAAGTCAGACACCGGATCTTCAAGACATATGACTGTCATGTGTTTTTTTGGCCGTTTTAATTACAAACATGATGATCGAGTTAAAATTAGCAGGGTTCTTATATAAAATGGTTGTTCAAAATCCAACTATTCAATATTTCATTGACAATTTTTTTTTATACATCCTTGATACATGAAGATGAAAACAGTCTTAACTTTTTATATTTAATCATAAATTTTGAAAACTGCATTTTATTTTAGAAAAAATAATGTATTTTGTACAAACCAGGTACCAATCTGAAAATGAATCAAAATCTAAAAATTTCATCACACGAAACACCAACCTTACACTATTTACTAGTAATTTTTAGTACTGAAAAGTATTTAATAACTTTTTTTATGATTCAAGCGATCACCAGAACCACGACTTTAGAAAAAATTTATTTCCGGATTTTGTAGTCATTTCCTGTCCGTGTACTGATCCAATTTTTATTTCATACGAAAACATATGACGCCGTTTTTTTGACATACAAAAATCGCAAAGTAATCGGAAACAGTAAAAAATCGTAGAAATCATTGACAAAAAAACTAGATACCTAAAATCAATCTACAGGACATGCTTTTTAAATCTGAGTAAACACCTAAATAAAAACTCAACAGTAAAAACCGTAAGCAGTGAAAATTGTTATTAGTACGAAAACACATTACACGATGATATGTAAAAAAAGGCAGGGTAAACTAATGAACTAGACAGTTCACTAGTACACTCTTCTGGTAGGGTTGCTGTCTTTTTTACACATTCCCCATTTCCATTCTCAATTTTAATACAAAAAAGGCAGAGTGAAAAATACATAACAACTAATAGAATGCAAGACAAAATTTTTCATCCTAACCCCCCTTCCACCCCCTTAAAAACCAAATGGTAGGTCCGTTATCTATACCTTTCACCTTGCAACCTGTGTTTTTTTTTTACTTTCAACATGTTTTAACTTTTTAATTTGACGTTCAGCGGTGGCGAATCTAGAAATTTTCATAAGAGGGGGCCCACTGTCTGCCTAAAAAGGGGGGGGGGATTCCGTCACGCTTCAGTGATTCCCTATATAACCAACCAAATATTTTCTGAAAAAGGGGGCACCCAGTCCTTCTTTAAACGTAAATAATGCTCTCACACTTGTTTTAACTAAATGTTTACCATATAGGACCATATATTGAAATCACTTCAACAACAGACTGCTGTCGTACCGACAAGCAAAGCTCTGCATCTTCAAGTTCAAGGTCTTACCTGAACTGGTTCCCAGATTGCATACCTACATTGGATAACAGACGTTCTTCTGTCTGGACTGTTGTAGAAGTTGAACTTTACCAGTTTGAAGGTGAGGATGTTTGTTCTATCCACAGACCTGTTACCCGTCACCTATTCTGTAAATTCCACCTTTTTCAGAACCACTTCGGTTTTGGGAATCCTCAGGTTACCTGACAGTGACAGGTATGGGGAAAATCTGGATTCATCATTCAGAATATTTTTTTGTCATTTGTTTGACCACAATAATGTCAACTGGTCAATGCTTATTAGATAGAGCAATTATATTTGCCTACACAGTTTAAAAAAAAAAACAATTTAAAATTCAGAAATAAAGTTATTCATTCAATCTACCAAATACATGAAATATATAGACCCATTCAAGTGCACCTTTGGCTTTGGGTCCAGGGTGTTCTTGACTTTTGATTGTATTCAAATTAAAGTTGTGTAGGACTCTTTGTAAACAACAAATGATTATGCTGGCATGAACATATCATACTTGTATTAGTGACTTAATCACAATGAAAATCTTTAATAGATCAAACTAAGTAAAAGTCTATTGTTTTTACATAAATCTAAGCTTTGCATACAATCCCTATTTTCTATTCGTCCAGATCAGGCAATGCAAAAATGATTGCTGGTTTCCCCTATCCCTGCCTGGAATGAAGATGTAAAAAAAGGAAGAATTGTTATAGGACTAAATTTAAAGAAGACATTATCTGATTATTGTTTAATAAACTGAATGTGACTTTTTTCCTTTGTAATACTGGTTATTTCAAGCATTTCTGTTAAGTTTTGTCATAACCAGAGTTCAATAGTTTGAGAAAAATCTAGCATAATGAAAGACGACATCTACAGCGATTCAAGCAAAATTTCTTCGACAAATCCAAACCAAGCCGCATCAAGATAAAATATAGTGTGGACCAAAAAATGATCAAATATTTATCTTATCTACCTACAAACAGTTGAATATGATACTTAAGATGATTTTAGGAAGATAAATACCACTTATGGACCTCATTGTCTCCTTTATAAGGTCTCTTTTGGTCAATGTATACCTCTAATTTCCTTAAAATTTTAACTTTTCAGGTCAATAAGTAAAAATAATGGGGTAACTTTCACTCATTTATGATAGAAATGTTATCAAAAATGAGTAACTGAAGTATTTAAGCAGAATGAACAATCCATATATAAGTTAACTGTCTCCAAGGAGGTTTCAATAAGTCCTTACGTCAAAATTAAATTTACGCAGCATTCCAGAGAGGGACATAAAAGGCTTCTCTTTTAAAGAATAATTTGTCGTTACAGCATTAAAAATAATTTCATTAACTTATAAACATATATTTATTTAAGTATTTCCTAGGAAAATGTTCTATCATAGCTGAATATAAGAAATAAGGAGAAAAAGCACCCCCCTCCAGCCCCCCCCCCCCCAAAAAAAAAAACCCAAACAAAAAACAAAATCAATTTCAAGTAAAATAATTCTCATAAAATGTGTTTTGGAGACACAATCCACTCAGATGTTTCATTTTTTGTTATGCTGATATCTATAATACTAAAATAATGAGGTCCAATTTGTCAGGCGGCATGGGATAAAAACGACAAATCAAAGAATTCAACTTTATATATAGCTAATATAGGACAATGGTGTTGATTAAAAGTTACACCACTCCAGACCCTTTTGTTTTCCACATAATTCATATTGTAAATAATTAACAAGTTCCAATACCAATACCAATGGTATATTCACCTTTTACCTATACCTTATCTGTACGTTCTGCATCTGACAGGCACACCACCAAACGGTGTATTTAGGATTTGCTATATATACAAGGGTCATAATCACAAGGTTGACAATACTAAATTCTATCACATTGTTTCCTATTGTAGTATTTTAATCAGTATGACTTTAAAAGATGATAATATGAATACTAAAAATCTAGACTTAAAATAAGGCGTATAGGTTCAGTTTACAATTTGTTAGCCGGCATGACGCAAAACAGCAAAACCAAGAATTGGACTTTATTTATAATTAATATTGGACAATGCTGTTGATAAAAAATTACTCCACTCCTGAGGCTCTTTTGTTTTTCAAATAGTTAATATTACCAATAATTGATAAGTTCCAGGTCGACGGTTTCTAACAGAAAGATTTTGAAAGTAGAGAAAACTGTGCATCTTATAATCAGCATGACTTTATCAGATAACTAAATATCCAGGCTAAAATAAGGCTTACACATAGTTCTATACTTTATTTTAATCAGGGACCAGCGATTTCACGGGTGTGTTCTAGTCTTATGTAAAATTTTACACAAATGGACACAAAAGATACTACACTATATTTGACCTTCGTTCTAATAAAAATAATCAAATATAAATTTTGATCTCGACTTTCTGCATTTTCACCGATCTGCATATCATTTTTTTTATTATTTCACATGCGTATTTGTCTTGTATTTGTGCCAATCAGCATTTCTTTTTTTCTTTCACTTGCGTAGATTTTGTCTTTCATTTTCTCCAATTGTGTACATGTTAATTAGATAGGTGAAAGTTCTTTTTCAGCACCATTTATGAATATTATGTTTTCTGGTCTGTGCGTCCGTTCCTCCGTCTGTCCCGCTTTAGGTTGAAGTTTTTGGTCAAGGCAGTTATTTATGAAATTGAAGTCCTATCAACTTAATACTTAATACACAATGTTCCTTATGATATGATCCTTCTAATTTAATGTCACAATTTTCAAAAATTGAGTATTCAGATAAACAATTATTCCTAGATGTTTTGACATACTGGCAACGTATGCATGGAACTAATGTATTGATGATTCTCGTAAAATAATGTCCGATCTTGCAATGAAGTTAAAATTTATTTATACTGCTTATTTCACAAAATCTTAAAGTAAAAATAAAATTATGACAAAGGGTCATTGTCGTTTGTCATTTGTTTCATTTCAAATTGTCTAAAAGAGAAATGACAAACATTTCCCCTGATCTCACTGAAGATAATTACCTAATTTATGTATATCAACACTTTGGTTAGCTTGCTTTCTTTGTTTGTATATTTTGTTTAATTATTTTTTGATAATGTCCAATTGAATTTAAATATCATATATATACAGGTTTACATACCTATATATGAAGATGTCAATCTTAATTACAAAGCTTGAATAAACATGTAAACAAACAAAGCAAGGAGGCCAACCAAAGTTTTACCCTACATGCTTTAGGAATTAGCTGTAAGGCAAAACATAATAATAAAATTAATACTCAGCGAATGTGAAATAAAATCAAAATTGTCGGTGGTAAAAACTAACTATAGTTATAAATTTAACTTAAGACAAAAAGAATTGCTCCAAGAATAATATCCAACATTAAATCCCTCCCTTTCATTTAGCTTCAACTATGACCGGAAAGATTGAAAACAAATTTTGATTTTTAATACCGGCAACAACCTTTGTTTAAATTTCCAAAATGAGCAATTTAGATTTATAATATTTTATCCTGTTGGAGAAATCTTACTTTGTAGTTTTCAACGGAAAATTATTTCTAAAATAATTTTTGAATTAAAAACTTTTTTGTATTTTATATTTACTGTCTCGTTTATTCAAAACACTTGAGATAGTAATAACAGGGATTGTATTTTATGATAGATTTATAACATTTTAGAATAAAAAACTTTAATTCATATTATTATACTATAATTTTAATTTCCTTATATCTTAAACAGTCAGGGGACTAAATACTGAAATAAGTGATTTTTAAATCACTTATTTGAGTAGCAAATTTGAAGTTTTGTCACAAATTGTGATTTTGATGTTTTACCAAAATTTTAAACTGTGACATAGCTTTAAATAATATCTTTTCATTAATAAACTTGGAAAAAATGAACTTTTTGCTTTTTTTATGTAGCAAGGTTTATGCCTTTGATGCTATCATTTATCTGCAAATTCTATTTTAGTTGAAAAAATGCTATAATAATGGCTTTACATAATGAACTGATACTTTCTTAACAGATTTTTCCCAGCAGTGGGAGTATTTTTCCTGTGAAGTTCAAGGTTTCATCTTTCAGATTATGTATAAAATTCTACTGTTCTGATAAAAATTTCACTGTTAGGGGACAGTTGAAATTAGTGGGGGTTATTAAAATAATGATACTTAAATAAGTGATTTTTGGGAAGGAAATTGAGGTATGATACTTAAACAAATGATCTTAATGTCATTATCCTAGATTCAGTACAAGGTCATCACCTGAAATGACCTGGTCATCCTAGACAAAACAGATGTTGGTTCTGATAATTTTAGAAACATAATTGTCCCTGGATCATTAGTATTCTATATTTAAAGCTATAATAAAATTAAATCACTTCTTTTAGTGATTAATTTGTACTACTTAAATAGGTGATTATTAAAGAAAGACAACTCTTCCTTCCAATCTTTATGGAAATAATGTTGCTTTAATCAGTGATTTAGAAAATCACTCATTTAAGTAAGTCCCCTGACTGTTAAATATTCAGAAATAATGAATCACAAACTTGATGCAATAATTAAGTTTGTCTAAGTCAGGAAAAATAATGGTATAAAGACGTTCGTTCATGATTTTGTGTGTCCGCCTGTCAACAGTAGCGAATAAGTTCATTATGGCAGACTTCTAAAATTGACACAGAAAAAAAAACACACTTCTAGTCTGATATAGTCGAATACTCTGTAAGTTTACGCCAGTACCATCTTTCATTTTTTGTATTTTCAATAATTATTCTAATGAGGGACAGAGGACAAAAACAGATTTTCATAACAAAAGCGGCGTGAAAGGTTATTTCAAACAATTTTTCATTCCAACGGATGGTGTTTCTGAAGGTAAATATTATGTGGCAACTGCATCATAAGATCTGATACTGATACATGCATTTAATCTCTTGTATTACCGGATGATAAAGTAGGTGAATATATTTGCTATTCTTGGAAATTTAAATGTGAGTTTCAAAAGTCCAATTTGCGATTTTTTTCAAATAGTGGGCCAGCAAGAAAAGTTTGTACTATGACGTCAGATGCAATGTTCTAAAGAAAGACAACTCTTTTCTTCAAAACAAACGAGAAAAAAAAACATGAAAATTACTCATGACTTTTTTGAAAGGTCGGTGACGCACACTTTTTTTTTGCTTTATTTTGAAGATTACATACACATGGCACTTTCCTTCTTGAAATTTTGTATGGATAAATCACTGGCAGAAATTTTTTAATACTGGAAACGTTTTTCATTTTTCATTTTTATTTTTGGCGGGGATGAAATAAATCATATTTTTAAAGATCAAAACAATATGAGTTTTAAATTTTTGAACCTGTTTTGATAGATACAAATCTACTGTTTAACGTGAAACAAGAACTATGCTTATAGGTTTGATATAAAGGATTTTTTTGAGAGTTTAGATAACAAGCAAATATTATGTTAATATTCAGGAAACGCAAAACTGAGGTTGCTATAGTGACAAAAATAAGTTGGTGACCCCCAATTTGTTTCATCACATTTTGTTCCTCAAATCATGAAATACCTTCACACAAAATTTTAAGGAAAAATCACTGGTAGAAATGAATAGGTTGTTTGGTCTTTAAGTAACAATACCTAATTTGTTTACTATCAACCACCTTGACACTTTTTTACAGAAAATGTAAAAATTATAATTTGTCAGATGCTGTGAAAAAGTGTCCTTCAATTGGACATTCTTTTATGATAAAGTACTATTAAATTCTGTCCTACAAGGTTGACATTCAATAAGAGGACTTTTTCACAGTGAAAGCTAAGTGTCTCTTAAAGGGAGATAATAAAAAAGTCACTGATCTTTAATTCTGCTAAGTTTTATGACTTATTGGGAGCTGTCAACAAGCACCAAATCTAAAGAAACTTCTGACACGAGCAAAATTCAGTACACAGAAAGAAGGTGGCAGAAATACAAAAATGGGGGGATCCCAGATGTGGAACATGCTAAATGCTAGAAGCTAGACTCTGAAATCAGGCACAGCAATTACACCGAAAAATATTATTTATTGTGCAACCTGTCCCACTTGTAATCAAAACTACATACAGGTCAAACCATTTGATAGAGGAAGAGTTCACTGTGAAAGAGCTGTCTGGACAAAGGTCCCTTCAATTAGAAACTCTCCATGTTCTGAACACTTTGACCAATGTGGAAAGGGAAAATTTAAACTATATCCCTTTCAGGTCAGGTGAGCTTTTCTTATCAATTGGCGTCCGTCGTCCATTGTCGTGCTGCCCCTGAATTGGAAATTTTAGCGAAATTTTGCCGTTTTTGGTTATTATCTTCAATATTATTATGGAAATAGTTAAACTGTAAACAGCAATAATGTTCAGCAAAGTAGGAACTACAAAAAAGTCAACATGACCAAAATGGTCAGTTGACCCCTTAATGAGTTACATTGCCCTTTATAGTCAATTTTTGTCAATTTTTTTTTTACAAATCTTCTCTGAAACTACTAAGGCAAATTTAACCAAACTTGTCCTCAATTATCATTAGGGTATCTAGTTAAAAAAATGTGTGAAATGATGCCATCCGGCGAACCAAGATTGCCAACATGGCAAAAAATTGTAACTAGGGTAAAATGCAGTTTTTTGCTAAAATCTCAGAAACCAAAGCATTTTAAGCAAATCTGACGCAGTTAAATTTGTTTCGTTAGGTCTAGGTCTATCTGCCCTGAAATTTCCGTAACAAACATGCAAAATGTTGTTGGGTTGCTGCCCCTGAATTGGTAATTTTAAGGAAATGTTGCAGCTTTTGGTTATTATCTTGAATATTATTATAAATAGAGATAAACTGTAAAAAGCAATAATGTAGAGCTAAGTTAGACCTACAAATTAGTCAACATGATGAAAATGGTCAATCGACCCCCTTAAGGAGTTATTGCCCTTTATAGTCAATTTTTAACAATTTTCATAAATTTTGTAAATCTTGTAAAATTTTACAAAATAGTTTAACTACTGGGATAGATTCATAGGTTCATTAGATAGAGATAATTGTAAGCACTAAGAATGTTCAGTAAAGTAAGATCTAATACCCTAGTCCCACTAGGCCACGATCGCACTACGATCTGTGAAAAAAATGCAAATATTGATGATCGTGGTACGATCGTGTAGGTCGCAGTAAGGTCGTACCATGGTCGTGGTGGGGTCTTCAAAATCGTGAAGAGCGTGGACAACTTTGAACATGTTCAAAACAATCGTGGTGCGGTCGTGGCGAAATCAGGTCGTGGTAGAAGCGTAGTGAGAGCGCATTAAGATCGTAGTAAGATCGCAAAGGTCGCTGTACAATCGTAGCGAGAGCGTAGCGAAAGCGTGATTCTATTCGGAGAGATTGCGCTACGATCTCACAGCGACGTTATGACGACCTTACTAAGACCATCACGTTCTCACCGCGACCCAACTACGCTTCCACTACGACTTTACCACGCTGTTCACGACCATAGTACGATTCTAGCACGCCCTTGCCGTCCTTATCACGCTCTTCTCACGACCTTACTACGTTCACACTACGACCATCATTTCTATCGTCATTTTCACATAAAATATATAAAAAAAACTCCCTAGATTTTGTTTGTCTGAATGTATTTATCCATTTGCTCTAACGGCTCAACCATGCTTCTCGTTTTTATATAGATTAGACCGTTGGTTTTTCCCGTTTAAATGGTTTAACATTAGTATTTTTTTGGGCCCTTTATAGCGTGTTGTTCGGTGTGAGCCAAGGCTCCGTATTGAAGGCCGTATCTTGGCCTATAATGGTTTACTTTTATAGATTATTACGTTGATGGAGAGTTGTCTCATTGGCACTCATACCACATCTTCCTATATATATTGACACATCTGTGTCATCTCTTCTATCGTTCACTAAAATATCGTCATTTGAGCTTTATGGACCAGCAATAGGTTGTAATTTAGGTTTGATTGGTCGTTCCGACATCTCTTGATGACAAGTATTATACTACTTATGTGTATAGTATCAGTTTAATTGGAGTCTGGAGCTGGCATGTCAGTAAACTGCTAGTAGTCTGTTGTTATTTATGTATTATTGTCATTTTGTTTGATATTTTCTTTAGTCACATCTTCTGACATCAGACTCGGACTTCTCTTGAACTGAATTTTAATGTGCGTATTGTTATGCGTTTACTTTTCTTCATTGGCTAGAGGTATATGGGGAGGGTTGAGATCTCACAAACATGTTTAACCCCACTAATGTTGCGCCTGTCCCATGCAGGAGTCTTGTACTATTTTTAATTTTAGTTTCTTGGAGTTTAGTATGGCGTTCATACTTTGCTCCCTCTGCCTCTACATCAACCCCTACCACCACGCCCACGTGTTCTAGTAGATTTTGGTGGCATGACTGTATTGTTTCCGAGAAATCTCCGTTTTAATCAGAAATAGAAGGAATGGAACTATATTGATATGAAACACGATATTGACGGTATTGCTGATAACGTAGTAAGATCGCGGTATGAACGTAGTATAATCGTGGTAAGAACGTGCTATAATCGCAGTAAGATCGTGTTGCAATCGGATAACTCGTGGTATGGTCGTAGTGAGAGCGTGAAGAGCGTAGAAACATCTTTATAAGCGTACTGAGGTCGCAGAATAAGCGCGGTGAGAACGTGGTTTAATCGTAGCGGGATCGTTGTAGAAGCGTAATTAGGACGTAGTAGCATCGTGAAAGCAACGAAAATCAACATTTTCATGCCGTTCATACCGCGACCTCACCACGATCTAAATTTATTTTAGATCGCGGTGAGCGTGGAGCGATTGTGGTCTAGTGGGACTGGGGCTTTAACAAACACATCACCAGCATCAAAACACAATTTTGTCATGAATCCATCACTCTGCTGTGTCCTTCGTTTATGATATGCACATAGACCAAGGTGAGCAACACAGGCTCTTTAGAGCCTCTAGTTTCAGATGTGGACCTAAGATAAAATTCCACATTTAACTGTATTAAGCCGACTTTTAATAGGAAGTGAAATTTGGTCTGTGAATAAGATTCCGTATATACAAACTACCACATGACGTTACTATTAGGTAACATCACAAGTTGTTACTAGTAACAATAACAATTCTGTCTGATGAACTGTAAGGGATGCAGTGAAAGCGCTAACAGAAACAGTGTTCGATTTATAATGTGATTTTTTTTTGTGTTTTTATTTTTATGTTCTTTGAAAATTTCTTCATACATTGTTGGTCATCAAAAATGTGTGTCATTAATATTTACATGTACTTGTGACTTTTGAATGTTCAAAACTGTTCTATTTGCTTAAAAGTAATCTGAAGCAATTTCTAGACGAAGCTTCGATCATCAGGGTAAAAAGCCTTGTGACCTAAATATTGATTAATCAGTTAAGCTAATTCTTTTTTTTTTCATTAATAAAAAAATTCTACAGATGATTAAGTATATATAACTTATATTTATTTCAAGCAAACTATAAGAATGTTTATAAAATTTAAAAAAATCACAGAATCTTAATAAAAAAAAAATTGCATTATTTGTTAAACATGTTAAAGGGACAGTATGGACTCAGTTCATCATTATGATTGGAGCACATGTCATGTGCATGCTGTGTATATTGTATAATAGATTTATTATGTCTTGTCTATCTTAAGTTTGGTTAAACTGCCTACTGGGAAAACATTATTACATGTTTACATTCTCAATTACTACTATAAGTCAATTATGTGTGAAAAATTTCAATTTCATGGGTTTTAATCTGGGTTTTAATCCCCAGGATGTGAAACATTAGAATTTGTGTATTATAAATGAAGAGATATGAAAATTTTATCCTCAGTACTGTAGGTTCCAGTTACTTAATTAAAGACAATATAAATATTAAATTAGGGTAATAAATATCCCCCCTCCCCCCCAAAAAAAAAATGAACATTGAGAAGTTCTCACTCTGATACATATTTCAATGATCAATTTAATCATCTTTTATAAATTAGATGTGAGGACATGCATGGATAGTTTTAAAACTTTTTCTTAACTTGGAAAAAGCACCTGGTTTTCTTAAGAGCACAAAATTTCAGGGGGAGGATGCAGAGCCTCTATATATTTACCGTTCTCCTGGATACTGATTTGTGAACATGTAAAAATAAGGCAGCTAATGCACTTATGTAAGCTCAACAGCGAAAATGACAAATGTATAATTTTATTTACTTTTTCAATTTCTCATTGATGTGTTGTAAATTTTCTGTTAGAAACTCACACGAATCTCTATCTAAACTAGTGTGACAGTAACACAAGACTGTTATCTTAATTTTGCATATTTTTTTTCTAGGTGTACAACTGTGCAAGTATTGAACATCAGCTTGAAATGCAATGTGACCTAAAAGACAGTATAATAATGGACAGATGTAAGTAATGATAAAATAGTCAATGATATGGGAAATGTATGAAATTGTAAGAAAAAGTTGACAGGCATATTGTTTTATATATGTCCCTCCGTCGGTCAGTTAACTATATATATATAGGTCAAAGTACAGCCTTCAGCAATGATCATACTGCATAGTCATATATAAAAAAGGCCCTGAAATTACAATTGTAAAATAATTCCAAACTAATGACCTTAATATTAATATACAAATAAAATAACTAAAAACAAATATGCAACACAGCAACAAACAACAACCACTGATTGTCCAGGTTCCTGACTTGGGACAGGCACAGAAGATAGCAGGATTAAACATGTTAGTGGGATCCAAGCCCTAATAAAATCATATTTTAGTTATTCTCCTCAAGAAAATCTAATATTATAATGTAAATAACATCAACCATTGTCAACACTTTTAAATGTTGTACTTAACTTTATATATAAAGAAGATGTGGTATGATTTTCCACAAGAGACCAAATGACACAGAAATTAAAAACTAAAGGTCACTGTACCGGTACCTCTTCAACAATGAGCAAAGCCCATACTGCATAGTCAGCTATAAAAGGCCCCAAAATGACAATGTAAAACAAGAAAACTAACGGCCTAATTTATGTACAAAAAATGAAAGAAAAAATAATATGTAACACTTCAACAATTGACAACCACTGCATTACAGGCTCCTGACTTGGAACAGGCACATACATTACATTGTACCTTAATATTTTAATTTGCATATTGGTATACAATCTATTGTATGTTTTTTTCTTTTTTTCTTTAAAAAGTTATATGCAAGTGGCGGCATAATCTGTGTCCCATGGACCCAATCATGACATTTATTTATTCAGAGAATTTTGAAAGGAATAAATAATGAATAATTTTTCATAATTTTTTTTCATCTTTTAGAGAAGTCGTCTCCTGAAACAACTGAGACAAATCTACCTAAATTTGGCCACACTCATCATTAGGGTATGTATATTATGTTTTAAATGTGTTTGATGACCCTGCCAACCTACATGGCAGACATGGCTAAAAATAGAAAATAGGAGGAAAATACAGTGTTTACTTAAATATCTCTGAAACTAAAGCAAAAGTATAACAGTTGCATTATTTCATGCATCAATTGTAAATGAGAATATCAGGTGAGCAATAAAGGCCCATTGGAGCCATAACTTTCTATAGCCATTATTGTTATAGCTGGTCAGTGGTCATAAACCTATGAAAATAAGTCAATTATTTAACCTCAGAGCACTACCAACAGATTCTTATCCAGTGTATTTGATCATGTTGATGAATAAATTTTATTACAACTCGTTAACAGGGCAAGATATGGAAATTTATTTTTCTTCTGGTTTTATAATATTAAGAAAAAACAAAGGAAAATGATATTTTGATAAACATTAAACATGTTGTTGTGGTTTTGTGCTCTCTTGAACCATCAGATTATTACTGTTCTGCAATAAAAAACATTAAAGAATATCAGGGATTTACGGGAACTTGAAGTAATTGAAAACTTGTTCAAATCCCAAACTGCACTTTAACTTTACTTTGTATCAACCATTAAGTGTTGTGAAATGTTTACACAATGCTTGTTAACACCAAACACTGATCAAGTCACTTTCGTCATTCTCATATTATCATGCATATGTTACTTTTTTAATAGGAAAAAGGATATTAGAGATATATTTACAAGCAGGGACATCTGTGTCCCATGGACACATTTTTGTTTTATTTATTACATATTTTAGTGTATTAAAGTAATTATACTGCTTCCACCTTTCAACATTCTAACAAAGCTCTATCTCATTAATGGATAAATAAATGATACTAGTCATGACCTCAACAGATAATTTTTTTTCAGGTTCTCTGGTCGTAAGAACCTGTTGGCCACACACATGAAGATTTTCATTGATCCTGCTTTCAGCTAAATATCAGAAAAATTAAGAACAAAGGAAAATATGCTGAAACTGTACAGTCACCGGTCAGGATTATTTCAGAAGTGAAATTATAATAAATTTATTTTACTGGTTAATTCCTTTGATTTGTAATTTTAAACAACACACAGAAGCTTTGCATTATTGTTTTACAAGAGAGACACCAAAAGATGCGGTCAACATTTATCATTTTTATCAAAATACACCCAGGACAAACCATGGATACACTTAACTTGAAATATGGTGCTTTCATACCAAAATTGCCTCTGAAGTAAAAGAAATAAAGAACCATTCATGTCAGCAATCAGGGGATAAGATGAAAGAATGCAGAATAAGGTACTGTAATATTCAGTCTTAATAAGAGTCCTGCTTCTCTATATATACATATGCTTTTTGTTATGCCCCGTCGTAGCGGAGGGGGCATTAAGTTTTATCCTTGTATGTTTGTACATAATATTAGATATAAGAAGATGTGGTATGACTTCCAATGAGACAACTCTCCATCCAAGTCACAATTTGTAAAAGAAAAACAATTATAGGTCAAAGTACAGTCTTCAACACAGAGCCTTGGATCACACCAAACATTAAGCTATTATTAATTTAAGGACCCAAAACATTACTATTGTGAAACCAGCTGTCAAACATGAAAACCAACGGTCTAATCTATATAAAAAAAAGAGAAAAGACAAACACTTATAGTGCATGATTTTCTCACTGTGTTGAAGACCCATTGGTGGACTTCGGTTGTTGTCTGCACTTTGGTCAGGTTGTTGACATATTTCCCCCAATTCCATTCTCAATTTTATGAAGAAGTTATTGAACTTTATTCTTGAAAAAGAGACGGAGGTATCATGTTCACATGGCACATCTGTTTATTTGTTTTAGTTCACTCTTAACTTAAGTTTGCTTAACCAAATGTACTGAAACTTAAACACAATGCTTATTACCACAAAAATCAGATCAAGTACTCATTTGGGTACTGTGTGTCACTTTTACCATTCTTGATTTATGACCCTTTAAAATGTTATATGCAAGCAGGGGCATAATCTGTGTCCCATGGACCCATTCATCATTTATTTATTCAGAAAACTCTAAAAGGAATAAATAATCCTTAATGTTCATACAGATAAAACATATTGTTTTAAGGATTTTAATCTGTTTATTAAGTCACATGCAAACTCAATATTGCTCCCCTTTTAAATCTCGATCAGTGTTTGTAAAAAGAAAAAAGTAACATAAAAGAATGCAGGTTGCCAGGAACATTCAAATTGGAGAAAGGGAAAAAGAACACAACTCTACGCTAAATAATTTTGAAAACTTATTGGCTATACTATCTTTATTTATAAAAATGTCAAAAACATTATGTACATTATGATCATGTTGATTGTGTGAAACGTCACACAAGGCAATCAAAATGGTCAGGGAGGAAAAGAAGTTTTATTATAAATGTCAAATGGTTATAGTCTCAAAAGGCAACCTATTAACATAATCAAAATTGTTGATTTCACAGTTAATATTTACTTTTAGCATGTTCAGCAGAATAGAACGTTTTTGTTATATTTTATTAAATGTTAATTTACTTTGCTCTTGTAGGCAGGAGTGAAAGGAAGAGAAAGCTAGGCATCAGTAAAGAAACAGATCAATTTATAATATGTCATAATTCCATCTGAATATAACAAACATTGCACATGCTATGAAGACTTTATTCACATGTATACTATGATTTGTAGTTATATTTTATTGTATGTATTTGTAATATTAAAAGTACATGTATTTTACTTTAGAACAGTATTTTAATTTTTATATTTTGCTGTGGAGAATATCAAAGAAATTTAGAAAAAACATAATTAAAGATAGTTTCTTCCATGTTTTCTGTGACAAAAAAAAATGTGCAAATTAGGAAAATTAAATGAGGCTACATTATTGAATATTTTTGAGTTTGAGTTTTTTTTTCATTCCTATTTTAAAATTTCATTGGCATTTGAAATAATGAGTTGAAACTAGTTTTTATCAATTATTTTGTTTTCAAGATGTACAACAGTAGAGAAGGTTAAGGTTTTGTGTACAATAGTTTACTATGATGTAATGGTCAAATAAATTTGAAACTTTGTACTTTCAAGTGTTTATTTAAGTCAGTTTTTTTAAACAATTACAAATAAGTTACTGAACATGGAAATCTGATTGTGGAAGCAGAGTATAATGTGTTATGGACACATATATATATATCTCAATCCCATAGAGCATCGCCCTCCTCACCAGCCTCTCAGTAATGGCATATTGACTTTGAAAATTTCCTTTGTTTACACTGAAATATTTGTGATAAGTCCAGTTTAAGGAGAACCACTAAAAGTAGGTCAGGGATAATTTATATGCAGTTGAATAAGCTTTTGGACAATGCATGTGCTTAGGGATTTTAATAATCCTGAACGCTAAATCATGGTTTTATAACTCACAATCTTTTGCAGTTTTCTGTTTATATGTTAAAGTTTATGCTTAGGCCAGTTTAATATCGACCACTTATAAATAGGATTTAGAGGATGCATAGGCCCCCCTTTTTGTGGGACAAATTTGGTTGATATTATATTTAGGGAATTACTGAAGTATGACAAAAGGGATGCAGTATAGAGTAACCTTATTATTTCTAAGAAATTACTTTTTTGTTTTAAAGAAATGAAAAGTATGGTTATAAACATATTTTTTATGAATTAAAATTTTAACAAATGTTGGAAACAAATTTACGTAAAAACTTTTTTTAATGTATCAAAATTGTGTGTTGTAAAATCTGAACGATTTTTTTTTTCTGGATTTTCCCCAATATGTTTGAAAAACCAAAATGCATAATTTTTTCTTGTAGATTTTATTTCGGGATTTTTCCCGAAATGGGTAAAAAAATCTATGTAACAAGTGTGTGTCTGATATTAGATTTATATTTTCGGGATTTTTCCCGAAATGTGAAAAGAAATTATTATTCATGAGGTCTAGCATATACATTTGAATTTTCGGGATAAATCCCGAAATATTTGAAGACATCTGTGTTATACATGTTGTACTTAGTTTATTTTTGTCGGGATATTTCCCGAAATGCCTTTCAGATCTGTTTGTCAAAATGCTCTGCCAACATATATGTAATAAATAATAATGTTGAGAATGATTTCGGGACATTTCCCGAATAATTTGTTGTCACATACATCTTTACTACAAAAATTTTGAAACTTTCATATATTTTGGGAAATTTCCCGAACAATAAATGTAAATTTTATCAATTATAAGAATAAAAACATGGAATGTTGTAAAAAATGTGTGTTTCTTTATGAAATCTGCATTCAATTTATGGTAAACATTGAAAAAGATTATAAAAAGGAATAAAATGGATTTTACTCTTTTAAAATAGAGTCTGTTGTAGACTACATTTCATCAGTTCTATTTCAGTTATATAAGATCCTTAAACGTTGCATCAAGTTTATCATATTCTTTATTGTTTGAGATAGGCCCCTTTTGCTATAGCATTAATGATGTTGATTCCGATGAATAGTTATCAAAGGTACCAGGCTTATAACTTTTAAATACACCAGACGCGCGTTTCGTCTACATAACACTCATCATTTACGCTCAGATCAAAATAGTTATAAAGCCAAACAAATAAAAAGTTGAAGAGCATTGAGGACCTACAATTCCAAATAGTTGTACCAAATACGGCTAAGGTAATCTATGCCCTGGATAAGAAAATCCTTAGTTATTCGAAAAATTCTTACTTTTGAAAGAGTTAATTTTTTTTTTTTTTTTTACATATATTGATATTCATGGCAACACCGAAGTGCTGACTACTGAGTTCGTGATACCCTCGGGGACGAAACGTAAATCAGCGATAGACCATTGAGGACCTAAAATTCCCCAAAAATGTAAATTATTATACTATCTACCTGGTTTGTAATAACATGATCAACAATAAGAGTGTCACATGCGGTTAAGGATATGCTAACCTCTCTGGAGCTCTTGAGATCATCTCCATTTTTGGTGGGGTTTGTGTTGCGTATTCTTAGGTATTCTAATTGGGTGATTTGTACTATCTTAGTGTTTTTTTCTGTCTAAGTCATAGCTTTGTCAGTTTATTTTTATCGTTCAAACAGTTTGAATGTCCTTCTGGTATCCTTCGCCCCTCTTTATCTAGTATGTCAAAATATCAACTTTAATTTGAAGATGCAAACAAAGATATTTAAAAAAACTTTTTTCTTTAACTTTTAAGAATTATATACGGAAGCTTCGACTTAGAAAGTTTCCCGAAATGTACATGCAGCTAAGGCTTCCAAAATTTGCTCTTATAATGAAGGATTTGAAATTTTAATTTTTGTATTTATTTTCTCTGTTTCCATTGTAACAGAAGCCAATTTAAACCTTATAATATCTCTTGCACAACTTTGCATAGTGATCCATATTATGGTCCCTGAAAAGTTTTCTCTGGAACCGGGAGCGAACCGGGATCATTTGTTATAGTAGTCTGATGCACTAACCACTACATCACAGCTCTAACTTAAACACTGGAATAGAGAACATAACATTTAAAATGCCAGTGGAAAAAGAAACAATAACGAATAGAGGCAAACAATTTACATAACTTCGATTTCTATGAACAACCATAAAATATATGCCGAGTCTTATTGTTCTTATGTTTCGATGGAAAGCAAAAACAAAAACCCAGTCATATATAAAATATTTTCTGAGCTATTTGTCAAAAAGATAAGATAGAAGAAGGAATTATGGTCCATATACTAGATGATAACAAAAATAATAATTGTAATAAAAAATAAGTACTAATAATGAAAACACAGACAAAAAAAAACCCAACTCAGAGATAAAAAGCATCATCTATGTGATCCCCCTGATTTTGATGGGGTTCATTTTTCTATGTTGTGTTTCGTGTACTTGTGTTTGTCTGCTGGTCCTTCTTTTTCTACACATGGGATTGTCAGTTTGTTTTCGACTTGTGAGTTCGAACCTCTCTGGTATCTTCTGTCTTTCCTTTTGAATGCTTATTGACAAACTAAGTTTTGCTCCTCATGATTTAGCGTACATTAATTGGCAAATATGTACTGCATAACAAGCTTTATAGAGGACCTAAATGTCAGTTGTAAAACAATTGACCGAGAACACCAGACGAGAAGGGGGCACACTATACCAAGATCTGATAAGTTTTGTCACTTTTGCGACTCAGTTGACATCAGTGACTAATACTATCATATAATCTCATGCAATGTTTTCAAATACTAAAGAAAGAATTTTTTACCACAAAATTGTAAAAAATGACTGATTTGTAGATCTTACTTTGCTGAACATTTGCTGTTTATATTGTATCTCAATCTATTATAATATTCAAGATAATAACGAAAAACTACAAACGATTCTTAAAATTACCAATTTAGGGGCGAGAAACTCTATTTTTTTGGGATTTATTTTTTTACTGTTTAAGTAATTTCTGATTAGAGCTTTTATTGGCAGTACATTGTTGCTCGTAGATGTTTAAGATAATCCCGTTTTTTATCATCTTTAAAAGCTATAAGAAGACATATATACTCTTTAAAGGGTGGTCCTTAAATCATAATGCAATAATGTGTTTACAATTGAAGACAATATGTGCCAGCCAAGTATTGCTCTTTCAATAACCATCATTGCATAAACATTAACGTTAGGATAGATCACCTCAATATTTATACAACTTTGAAACAACACAACAAGCTAAAGAGATTCCGATGTAGTTGTTACATCTTTAAAAACGAAAACCAAGGATATCTCCACTTTCCTCCTTTTGTATTGCTTTTATCCGTTTATCACTGCTGGGCGGCCCACATCTATTTAACAAATCATGAATAACCAAAAACTTGCATTCAAAGAAACACCAACATTTATTTCAAAGTGTTTATTATAAAGCAATTAGATATATATGATATTAATAAAAGCTATATTTATATAATAAGTAAATAATATAATTCTATATGAAATGGTTTATATTTCTTAATATTTCGACAGAATCAACAAAAAAGAAAAGAAAACCAGTCTTAAGAAATTAATCAAAACCTTATCATTGGGTCTGCTACAACATCATGGGGTCTGTTGTAATCAAAGCAATATGTTTTAAATGTTTACATGTTTTATTTAAAAAAAAATATTTGTTCGGCCTTAACTATTTTGATGTGAGCGTTACTGATGAGTCTAATGTAGATGAAAGGCGTGTCTGGCGTATCAAATTTTAAGCCTGGTTCCTATGCTAACTATTTTGCTGTGAGCGTTACTGATGAGTCTAATGTAGACGAAAGGCGTGTCTGGCGTATCAAATTCTAAGCCTGGTTCCTATGCTAACTATTTACACATCAAACCTACAAAAAGAAGAAATACCGGGATCATTTCCCTCAGTTTATATCATACCACACGGAACTGTGTTCCGTTATCATAATCCGTCAGCTCTTTTCTTGTCACAAAAATTCCATTGAGAACTCACAACAGATGTTCATGCAGCCATGTAGTTAAAATGAAATACTTTTTCGATGCATATATCTGTTTATTTTTTTTTTTTCATTTATAAATCATGCCAATATACTATTTATGTTTGATTTGAACATACTACTGCGACATTTTGTCATCGCAACTCATCTGAAACAATATTCAATAGTTTTATGAGTCTGTACAGATTAATAAAACGTAAATGAAGACGTTTTTAAAAATTAATTATTCAGAAATAACTGATTGACCAGTTCACTCTGTTAGGAGGATGAGTCCTTGAAATTATGAATCTGGTGCGATGTTGATTGCCAGGGGAGGAACATTGGAATTTAGGTACGCTTTCGGTTTTGTGACATTGATTTGTTTAACTCAACATTTTATGATTCTTCATTTGAACATTAGCATAATGATGTCAGCAGCGTTAGACCAGCAATCTATCTTTTGTTTAGAACTTTCCAAAGTATAACAAGTATTCCAGAAAAAAAAAGTTATATACATATGAACCTAAAAACAACTATACATGGATTGTTTGCTGCTTGATAAAACACACATTTTCGTAACAAACTTAGGAGCTGATATATAAGAAGATAAAACAAAAATATACGGATCTGAGACTAAATAATTTGAATAAGAGCTACTACATGAGATAAAATAATTTACATATTAACATGCTTAACTTACAAAAACAAAGCTTAATATACAAATTGTACACATCAAAATATATTCCTCTGCAATAAAAACTTCTCAACATGTATATAAATTTACATTGCTGAATTATTGTTTCAATCATTTAAGTATTCTATAATTCTAATATTAAGCAAAAACCAGGGTTGGCAAAGTATTACTCGCCTGGGAATTCCCGGGTGTTTTCCCGGGCTGGGCAATACTCCCAGAACTATGTAATACTGGTCATTAATGGGCAATATGATTTTTTAAGCTGGTTTCAACACAAACTAGTTAAGACTTGGTGTAGTTTCATAGTATTACAGCTATACTTTTTAAACAGATAACCATTGAGTAATTTCTAGATAATTTCTATATAAATAATAAAAAAAAAAATCATTCTGTTTTCCATTAATTCTTTATGTTACTTAGGTAGAATACAATATTTGCACATTTATGGATACCTTCCGAATAGCCAAGCATTGTTTCAATAATCCAAACTTTGATAAAAAAGCATTTTTTTAAGTGAATTATTATTTTAATTGTTAAACATTCATATTGCTTAACAAACATTCTAAGGGGTAATGCCATTAAAATTTATAAAATTGAAAGGGCTGATTATTGTTACATAAACAAATATGTGTTCTAATCTGAATAATTACTTATTAATTAGTGACAGTACATATACATAATTTAAATTTAATTTTTCTTAAATGTAATTGTTAATTTTTAATAGGAGTTATGCTTATTTGAATTTTTTTTTTATGCTACTTACTGTTTGACCAATCCAGACAAACAAAACAGGTTATACATATCTGAAATGTATTTCATTTGTGATTGATCACTGAATCCTCTTAATGTATAGTCATCTCAAATGCACTTGCTCATATATATAGTTGAAAACGCACTTGTTGATATAAAGTATTCACAAAGGCACGTGCATTATAATAGTCAATACACAAACACTTTATGACATATGTAGTCATAATTAACCTCATCTTATCATGTTTATATATAATTAAAAAAAATGTAAGTAATTGCAAACAAAATTTAAAAAAACAAATTCAAAAACATAAAACAAAACATATTTGATATTTAGTAGAAACAAAACAAAACAAAAATACTGGTTCATTATGTTTGACTTTGAATTAAAGTAAAAGTTCGGATAAGTTTTAAAATGTGTTAACAGCCCCAACCGAAATTTTAATAAGAATGCTGAAGAACTATTATAATCATTGTTAGTGTAGAAAGTTAGATAAAAAAACCCACCAAGCTTTTAGAAATATTAAAACGGAAAGTCCCTAATCAAATGTTCAAATGGCAAAACCAAAAACCTTAAACATACCAAATGAATAGACAACAACAACGGTGATGAATGACGTGACGTTGAAGAGATGATTTTGTTTTCCGTAAGTCATATTTTAGATAAATAACAATACATACAAATCTGACAGTTGTTTCTTACATAAACATGGTATCTATATGATTATTAGTCTTTAGGGAAAATAGATATAAGCAGAATAACATAATAAAAAAAAATGGTGTTCAATAACGAAGGGTTAAAACAAAAAAGTGCTTGAATTGTGAGAAAAAGACAATTGTTACACATGTATATAGTACACATGTCATGAAACAATTTCAAAACAACGTTTAAAAGAAAATGCACTGATTACTTTGATTATGATGGCAAAAGTTAAACATAAAAGCATTTTAAAATTTAAATGTTAAGATTTCAGCTTACAATAACAGTTGTAGGTTCCTTCTATTCTTAATATTTATTATTCTTGTAGCATTCTCCAGTCACATGAAATTGATGTTTAAATGAAAGGTACTCAAACCAAATCTGATAATGTGTTTTCAACCATTTTGACATGTTTACCAACGTTACTAAATGCCTGTCCAATTTTACGCAATGTTGGTTTCAGATTGTGCGACCGGCAAAACTGATTTCTCCATTCTTCTAAAATATTCTTGTTCAGTCTTACCAAATCTCTGTCTGCTTGTCTGTAACAAATCTGTTCCCACGTCTCAAACTTCATATCAAGTTCGATCAAGAAGTGAAGAGAACTATTCCCAATTAATGGGGCCAATCTATCGATGTGTTCTTCTGTTGGTACTATATCCCATTTGTCATCTAAAAGACAAACGAAAAAAACTCAATACACCAATTAAAGTATAACTTCTATTTTGTTTTGCGTTAACTTCGAAACTGTAATTTTGAAATTAAGATTGAATTCCAAAGTAGTAGATTGCGGAAAACATTGTACATTTCCGAACATATTGAATCGGTCACAATCAGCTTATATTTACGAAGACATGATTTCTTTACACACATTTGATTTTATAACAACCAATTCCTAATGTTGTAAAAATATTATTTTTGTTACATTTTCTACTCGTCGAAAACTTATACTTTTGTCAGTTTTTATGGACTTCTCCTGTTTGGCAAAACACTTAAATAAAGCGATGAAGAAACAAACAACTTCCATAACACTAAAATAAAGCGATGAAGAAACAAACAACTTCCAAGACACTTAAATAAAGCAATGAAGAAACTTACAACTTCCAAAACTCTTAAATAAAGCGATGAAGAAACAAACAACTTCCAAAACACTTAAATAAAGCGATGAAGAAACAAACAACTTCCAAAACACTTAAATAAAGCGATGAAGAAACAAACAACTTCCAAAAGACTTAAATAAAGCGATGAAAAAACAAACAACTTCCAAAACACGTAAATAAAGTGACGAAGAAACAAACAACTATCAAAACACTTAAATAAAGCGATGAAAAAACAAACAACTTCCAAAAGACTTAAATAAAGCGATGAAAAAACAAACAACTTCCAAAAGACTTAAATAAAGCGATGAAAAAACAAACAACTTCCAAAACACGTAAATAAAGCGACGAAGAAACAAACAACTTTATACGAAATATTACTATCGAACAAACCAGTTGGTATATTCAGTGTGTTAAGTCATAAGTGAAAATCAAACTGACATTGTTATTACAAATATAAAAACAACCAAAAGACATCAATTTAAAAAAAAAACAAGCCTAGAAAACCACTGACTAAACAATACGAACAACGCCACAAAACTTGTTAATATCAGTTGCTCAGAAAAGGTAAACATTTCATGCTAAGCATGTGACACCAGTCGTTCAATGCGAGTGCAAACCTGATGATATTTCAATGTCTTACACTTATTTGTTACACATCTTTAAAAAGGAATATTTATACAACTGCACCCGCCTTGTCCCGCGTGTATTATTAACTGTTCTTAATTTAGAAGCATTACAAATAACATGGTTAATAAAGGCATGTTTACTGTCTTGTTTGTTAAGTCGTAAATGATAATAACACATATCGCATATGTCGGACATTTAAATTAAACTTATACTTACATAAATTAATAATGTAGAAGTATTACAAAGAACATGGTTAATAAAGGCATGTTTTCTGTCTTGTTTGTTAAGTCGTAAATGATAATAACACATATCGCGTATGTCGGACATTTAAATTAAACTTCTACTTACCTAAATCAATATTTGCTCCTGATACAACCTATGAACAATCACAAGAAATATCAGTAAATCAAGACAGATTGTACGTAGACGTGTATATTTTGCATTTTACACTGCATTATTATTATGTTTTAAGAGGTTTCGTGATGAATTTCTATTTTCCGAGAATGTTTTTTTTTCTTTATTAAATGATAATTATTCCAATTACATTAATGTTCGACAAAGTGTGAGAACAGTTTAAACATGTTGAATATATTTATCCTGTTAGTTATGCAAGTTATTGAAAGCTATTACACGTCAGTGTATGTTTAAATTAATGAAAAGAAATATTTAAGAACGCTGTTTTATATTATATGTTTTTTTGTCGACACAGCACGATGCGTATATCAAACTTATGTATTATCATATTAGTACCTTGCAGATGGTATGAGGGTTTTGTATGTTTGCATACACCGTGGCATCCTTTATGCTTTTAAATGTCAACGAAAATTTGTTCCGACATTTTCTGAGGATTTCAAATTTCAGTTTCTCCGGTTCGTCACTTTGACTTTCTTGGTCACAAACATTTTCCCATTCAGCATATGTCAGTCCCAGGTGCGTAGCCAGTTGTCTTATCTCATCTCTGTTGTACAGCAGGGATAATCGACGCAGATGTAGATCTGATGGAATCTCTTTCAAAAACTCTTCAGTTGTAACTGTAAACGACATATATCATTATGTTTTGGATTTGTAATATCTTTGATAGTTGAAAACACATTTCAGAATTTGCACATTGATAAATGTATGACACTGTGGTATTCATCAACGAATTGTTTACTTTTTTATGTATCCCTGGCTTAAAATGTGTTGCCAAAAAAAAAGTAAAATAAGAAAAAATCCGAACTCCAATGAATGTTGAGATACGCCATATGCACGTTCCGTCTACATTTGACTCATCGGTGAATAAAATTTATCATAGATTCAAGAATTATATATTGTATTTACGCCAGACGCGCTTTATGTCTACAACATACTCATCAGTGACGCTCGAATTAAAAAAGGTTAAAAAGCTAAATAAAGTACGAAGATGAAGAGTATTGAGGACCAAAAATTTCCAGCACAGACGTGCAGATAAAAAAAGTGTGAAAGCCAAGCATTTATAAATGTGAAAAGCATTGAAGATTCAAAATTCAAAAAAATGTTATGCAGGATACGGCTAAGGTACTGTATGCCTGGGATAAAAAAATCCTACGTATTTCAAATAATTTATACTTTTAAAAACAGCTATTTCATAAATTTATGAATATGTATACCATACATTTGATATGCTTGTCAACACCGTAGCGTTGACTACAAGACTGTCATGTATTTGGTTTTCATGTTATATTTGTTATTCTCGTGGTGTTTTGTCTGATGCTTGGTCCGTTTCTGTGTGTGTTGCGTTTCGGTGTTGTGTCGTTGTTATCCTCTTATATTTAATGCGTTTCGCTCGGTTTTGGTTTGTTACCCCGATTTTGTTTTTTGTCCATGGAGTTTTGAACAGCGGTATACTACTGTTGCCTTTATTTATTCAATACCCTCGGGGTAAGCAACCGGTTCTTTAGAAGAAACTTTGATATAATAAATTGATTGATATCTAATTCAAGCATTTGTGTATTGATGACACAGTTTCTTAATCTGTTTCATGTGTTGTTTGTTCTGGTTTGTATATACTCATTATCCCACTGTAATTAAAGCCTACATAATTTCTAAGTGAAATAGTAAAATCGTCATGAATGAGATTATATCACAGGCAAAAAAGTAAAATCACAAAACAATACTAGTGATAATTATGTCTGCTTCTTACAAATGAAAAAAACAATACCTGGACAATCTGGTTCACATTTGTCGTCTCCCTGCAAAAAAAAACCCATGTGGATACACGTGGCATACATTATACAATAGAATTAACATGAAAAAGCTATAAAAAACAAAAAGATGTTAGATTATTCTCTGTATACTGTTATATCTGTATAAATATTCATTTTGGTATTTAACACAATCAATACATTACATATACCTGTACCAAGTTAGGAATATGACGTGTGTTATCCATTCGTTTGATTTGTGTAAGCTGTTGATTTTGCCATTTTGCCATTTAATGAGGAACTTTCCGTTTTGAATTTTCCTCGGAGCTCAGTATGTTTGTGATATTTCGTATTACTCTAAAAATCAAAGGTGCTGTAATTCACATGTTTTGTCTTAAACTAATTGTCAAACGATGATTTATCACAAATTTGTTGACCAGTAGTAATTCTTTATTTCACTAAGCTGTCAAATCCAAAGCTAATTGGATGTCTATAGGTTGCATTTATGTAATTATTGACAATGCAATTTCCCATAGAAACTCCGTTTACGGCTAAAACTGTACCACTTTTACTATGAAGTTTTGAAAAAAAATCTAATCCTAGAATTGAAGTTCATATGCACCACAATTTATTTCAAAGGTCAAAATATAGGGCTGCGCGACATATTTTTAACGTTTATATGCCCTGAACTTCTCAGAGTTTAAACTAACGCTAATTTTCTTAACTTCCCCTACCTCGAATGAAAGGTTACTACCACAGATTCCAATGTAAACAAAATGCACATGTAAATTTACTGGTAACATTCCCAAGGTATGTCTCTGTGAGATGGAACACAGAGAGCATAACTGGGAACTAGTATGTAAACAAAATTAAGTTTCTATGAATATTCAAGATCTCCCCAAAAACAGGCGTGGTTTGCGAAACAGCTGTATTCACAAAGTGCAACCTTTTAGCGCATATGCTGTACTACTTATTCAAGTTAGTGTTAAAGTTAATACGTCTGAACCCGTTGTATTTCCTTGCACCTGTCATAAGCAAACATATGTACATGAACTGTTAGTTGCCTTTTCGTCGTTTTCCTATATGACCATTGCATTGTTAGTATTATTTTTGACTCATGAGTTTGAGTATCCCTTTGTTATATTTTGTTTATTATTTGACACAAACTAATTCTTTATATACCTTTCTTTGGAACCATGATGTGATTATATTTATGTTATGTTCAATCCCATGTGAAGGACATATCCATATGTTGCTTATGTTTTCTAGTTGTCTGACGTCGATGATACATGGATTATCTGGTGAGTTACAACATATTCTTGTAATAAAGGCTGCATCACTGATGTGACTGGAGTCGCTGCTTGTTCTGATATATAACTGACTTATTTTTTCTAATGCAGATGTTAAACACACAATAATGCTGTAAGCCATATCCCTCGATATCAGTGTGTTTGTTCTAGCATGAACAAGACGGGCAATAATCATGTCATCTTCGCAAGTAATGGACATATCCAAAGAAGGATCTAGAGTGAACACACCCTGACCTATGGAACAACATGTCGGTCTTTTTCTCTCCGTATGTTTTCACTGCCCATACATATAGACAGTAACTTATAAATCTAAAGGATAATGCAGGAGGTATCATCAGTGAAGAAGACTGAAAAGCTATGGCAATACTCCTGTTAGCAATGCCCGCTGACTTAAGGTACCCAGAATCATCTTTCGCTCGTACCATACTTGCGATATAATAAAAGTCAGCAGGTATACGGTTGCGATCTAAGTCGTATCTCTTTGGTTCAACCAATATATCGAGATGGGTCATGACATTCAGTAAATAATCTTTATCATTGTAAAATTTCCGATATTTCTTTTTTTTCCAAATTTGTTGGATAACTTGTTTTGATACCACCCCTTTCTTGCCCATTACATCCCATAACTCTTCTCTGTCTTTGTCTCCTTGGCAGAAACTTCTATCAGTAACAATAGACTTAAAGGCATCAATTAAATGGGTTGGAGACAAAATAATATGACGGTTTAATCTGTGTTCATCAAAGTATAACACCTTGCCTATGGCATGTTGAAATTTCAGGAATACTTTTAACTCAGATTCTGTCAAGGATCGTATTGGTTGTAGTGAGTTGATTTTCTGCAAATGCTCCATTGTAATCAGTGGAATATTGCGTTTGATGAGTGATGCAAATTCTAACTCTAAAGGGATAAAGCATTTTGGGAGGGGTTCTCCCCATGTTGGTTGCCTCTCTGATTCGCGCATGATAACAGCCTTTATCTTCGACATTTCTGGGTCATATTTGTCTCTAGCGTTTACAAATATTTCATCATCAATCACCAAGTGTTGCATCAATGGCGTATTGTGGAACATCTTGTAGATTTCTTTAAATATGTAACGACGTTTAGTTTCAACATCATTCTGAAAATAATATTAATATGATATGTTTACCAAAGGTATGAATATTCGAAATGCGGCGTATTATATTATCTTAGCCGTATTTGGCACAACTTTTTGGAATTGTTAGTCCTCAAATGCTCTTCAACACTCATTTGTTTGGCTTTCTTACTTTTTTTTTATCTGAGAGTCACTAATGAGTCTTATGTAAACGAAATGCGCGTTGGGCGTATCAAATTATAAGCCTGGTACCTTTTTTAAACTTGTTACCCCTATGGACAAATGTATATATTAAGCAATTGCTTATATTTAAATGAACATATTTAAATGTACGATCGTTATTGCTTATACGCTAAATTTTACCAATTACATTACTGCAATCTCAAACAAAAACTTCCATTTCAAACACAAAACAAGCAAGAACTCAAAGTATAACACTGGTATCATATCATAGGAGCAAAAAAAAAAGGAATATATACCCAAATGAATAATAAATCTGAACAAATACACAACTTCAGTTAAACATGATAACTAGGTAGCAATCAAGCCTTAGAATTAGACAAAACCCAAGTTGAATTCCCCAAAAGACATGTTTCTAGAGAGGTACTCAAATACGAACAAGTACACAGTAACATTATATATTCAATACTCTCAAACGTGTCCGATTCTCCCAAATGTGTGTTTTTCACCCAAAAGAGTCCTCATAATCCAATATCAAAATTTTAAATATATTTATGATATTTGATGTATTTTATAAAATTTACAAGAATATTAATATAAAATACTGCTGGTAGTAACTAATCATGTCAGCTTTTCTACCAAAAACAATCTGTGTAAAACAAATAATTCCTGTATACATAGTTGCTTTAAATTAAAAGTGAACTGGGTGATAAATTATCTTTACGTTCACACAGGAATAGAAAATAAAAAAATAGAATTACAAGTACCAACAATAAAACAAAAACAATATCCGATTAAAATTACAAATAAATAAATGAACGTTGGATACACAAATACCGAGACATGTCTCTTGCCAATGCCAGTTCACACTAAAAAAACCAGTCAATTCGGGGATAGATCACGTTCGGCTTTGAAAGACCAAACGACCTTTAAAACTGTAAAGCACAATTGTAGACGTGGAAAGCATGATCTAGTTAGTTAAGACATATGCACATCGTATGAATCAATGAAATCGTGATGGTGTCCATAACATTTACGGAGTTTAATTTTTAATCCTTACTCCTCATAACTGTTTGGAGCAGTTTCTGCCTAAGGAACACATTTCTGTAAATGAATTCCATATACTTGAACATTTACGAGCATAAGGTATCAACTGAGTATGTAAACACAATGGGAGGGGCATATGGTAAGTTATTGCTAAGAAATGGGAAATTGATAATTGGAAAGCTGACATCGTCCCGTCACAAAGTATAAACCTAGCATGTTTGTAATCGTTCTCTTCAATAAATATTCTCCATTTTATATTCGATTATATTTCTAATGTAGAGCGTGTTCTACAACATACTTACTGCTGATATCTGATCTTTGTGCGTTAAAACCACCATAATTTTGGGAAATCCCTGAATACTTCCTTTACAGTATGTTACAATGGTGTTGATCCAGAATAACAGATAATCTGTAATAATAAAATAAATAAAAACGTAAAATACATAATGCAAAAGGTATGACAATCTTTTAAATGTATATGTTCTCTACGAGATCTACTGTCTTCTACATATAGTTATGAGTGTTAATTCTTGCAATAATAGATACACATTTGAGGGTGTGTAAGTTATCAGACGTATTATGTATATTTTAACATATTTGAAGATTTTGTTTGTCTTGTTTACTTTTGTTCCACAACAGTGTGTATTTCAAACGTATGTATTTTTTTACATACCTCTTGAGGTTTTATGTCCACTCTTTCCTGGGAGGTATTGTTCATACGGACAGGGATCATCAAGTGTTCTACTTCCATCCAATACAATTATGTATATAGCTCTGTACGTTAAAAATGTCTGATGAGTTGAATAGAAAACATCCTGGCCACCAAAATCCCAGATAATTATAGGTGCTATCTTTCTGTTGTGTAGCTTCTTTTTTCCAACTTTAGAAGACTTCTCTAAGAAGCTTTCCTTTGTGATTGACACTTTAACTTCTTTGACTTGTTTGGTAATGCCAAACACACGTTTCAGATGTGCTATAATTCCAGGTTTAGTAACAGTTTCAATATGCAAATCACCAGTGACACCTGACTTCAGAGAAGCTCCAAGAGAATCTTCCATTGGTTTGTATTCATCAAACGAAAGTTCATGTATTTCTCTGTATTTTGTAACATCCGAAGTTTGGTTTTCAGTTGCATAATCTAGGACTACTAGATCGGTCCTTGTGTCTGAACTTTCGCCATCAAAATCAAATACAACTGATTGCCTTTCTGAGCTACGGAGTACGCCTTGAACATCTGACTCATATATGTCATCGTGGTCTACTCTTTCTGATTCCTGTCCTGCAACATGACCTGGTAGTTTCTTTTCCATACTAATTGCCAAACTATTAGCACAACCATGTACGGTTTGAAACTGAGGATTGGACAGTTTTTTGGCTTTCACAGCTTCTGTCATGGAGCATTCAGTGGGTAACGTTGCATCGCCCGATGTTGATTCATTCGATTTATGTTTCAGCCATTCTTCGTTGGCGGATATTGATGCCTCCTCTGTAACATCTGATTTATTTGGACTGGTTGGTGTAGTATCTGCTGAAGGAACATTTTGTTTTTGAGTTGTTATGTCTGCTCGTAAAAGGGATCTGCAAACTGTGATTTCTTCCAGGGAAAAATCTGAATAAGAAATAAACTTAAACTTTTGATTAGATGTTTTGGCAAAATTCCAATATAAAAATACAATTTTTTACAAAACAAAAATACAAAACTTTATCTTGGTATCTATGATGAGTTTTTTGTTATTCATATTTATATATTTTCTTTCATGTTAAAATATTTTTGTTTATTTTAAGCTACCATTGATTTTTATGGGGGGTGGGTGGGGGGGGGGGGGGGTTGTGGGCTTATATGCAATTTGATAAAAGACAGATCAGGAGTATTGAGTAACAAAAATGCAACTCAGCAAAGACAAAAGACATGCTGACAATATATACATGTAAGTCAAAAATTATTAACTATTTGAAAAAGCCAGGACCTAATAAAGGGAAAATCAAAAAAGGGAGAACAACGATTAAACTAAAACCAATTTTTCATCACAGGGCAGTTCCCTTAACTTTAAAGGATATGGAGAATGTTTATATAAAATACACCGAGGTTGTTATTTTCACTGATGGTATTTCTCATATTTGTACATATAAA
This sequence comes from Mytilus edulis, assembly GCA_019925275.1. Lineage (NCBI taxonomy): Eukaryota > Metazoa > Mollusca > Bivalvia > Mytilida > Mytilidae > Mytilus > Mytilus edulis. Next base: position 96,172,302 of record CM034358.1, read on the forward strand.
TCGTCTGTCTACGAGAGAGTAAAACCTAAATAAATGACGAGAGAAATTTATGTATTACTGAAAAATGATAACACCAGGGTTTTCGATATCACAAACTAGTCAAAACATTTTACTAAATTTTATCATCGGTATAAGGACATCATTCGTAAATATAGCTCCACATGCAGACTTCTTATACGTTCAGGTATTTCACATCCAATTTTTTATGGAAATATTCTTTATAAAGCACAAAGGTGTCAGTATTCACCTCAGAAACTTACAAAACCTTTGAATAGACTTATTAAGAAGGGATATAGCTACGATACTGTTGTCAGGTCATTAAGATTGCATATTTTGGCGTTAATATTGATTCACTTATAGGGTCTTTGCGTCGGAACTAAACACATTTATTCAAAAACCAGTTGTTGGCATGACACGGGTTATGTTCTTCTCATATATGTTATGATGGTATGATACTAAACCCCTAACGGGAAGGATTCTGCCTGATGTTCATATGATGAAATCATAATCTTTCAGTCAGTTTTATTGAAGTCTGGAGCTGGCATGTCAGTTAACTTCTAGTAGTCTGTTGTTATTTATGTATTATTGTCATTTTGTTTATTTTCTTTGGTTACATCTTCTGACATCAGACTCGGACTTCTCTTGAGCTGAATTTTAATGTGCGTATTGTTATGCGTTTACTTTTCTACATTGGCTAGAGGTATAGGGGGAGGGTTGAGATCTCACAAACATGTTTAACCCCGCTGCATTTTTGCGCCTGTCCCAAGTCAGGAGCCTCTGGCCTTTGTTAGTCTTGTATTATTTTAATTTTAGTTTCTTGTGTACAATTTAGAAATTAGTATGGCGTCCATTATCACTGAACTAGTATATATTTGTTTAGGGGCCAGCTGAAGGACGCATCCGGGTTCGGGAATTTCTCGCTACATTGAAGACCTGTTGGTGACCTTCTGCTTTAGTTTTGTTCTACGGTCGGGTTATTGTCTCTTTGACACATTCCCCATTTCCATTCTCAATTTTATGAAAAATTGGTCCCACTCAGAAATCTGATAGTATTGAAATTGGCCTCAGTGAAAATTCTGATAGTATAATAGAAATTGGCCCCAGTGCAAATTCTAATAGTATAATAGAAATTGGCCACTGTGACAATTCTGACAGAATAATAAAAATTGGCCTCAGTGACATTTCTAATAGTATCATTGAAATTGACGCAATTGGGACGACACTAACGTTGAAACACCAAGCATACGTGTCAGGAACCGTGCGCTGTCTGGCTAACAGATCCAAGACGAATCACCATGAAAACGAACAGAAATTATAAGAACTTGCTATTGGGTATAACGGTAGTATGATCATACCACAACTACTCCTCGACACATCTTATGTGTAATAATTGCATCTGTAGAATTTTGGTACCGCATTGGAACTGCTGTAAAAAAAAATTCACATCAACGGTTTGTGCGCTTCCACATTCGCTACATGAATCAGATAATAAGCTTTCAAAAACTGGTGGTCTTTTATGTGATTGCTAAGAGGGAAAGTTATTTTAATTTTGAGGGCATATACGAATGTGAAAAGCAAATGAGTCTGTGTAATTCCCTATGCCATAATTCACTCATATACTCAAACAAATGATACAGACATATTTCTGTATTTTGTTAATAAGGTTTATTGTGTGGTCATGGAATAAAACCTTTTTTGTGTGTATCAATGCTTTTATATTACAACATCCATACTATAAATCATTGTACAAGTTATAAGTGAATTTAAGTCTAATTTTGTACTAATTATAATTTTTACAAGCACTTTTTTGTACAAATAACAACTTGTACAAAGTCAAAATACAAATAATAATTTGTACAATATTTGTGTATAAATTATAATTTGTACAAAATGATAACTTGTACATAAGTCCAGCCTTGCCTTAAAACGTTCCAAGATGCACCCGTTTGTCTGTACTCAGAGTATTGTTTTTTTTATTAACGGCCACATTTATAACTCCTTTAGATGAACCTTAACCACAAAAATGAAAAGTAGTTGAGATCGATCTAGGTCCACTTAATGAATGGACTTTCATAAGAAGCTTCTGTTCTATGCCAATGAAATAACAACATAAACAATGTAATGTTCCTCCGACGTATCCATAAGAATAACGCCTCGTGTATTATAGATCGTGTGTAATTTTTTGCACTTTTGGATAAGGCGTGTTTGAGTTCAACGTTGTCTAATAGGATGTAACATGTAGATACTAATGTTTCTCTCATTATTTTGTAAAGATTAATTTCGATTTCTATACATACCAAAAATATCAAGTGAAACATAAACCTACCCCTCTATAGAGATTTAAAAATATAACCAAATATTCCAGAAAAGTTTCTCTAAACCAATACATGTAGAGCTTAACCAATCAGATGACGAGTACACTGAATCTTGAGCAAGGTCCGCTTGGTTAGCACGTCAGGTAAAATGGAACCTTCCTGTGAAGCAATTGCCGTATCGAACAGCCAAATATTTGACATATACATCAATATCTGAAGTGAGTGTTACTAAGGAGGATGTTAAATCAACCGTTTTACAGGGAGGGTAATATTTTAATAAGTATTAAAATACAGACAACATAACATAGGGATGGTGTTTCCGGAAGGTCACATTCAACGCTCTCAATGATAAGAAGAGCAAAACGTATTTGCTCCTTTTTTAACATCATTTAAAAAGCGCAAGCAGTGAAGTCAGAAGAAAGTACCAGTATATATGTACATTTATTGACGGACATTTAAAACTCAGTAAATCTCACTTAATTTTGTTTGTTTAATGTCGTGACAAATATTTCATGTTCACGACGATAAAAAAAACTAGCAGATGTGTATTTGGATGGTACGGGTAAACTTGGTTAAAGACATTGTTGCACTAGTGAATTGTAGAACGGGAAAAAAATTACGAAAATGAGATAAAACTGACGTAGATCAGTTTATTCATATCAAAACTATTTACTTTTAAAAGTATTTCATCATTGTTCTAATAATATAAAGACATGAATTGTTCCCTCTTGAATTATTTTATTCAAATAATTGTAGAGTCTGCAATTTTAACAAAACATTTCATTCTCACAAAATTGGTAAACAAAAAAATTTCAGAGCTTAATTTCAATACTGAAAATATCTATCAGAAAGTTTTGTTTTAACGTATGCAATTTAAAAATACAAAAGGAAAAGCTCGTCAAGTTTTTTAGCATTAAAAGGGGTACCTGTATCTTAAATATCACATTCATGATTAATATAATTAGTATGCAATAATCTTATTCTAATAATTGTTCAAATTAAGTAAAATGCAACACGGTGTTTTATTTACATTCAAACACACCTAACCTGTTATGATGACGTATAGTTGAAAATATATTTTACCCATGTTTTTTAGTTTTGAAGTTATATACAATCTAACTGTTGATGTATACACAATGATTTTAAAAATATAAATACTGAAATTTGAAGCGAGATTATATTCTTTTTGTTACTGTTTTAAACATTTTAATAAACAAAACAGGCGACCCAAACATGTTTGAATAGAACAGGTGTACCTGAGTGAGTTTCTTAACATAAGATTGATAGCAATGATAGGAATTGTTTTTAAATACTGTTACCTTGGCAGAGATGCAAATGCTTTTACAGAACAATGTCTGTCCTGTCTTTTTTTCCACTCCAATTAGTTCTGCCTTTTTAATTATTTTATCCTGAATTCTTTTTCTTAAATTTTCATCATGCCGTTTTTTGCAAAGTGTATTTTACTCCTTTTCTTACTCAAGAGTCCCTTCCACTCACCTAATCCATTTTGTTAGTTGTAATCTCTGTCCTGCCTTTAAATTTTTCACTCATTTCGGCCCTGCCTTTTTTAAGTTTATATTGCCCTTACTTAATTACGTGCCCAGCCCCCACCCTAAATAAATAAAAATGGACGCTAGATGTATTTCGTGAAAGTAATATTTGAAAAGGCAAATGATTCTTCATTCAAGATATGTGAATGTTTTTATAATACATCAAATAAATGTCAAATTGTTTGTCTGGGCAATTTTTTTAAAGTTTAATAAAAGACAGCTGTTCTGAGAGAAAAAATTATGAAGATATTTCGTAATAGGGCATACAGGGAAGTTCAAGGCCAATAGATACTTTGAATACTACAATGTATAGTAGTTCTTAAAAATAATTTCTTCTTAAACAAGGATGAAGGAATGAACGTCCCACATGAAAAAGATGGTTTGTAAGTCAAACATTTTTATTTCAATAATTGGTCATATAAAATAGAATTCGTTAAGAGTAGGACATTCAACAATTGAACCAAAGGCTATTTCTATAATCAAACACGCCTACCTTGTTATGATGACTTATCACAAAGATATTTCACTTGACCCATATCTTTTGCTTTCTCTTAATAGGAAATTTTTATGTCAATATTTTAAAATATTGCTTTAAAATATGAAAATAATGGAATTTAAAGCGAGATGATATTCTTTAAGTTTCTGTATTAAATCTACCCGAACACGCTTTGATTATAACATGTGTGCCTGACTTTACTCTTGAATTTCGAAGTTATATGTTGTTTTCATTAATGTCTTTAAAATCAATCTTCAGTACTTCAAAGCACAGATGACATAATTCTCCTTTTTGATTTAATTTATAAGTTGATAGAGTCACCCGGTCAGAAAAAAGATACAAACTATCTCGCACGTATATGAATACTTTGATACGTATACGTATCCAAATACTGCAGTTCTATAACACTTAAAAAGAAATCAAAGACGGAACCATAAGTATTGATATATCATGGGTGAGAGTATTTTTTGCAACTGATTAATCACATTGTTTTAGTCATAAAAACAGAACTGCTTCAACAAATTGATATAGTTAATTGACATCTTTTAAACAAAATTAAATAAATTCAAAATGAAAATATAAACTTCGGTGTTTTCATTTAATTTGATCCATCATAAATCAAGTTAACATCGTAAGCATTGTCTACCAAATGAGCAAGGTAATGTTTATATTTGAATCATACCTACTATTGTATAAATATAATATTTATACAATATTAGTAGTAACTACTGTAATCAATGGTCAGTCAACACTGAGATTGTGAGTTCTAATGTCGCTTGTGCTGTGGCCGTAATTTTTCACAATACAAATTAGTACTGCCTACCCAGCACCGAATTAATGGCTTTTGGGTTATCAAGGTCTTACCTTGCTGTCCTCCAAGCCATTCCTTCGATTCCCGATTAAAGTAGGAAAGGCCATTGTATAATTCTATTCCATCAGTTGACTTTCTGAATCTAGTTGGTTGTTTACCGACAAGATGTCTGGCAATAGTTGTCTTCCCTGTACCTTGTTCTCCAGCTAACATTACTCTTGACTCAAAATGAAAATAGTTTTCTTCACCCAATAAACTTGAAAAAATGTGGGCTGATTTTTTATCCAATTTTTCACTTCAATTGGAAGACCTGAAAATTCGACTAATCAATGTAATGTTCACATTCTACTGATAAAAAAAGTACAACGGTTTATCGTTTATCATGTAGTTAACCATTATACCGACTTTGTTGTTCTTGGTAATATTTTTTTACGTTAGTTCTTCTTTTCCTGCGTTTTACATATATTGGAAACATGTCCATCTCATTAAAATGTCACAATAAAATCACTTAATTTCAAAATATGCCAAGGTGCTAAAGTGGAACAAAACGTTTTTTTATAAGAACGTCCATTCGGGTCAACTAGTAAAACCAGCCAACTTTGAATGGGTCGAGTCTCCCGATCTTGTAAGACTTCTAGAAATGTTGCAAACCACAAAGACATACAAAACAAAATGCTCAAGCTGAAGGACAATTCGTTAAATGTAATACACTACAAGAGAGAGGTTTACCGCTATAAAACCAGGTTCAATCCACTATTTTCTTCATTTGGAAATTGCTGTACCAAGTAAGGAATATGACAGTTGTTGTCTATTCGTCTGATGTGTATGTTTTATTATTTGATTTTGACATTTGATTAGGGACTTTCCGTTTTAATTATCTTTTCGGAGTTAAGTACTGTTGTGGTTTTACTTTCTTAATATACGGATACTATCAATTTAAAACTAAGACGACAAACGTTGTCCACCATTTTTCAAACGGGATTCGAAATTACATAATGTTGATTAATATTAGCATTGATTATTGCTCTTTCGTTGAGTATACTTTTTAAATATTTCTTTTACTATTTAAGCTGGTGTTATAACTTTCACGTTGACTTGAAATTAGAACTATTTTTAATATGGCCCTTTTTGATTGGCTTAACAAATCCTTGTCAATCTGAAGCATCCGATTAGCTGTGCAGAATTTGAGTTTACTTCAAGGCCAAAAACGTACAGATAAACATGAAATACACCAAAGGTTATAGTACGTTCTTAATGTGTGTGTACATGTTGGTTAACTTCTAGAATTCTTCTTGATGTTCATGGTTCTGGTCAAAATGTGGACGTTAAATCCAATACCTCGTGTAAAGAGAGTGCCCTTATCCCAAGCACATTAAAAACCTTTGCATCAAGTGTAAGTATAGCCTGGAGGAAGAGTGTTGCTAATCAAAAAGTTCCTCTATCTAATATGCCCTCCTTTGCTACTGACAGTCAAAACTACCTTCATTTGTAAATGGATCAGGAAGTTGAAAGATTGTCGTCACAAAATGTCGAAAATATTGATATTCAATTCCCGAGTCCCGATAAGGGTACTCATATTTTTCCGCAAACAATAAAGTCCCAATCCTGACGTCCCAAAAAAAACCCATCAACCCTTAAGACAATAACAATCAAAACCAAGGAGTAAACAAAGACTCACAAAACCAAAGGACATTTATATCAACAGTTTTATATAAGCTTTGGATTTCAAATATTTTGGCCACAAGCATCACTGAAGAGACATGTACTGTCGAAATGCGCATCTGGTGCAAGAAAATTGATACCGTTAATTTTATTATTATAAATAATAATTAGGAAACGACATGAACTCAACTAAAAACCAGGAGTGAAATCAGGTGCTCCGGAAGGGTAAGCATTTCCTGCACCGTATACGGCACCCGTAGTGTTATTTCTTTGTTTAGTCCGGTAATGATGGACATTTAACCTACATGTTGCATTTATTAATATGACCTCGTCCTTTTTTATCCTTAACACAAATCCAACCTTGTGAACGATGATATTTATAGATATTAAAGGACATTGAGGGCTTTACATTTCGTGAGGTGTTACAGCAATGGTAATCTTTTACTGAGGTGCAAATTCCTAGTGTTTTATTTATAATTATGACAATGTAAATACTAAGTTCATTCTGCAGAATACTTTTAGAATTGAACCACTACTTGACAAGATGATCATTTAACTTCACTAGCTGAGAACATAGACAGTGCTGATAACTGCGCTGATTATACTCTCTGGAGGACACTTCCATCATCATAGATATCGACCAAGTGATTGAAAATAAAATGATTTTAGAAGAAAGCAAATACATTAGACGCACAATATTTGTGAAGTTTAATGATTGACGCTCGATTCTAAAAACAATAAAATGACCCCGACACAAATGACTAATCATCCATTGGAAAAAAAACCTCAACATTCAAACTTTTATATAACAAAAAACACATCGTAGATGTCAGAATGGATTATTTTTACATTTCTGCCAGACGCACGTTTCGTTTACAAACGACTCATGTGATGCTCAAATAAAAAAAAGTGAAGAATAATATAATTAAGTACGGATTAAACGTGTATTAAGGACTAACAATTCCAAAAAGTTTTGACTAATAATTTATTATAAAACACATACAAAAAATTAATAAATACTTGTTCCTTATTCGAGATAAATTAGTTAATAACAAAATAATGGTTCAAAGAACTTACCAGGCAGGCGTGATTCATAATCCTGCAAAAGAAAAGAAATACTACATGCGTGCGTCTTTTGTGTCCTGTTAAATTGTTTCTTTTTTTAAAAAATTTTGGATTCTCATAAATTCTATGTATAACTTTTGGACTAGTTTGAATCTCGGTCTATTTCTGTAATTTATTCTTGCATGCTTTTGATTTTTTAACCCTGTATACGTACATTGTCTATATAGATTTTGGAATTGTTTGTATGCACATTGAACGACAAATTTATGTGACGTATATAATTTTTCTGACGTCAGACACTCAAATCAATCCATGTGTTCGTAGATATGTTTTTGTGTCCTGTTAAATTGTTCCCTTTTAAAAGTTTTGGATTCTCATAAATTCTATGTATAACTTTTGGACTGGTTTGAATCTGGTCTATTTCTGTAATTTAATCTTACATACTTTTGATTTTTTGGCCCTGTATGCGTACATTGCCTATGTAAATTTTAAAATTGTTTATAATCCTGGTACTTTTGATAACTATTGTATGCACATTGAACGACAAATTTATGTGACGTATATAATTTTTCTGACGTCAGACACTCAAATCAATCCATGTGTTCGTAGATAGTAGATGTTTTTGTGTCCTGTTAAGTTGTTATACGATGATGACTGATGTACCCATATTTTGACTATTTTATTAATTGTGACTGTTTATTTAACGCATCATGTAAATGTAGCGGAATTTGATGAGACTGTTATTAAAGTGAGAGGGTTAGCGCTATAGAACCAGGTTTAATCCACCATTTTCTACATTTGAAAATGCCTGTACCAAGTCAGGAATATGACAGTTCTTGTCCATTCGTTTTTGATGCGTTTTCTTTTTTGATTTTGCCATGTGATTATGGACTTTTCAAATTGATTTTCCTCTGAGTTCAGTATTTTTGTGATTTTACCTTTTATTAAAAGCTTTGCCTTTTTATAAGTTAACATACTAAACAACTGTATTAGAAGAATATGCATTCATTCATAAATATACATTTGTTACTCACTTGTATCGTCATTAAAAAAATGAATTGAAAATACTAGTTACAAGTATGTACAATTCATACATTACCTTTAATAACTGTCTCATTTTAAATCCTATGGCTAGTTCGTTTGGCTTTTCCCCCTGTAAAACACAAAGTGGTTTTATGTGTATACATAGTTATCAAAGGTACCAGGATTATACTTAAGTACGCCAGACGCGCGTTTCGTCTGCATAAGACTCATCAGTGACGCTCATATCAAAATATTTATACAGCCAAACAATTAAAAAGTTGAAGTGCATTGTGGACGGAACTGATTTAAACGCTGCTAACGTAAGAACAAAATAACTGCAGAACACTGACTGATATGTGTAGATTTCAGGTTTGAGTTCCCTAATTTTGTTATTTTAATATTAAGAAACAGTCACGTTCCCTTTTCACGAGTCTGAACTACCTAATTAGACTTTTTGCCTTTATTTGTGACATTTTTACCTATTGTGTCTGAATGTTTTGTTCACGCATTATTGTCGATATAATTAAATGTTTGTTGTAGGATCCTTGAATGCAGGTTATGATAAAGGGGAACTTTCTGTTACTCAAACACAGGGGATAATTACATGTCTTTCAAAGGGTAACAAACCTAGACATTTTTTGTTAGAAAACTGGCGCCCTTTATCTTTGCTTAATACTGTATATAAAATTGACTCTGGGGTTATAGCAAGAAGAATTAGAACAGTTTTGACTAAACTTATAGATACTGATCAGACTGGTTTTATGAGTGGAAGATATACTTGGGAAAATCTAAGATTGATCTATGATATCATGGAATATACTGAAGATAATGATATACCAGGCCTTTTATTGTTGTTTGATTTTGAAAAAAGCCTTTGATTCCATTTCATGGGAATTTCTTTTAAATGTATTGATTTTTTTTAATTTTGGCGAATCTATAATAAATTGGGCGAAAGTGCTCTTCAAAACATTAATTCAGCAGTCATTCAGGGAGGAAATCTCTCAGACTTTTTCACTTAGCGTTATAAATAAGAAATAACAAAAATATAAATGGAATCAAAGTTATTCATGTTGAACACAAACTCTCGCAGTTTGCTGACGATACATCACTACTTTTAGATGGTAGTGAAGAATCTTTAAATGAGGCATTATTAGAAGTAGATTGGTTTGTTAGTATTTCTGGTTTGAATATATTTTTTTCCAAAACTCATGCAATTTGGATTGGAAGTAAAAAGTACAGCACAGAGATATTTTTTTACAAATCAATATCTTACTTGGGGAAGCACATCCTTTTAATTATTGGGTGTTAATTTTGATGTTGATTTAGATAAACTAATCAATTATGATGAAAATATTGTAAAAATAATAAGACTAGTCAAACAATTGTCTAGACGTAACACTACTGTTATTGGTCGAATTACTGTAACGGTTGTAAAAACACTTATGTTGCCAATTTTAAATCATGTAATATTGTCACTACCTAATCCAAGTGAATATATTATTAAACAGATAAATGAACTTTTGTATATAAGTTTATTTGGAACTCACCAGTTCATAGAGTGAAAAAAGATGTAATACAAAAAGATTATTGTGATGTGAAGAATTAAAAATTTAAAAACGATTGTAAATGGCGAAATTTATTTTTGTCATATGTTGATAAAATAGATTCTTTAGTTGTGGTAATAGCTATGTGAAGCAACTAAGGCAAAGTATTAAGAATACATTTTGGAAAGATGTACTGGGTGCTTGGCAAATGGTACTTGAAAAAGAAATGAATTTGCACGACTGGGAATATTTTCTTTCCAGTAAAATTTGGATGAATAACATATTCCAAATTGACAACAAACCGGTGTTTTTCAAAGACTAACATAGTAAGGCTATTCTACACGTAAATGATATTGTTGGGGAGAATGGTACCTTTCCAAATTTTTATCAATTTCAGGAGTGTTTCTGATGAATTTAGACATCATAAAATATAATAGCATAATTTCAATGCTGACTAAGACTTCCAAAAAAATTAATAGGGGAAATTATAAATTAGTATCTCCTTTCATACTAGCAGTTAAAAAGACCATTCTCAAAAGCAAAAAGGGATCTAAAGATATGTATCTGGTGCTACACAAAAACAACACTGTTCCTACAGGAGTAAAAAGATGGGAAGCAATTTTAGTTTTAGAAAATCAAAACTGGAAAAAGATTTTTAACTACCATTTGCTATTACAAAAAATACTAGGCTACAATGGCTTCAGTATAGAATTAATCATATAATTCTGGCAACAAATACGTTTTTAAACAAAATTGGGATATTGCAAAACCCATACTGTACTTTTTGTAAGACTGAACTTGAATCAATTGAACATATACTGTGGGACTGTTATTATGTTTAATTTATTGAGCAAACTGAAATGTGGTTTCTCCAGAATGGTATAAGTATACCATTTAAACAGGATATTTTTTTGTTTTGAAATTTATCACGACTGTACAAAGGTGACCCTCAAGACAATATTGTTCTCTGGATTAAACAATATATATATATAATACAAGATATTTTTAAGGAGAATTAAGTTTAACAGCATTGATTGAAAAAATAAAGCATCATTATGTTTTGGAGAAGATGATATCAAATAAACATAAAAGTTTGACAAGTTTAATCAAGCTTGGTGCATTTACCAAGAGGCTTTACATGATAATTCGATGGATTAGGACAAAATTAACAGACATCAAACTAAATTTTTCTTATTTTTATATATATATATATATTTTTTTTTCTTTATCATCTTTTAATTCTTTTATTTATTAATTCTCTATACTTTTTTTGTATGTCCTTTTTCATAAGATACCATTATAAAATCCCAACAAAATGTTATTTTTAAGTTCTATACATTTTTTAATGAGTTGTATTATATTACATTTATATATGAGCCAGTCCATGCGAAAAGGTACAAAAACGAAAAATTTACGAAATTCTAAAAAGTGTGCATAATTATTGGTAGTAGACTTGTGATTTATAAAACACATTTACTTTCCCTCATATCATCAACCTGTGAGCTACACGCAACTACGAGTGTTGAGACCCCTCCCCCTAGTTTTATCAAGATTTTTAGTGAATTATTTCATATATTTCAATCATTTTCAAAGTACAGTTTAAATGGCTTGATTTGACAATTGTTAACGTTAAACCTGGTAGCAGTGGGGATAAGGCTCTCGCTTACGATGCGGATATCAATGCAATCAAACCGGGCAACGGTTCGAATCCCGTGCAACTAAGGTTGATTTATATAATATTAAATAACTTAACTTAACTTAAATTTCAATTTCTAAAACACAAGATGTCATAGTTTTTGCATTTTCCCTCATGTTTTAATGTTGTCTTTCTTTCTTTAAACCTGTAGAACTGACGGAAATTATTGACTTTTGTCTCTGTAGTGTCATAATTTTTTGTAGTTTCTGGTCGGTATAGCATTAGTCCGGGGAACAAATGATTTTACAATTGCTCAAATACCAAAAATTTAGATATTTCTACGTCTTTTTCGGTTTTAGTTGACAAATTCGGGATAGAATTGACAATCTTATGAATGTTTACATTAATGTAATTTTTTTTCGGATAAAATCGTTTTTCAAAAATACTATAACAAACTTTGATAACGTGTCCTGTAAAGTTTACCAAAAGGACTTTTTGTACCTTTTCGCATGGACTGGTTCATATATGAACTTACTGTTTGATAACTGTACTGTTGTATATAATATATGTTGGATAAAAAAAAAAAAAAAGAATTGATGCGACGGTCTTACACCTGAGCGGTTTAGCAATAGAAAACCAGGTTTTAAAAACAGATATAAAAACAATGGCGGATTCCAACATTCAAAATCGTCTTGGAAAATGTGAAGTCAGGATTATCACAGTGCAATCTCGTAAAAGGTAGGTCAGTAGTGGTTTTTCTTTTTGCGATTTATGAATGGAATGTGAAAAAGTATATCTCGAGTGAATGCGATTGATAGTTTAGATTATTTTTACCGATAACCGCTACGAATTTCAGCTGACGGCGACTATGGATCAGTATTAAGTTTTGTTTGTCTATTTGTAAGCTGTTGTTTGTGCTTCTTGTCAGTCAGCTGATTTACATTCAATTAATTTGTCTCATGATAACGATATAGTTAAGCGCCTGTTAATGAAAACTTAAATACTGTGTATTTTCCTGTCCCGAGTCAAGAGTCTATAATTCGATAGTTTTTCCGCCTTTTTGCTATTGTTCTATGGTATATGGGTTTTGTTTTCTTGTCTTTCATTTTTGTTGATTTGATTTGCCTGTAGGCTGCTATTATGACATTTGTTGATTTGATAAAACGTTGGTGTTTTATAAAGTGACTAAGATTATAACACAATGCCTTTTGTATCGTAATTGTTGACATACTAGCTTCGTAAGTCTGTTTTCTTTGCTTACATATGTTGGTCAATACAATGGAATTGTATGCGGCTGTAATAAAAGTGATAGATTACGCTCGTTTATTCCACTGCTAACTGCATAATGATCTCGTTTACCCCGTGTGAACTATAAAAGTGGGTTTTCATTCAAATATGTTCTGCATATGATTTTTCTGTTATGATGTTATGATATTGAAGTTATCATGTTTGTTTAGCTTGGACTAACTTGTTTTAGGTGGCTATATAACATGGTAAAATCAAGACAAACAAACATACTAGAGGTGACCTAAATCATTTTTTAACGTAATGTTTTGTCATTGACAATCTTACCATCTCGATAATATCTGGAAATAAAACTTGTGTTTATACCCTGACTAACACATGAGCGAAGATTTGATGATCTCGGCATTGATGTTCCCCTCTTGTTTTGCAAATGTCGCCATATGTTTATACGCATCAAGATAAACGGTGCATTTTATTACAGTCAGTGTTTTTGTTTGTTTCTGTCATTCTGTCAGCTATGCTGGCACTTATGGTAGAAGCATCGTGTTTGGACAAAGATGGATAACTCTCTATACACGACCCATCTGAAAAGTTTCGTCAATCTCGTTAAATCTCGTGCGAATTTTCTTTTTTAATGGCTGCCAAAATTCTCGTTTAATCGCGATCTTGAAAAAAAACCAGGCAGAACGGAACAAATTCGATGTTATATACGACATAAATTTTTATTTGTTAAAAACAAACCAAGGTTTATGAAATGTTGTAACTTGTAATTTATTTAAATTTGATAGTACCTCGGAAATAACCGAAGTTTGGACGAACACGTAACCTTAACCTATCTCTCGTGATTTTGATCGTCTGCGTCATCTTTCCCTTGTCACTGACAGCGGCTGTATAATTTCTAAATAATTACAGGTATTGCATTACAAACCACAAATCACAATGAATGTTCATATGTATAGTGCTTAAGTTCCGTCCAGCCATAAGAACACAGAAAAACCCTCTAAAAGCAATAACCGTAGATCATACGCAGAGGTAGTTAAATCTGGTGCTCTGATTGACCATGACTTCTTTAATTCACAAAAGGCTGAGAAGCTTTCAGAATCAAACAAAACAAAGTCTGCTAATTTTGAACTTACTTTGCCATCAATAAATCTTGTCATTAATAATGACACATTTGTATCTTATACAGTCCCAGGAGATTGAAACTATCTGTTTCACTCTTCAAGTTTAATTATAAATGCAGACTTGAGTCTGAGTGATTCATATAGGTTAATTGTATGTTCCCATATTGTCCAAAATTGGATTTTATGGGAAGATAAAATCATATTAACCCATGATAAAACCATGACTCTTGATAAGTATATACAAGGCATGTCATTTGGAAAAATGTGGGCTACATCCAGTGAAATCCAGGCTTCTGCCAAATTATTTCGATGTAATTTAATTTTTGGTTACCGCAGTCGCCTGTATATTTTATGCGTCAGTCTCAACCCTATCAAAATTTTTCCAAATGTAGATATACTCTTAGCAGGTGCACATTTCAACCCTTTAAAAAATCACCACCTATGCCTATGGCTACAGCAACTCTACCTCAACAAATTAATATTCATAATCAAAAGTACCAACTGAAATAGTACATGATGATGGAATTAATGAAGGAAAAACACAAACAGAAGATGATGATCAATACATTTATACTGCCGAGCCGTGTTCTCCCCACAAAATTCAATTAGCATCCGAGAATATTAATGGTTCTTTAGACTAAGATGATAACGAAAAACCTGATGAAAATAATATTTTAGATAAACAATCAGTATGATCCTAATACTGATCAAATATATACAAAATGCAGAAAGCTTGGAATACAATATGAATACCCAGCTAATTTAGAAAGTAAAAAAAATTAACAAACAAAAAGCGTCGTTCGTAATACAAACTTAAAAAACAGCTACAACTTCTAAATATTGATGAAAAAGATATTCCTAATCCTCAACCTCTTCATGCAAATCAATATTTTAATAAAGTTATGAATTGTATTCGTAGTTTTGAAATCAAACAAATGTCTTATTGTTTTAAATTTTGTAATATTTGCAAAGAAAAAAATTGATATGAAAATGGCTAAAGATAATGAATGTAAGCATGGTCATTTAGATAAATCGCCAATAAAAAAAATTTCAGCAGAAAACAATAATGACCCTAAACATATTCTATCTGGAAATGCAGATTTAACTGTTGTTGAACAACAACTTATATGTAGAATCTTGCCTTTTATAAATATTCACATGTTAGGTCATGGGGGGTATTGCTTCTGATGGGCACTGTGTAACTTTCCCACAGGAAGTAAATGAACCAGCCAACATATTTCCAAGTCTGCCTGAAGAAATTAATGTTATTCGTGTACGGAAGCAGGGCAAACATGGAACATCTAACGATTTTGTAGTAAGACGGTTAAAAATACAAACGGCTCTTTTGTTTTTGAAACAGTACAATTTAGCTTCTTTTGACATTATTATAATGAAAGTAAAGAAAGGATAGCTGCATTGCCTCTTGATGGAGAACTGTCAGATATAAAAACAGTTGAACACCAAGCCAGTACTGTTCCTATTTCTGACAATGGCCCTGCCCCCCCCCCCCCCCCCCGATCAAACAGACCCGGTGAAGTAGAAGGTCATACACATGCAAGTGTTATTTTGCCTGACCCACATATTAATATCAGGAAAAAAGTAGAAGATATTGTGAGTGATGTTGTTTGACAAGCCCATGGTGATGTTACAATTAACAAAACAGGTACAATTACTTTACCTTGGCCAACTAGGGAAAACACACCAGTATCTGAATTTACAACGCATCATTTTTTTTTACACTTGCTTTTCTTTTATCTATTTCCTTATGGTACAGGTGATTTTACATAAATAGACCCAGAACTGTTTCCTCCATGTGTGATTGGGCAGAACATCTGCTCTGGTATGATGATTAAAGGTTTGCCCATTATCCATATTTTAAATTTGTGGTTCATAATATGGTTATGACAAAGAGAAAATAGCAGTTTTGTTGTACACCAAAAGCTAGGAGAACAACATTTATCTATTTCTGAACTTAGAGAAAAAAATTCAAATGGTTGACAATTCACTTGATAAACACATTTTATACTTTGGAGTATCATTACGTGGCACTTCACAATACTGGGCACAGAGGGCTTAAGAACTTCGTGCACTATTACAATATCAAATAAATATTGAAAAAAGGCCTATCCGCTTTTTTACCACAGGTAGTTGTGCTGAATACCATTTTAAACCACTGAGAAGATAACTTTCTCTTTATTTAAAAGAAACAAGTGGGACAGATATAGATTTGTCTGACCGCTCAAAACTATTTGAAGCCCTTCAAAAAAATACACATATTGTGGCAAAATCTTTTGACCTGAGGACAAATAACTATTTTCATGATGTAATGTCTTCAGCTTTTGGTGTTACAACATACTGGTATAGACAGGAGTTTGCTAAGTCTAGGGGAATGGTGTACTGACATGGTCTCTGCTAGAGATCTGACAGGGAACCCCATCTAAAAAGATTTATCAGATGCAGAATGTGCTGCAACCTTGTCTGAGTGGGCTTTAATACATTTTGGTTTAACGGGTCAGATCACAGATTTGAACTTTTATCTAGGTTTTTCCACTTTCTTTTATTGCAGAAATTCTGTTAGTGATCAACTGACATCCAAACCCCTATATGAATTTGTAGTTAATTTTCTTGTTGCTACAAACATGTTCTTTTTAATTACCAAATTTATTCAGTAATAAAATATAAGGTGGGTGATGTGCTAATCGCTAACCTTAAACCTGTTCCATTGCCGCAGTCCATGAAATGATATTAGGCAGTGCAGCTACTAACTAAACAGACATTTGTCATTTCCTAATAAACTAATAATCCACCCTGAGTAGAGCTTTATAGGCTATTAACTTGTTTCCACAAACCTCTGGCATGTTCCTCGAAATAAACAATATATTATGAATATAAGACTATATGATGGGTGATCATAGCTAACCTTAAACGTGTTCCATTGAGTTTTTGTGCATCTTATATTAATACATTTATTATGAAACCATAATAGGCAATGCAGCTACTAACTTAGTAAAAATGTGTCATTTATACAAGGCGAGATGTTTTATTAACACATTATTAGTTATATTTATTGATCACCCATTACAAGACTATGAGGTGGGTGATGTAAAAATCGCTAACCTCATTATTACTTGCACATTTTGACAAACACTGAATTTGAAAGCATAATGGTAAGTTCAGCATTTTACAAACTTATTCTGCATTTAAATACACCTTGATATCCTTATTACAGGTTTTATGCTACTTATGCTTTACCTGTAGGCAAATATGGTGATTGATTTTTGGTTACTTAACAACCAGTGGCAAATATTTCATGCAAGTTCAGGCCGATAAAAGCAAAAACAAATTCTACAAAATATATTATCATGATTATGGCAATATCAAATTGAATAGATGTGGTGGAAAAGGTATTGCAGCAGCAAATCAATTTCACTACATTTGTGTTTATGAGTCCTTTTTCAAAACAAAAGGTTTATTACTATGTCAGGTCTCAGATCATCCGGTATATTATTTCATAAAATTTTCTTAAGGTGGGAGACAATCACTAACCTTAAGTAGTATTTATAATTTTCATAAAAGTTGGGCGAATCAATTCTAGACTGTTATTAATACACCATATTATTATAAATCGCATATCAGAGCATCAGATTTATTGTAGTGTCAGGTCCTAGAGCATCCAGTATAACATGTATAACTTAACAATTTGTTAGGCGGGTGATGTGACAATCGCTAACCTCAAGAAATTTTCCAATTTTTTTTCGTAAAAACGAAGCTAATCAATTCTAGACTGTTATATATACACCACATTATTATAAATCGCTTATCAAAGTATCAGATTTATTGCAGTGTTAGGTCTCAGAGCATCCGGTATAACATAACAATGTATTAGGTGGGTGATGTGACAATCGCTAACCTCAAGAAATTTTCCTATTTTTTTTTTTCGTAAAAACTAAGCTAATCAATTCTAGACTGTTATACATACACCACATTATTTTAAGTCGCTTATCAAAGCATCAGATTTATTGTAGTGTCAGGTCCCAGAGCATCCAGTATAACATAACATCTTATTAAGTTGGGTGATGTGACAATCGCTAACCTGAAATTAGTTTTTTAATTATGATAAACTTAAGCCAATCAATTTCAAGCTATTATAAATACACTACATTATTATAAGACACATACATTTATTGATGAAGTCAGTTACATTGAATTATCTTATTATTTATATTATGGACAATTAATTATTGAAATGCCCTAAATTTAAGTTTTTATTAATGAAGGAAAGGTTATTATATTCTCACTATAATCACCAACAAAACTTTATTAGTGATTAATTTTTTTAACTTTTTATCCTTATTGGAACAGACTCACGGGGGAAGTATTTGCAGGAGTAAGTTGAACAGTACGACCCATTTCCTGCAACCTGGAGTACACATGTAGAGATTTATCCTGGGAAAACTATTTCTGAAATATGTTATAATTTAATAAATAAAATAAAAGTCCTTCCAGTAGAAAAAGACTCAAATACAGTTGTGATGATTGCTGGGGGAATATGTAATCATACCACTAAAACCAATATTCCATCTGGAGGTTACATTTTGAATTACGATTATAAAACAAGGTCAGAAAAGGTTGAACATTTGCAGACTGAACTTAAAAAAAACTGTTATAGAATTTCAAGATTACAATGTTATTTTAGAATTTGCCACTATTCCCCCGGTTTCTCTATATAAAAAAAATGAACGTTTTTCTGCCTTTTTATCTTCATTTAGTCAAGCCCAAATGAATGACGAACATAAAAACCTTGAAGAAAATGTTATGAATGTAAATTCTTTTATTTCCTCAATAAATTAAATGAATAGTAATATGACTGTAAGATGGGATAAGGAAATAATAAAGAGAAGGGGGACACATAAAACCCTAAAAAAAAATTCAAAATTTATTTACAAGAATTTGTATGATGGAGTTCACCCTTATATGGAATTGGCATATAAATGGTATTTTGCCCTATGCCAATCCATTATAAATGACATTAAGGACATATCAAGTCAACATTAAGATGTTGAGGAAGAGGATGATAATGAGGATATGGAAAGTTGGGATTTTAAAAGGGTCGTTAAACTTAAATCAATAATGTATTCCAGGAAGTTGTTGTTTTGATAAAATTATTGGTATTCTAATTGTATTGTTTTCACATATGCATGTAGATGTAATCTGCAATTATTATGTTTTTAAATAATAGGACAAAAAAGTTCATAAGAATTTCGTTTATGTTTTTTTCTAAAGTTGAAATTATTTTTTTCTTTAATTGATCTATTTATTCTATACTTAGTAGTAAATACAGATAAATTGTATGTGTGATGCAATCAATGGCAAGCGTGTTGTATCAGCCACCCGTGATGATATCGATATCAGCACGGTTACAAAAGCTTTATCACACCTTTAATCTGTATGATGTCACGTCATCGATTGCATTTAGTGTTGCAAAGGCTTTATCAAATCCATAATATGTATGACGTCATGTCAAACCTATAATCTGTATGACGTCATTTCAAACTTCCTTATCTGTATGACGTCATGTCACATAAAAACAACTACTTGAGGTATATGTATATTATAATGTGTATTTGATATGGCGTTTTCAATATCGCATCCGTATCAACCCGAGACACCAATTTATACCAACGCCATCAAGCAAAAATGCAAAAATGTCTATACTAAAAGACTACAATGAATTTGCTAGAAAATTACGATGTCGGTATATGTTCAGTTAAGAAAAAACTGACCTTCATCCATTTCATAGCAATACAGGATATAAACCTGTCTCTACGTACCATACGTTGGACAATTATATAGATTTAACCAAGCTTGAATTGTCTTTTCTACCAATAGAAAGAAATGTAAAAAAAAATCTTACTAAATGCGAAATAATAGCGCTACGCAATTTGAAAAACAATACTAATAAAAAAGGCAGATAAAAATTCAAATTGTGTTATTTTAGACAGGCTAGACTACATAACAGAAGTCACAAGACAACTAAATACTCAACATTACTGCCAATTAGATTCATTTAACATGGCAGAACTGAAAATCCAGGTCATTGAATATGTTAAATCATTATACGACCAAAGCATAATCGACAAAATATCATTTATTTTTTTAACAAATGGTCAAAAATTAAGAGATGCACGATTAGGGAGAATTTATATTCTCCCAAATATTCAACGTCTTTAAACAGAGACGTTTAAACAAATACAACATGATAGGTTAAATGAATTAAATATAATTCCACCTGGCAGACCAATTATATCACAGTGTGGTTCAGTAACTGAACTTATAGGTCATTACGTTGACTATTTTCTTATGCCAATAGTTCAAAATCAGTCTACATATATAAAAGATACTACATCGTTCATTAATACCATTGAGAAATTAAAACCTATGGCAAACAGCCTTTTGGTTTCATATGATATAACACAGATGTTTACTAATCTACCTCAAGAAGCGTTATTAAGTGAGGTTGAACGAGCCTATGACAGTTTTGACAAATCAAACTACAAAGTCAATGCTCCGCCAGTCAATGTATTAATACATTTGTTGAGAATTATTTTAGAAAACAATGTATTTGAATTTGATGGGAAAATTTACAAACAAGTAATAGGTACGGCAATTGGTGCAGTTCCTTCACCGGAAATCTGTGACATACTTATGTTTGAAATAATGAATCAAATTATTTCTGCATTTCAATATAAAGACAAAATATTCTATCATTGCAGATATAGAGACGATGGATTCATAATATATGATGGAACATCAGATGAAATTATAGATTTTTTTTCGTCTAGCAAATCATTATAACCCCTTATTAAAGGTCACCTATGAAATCAAAAACGATAAAATGTCGTTCTTGGATGTTGATGTAATTAAAGGTCAACGATTTACAACATATGACATCCTTGACCTTGAAATACATTTTAAAGAAACAAATTCTTATCTGTTTCTGCACAGAAATAGCTGTCACTCACAGCATTTATTCAGAGGATCTATTAAAGGTGAAGCAATACGGCAAATCAGAAATACAAGTGACAATAACAAATTAATAAACAATCTGAAATTATTAGATATGGGCTATGATAACGCTGAAATAGATGATAGTATTACTGATGCTTTATCAATTGACCGTACTGATTTATTACAACAAAACAAATCTAAAGAGAAGCAAAGTATTCCGTAAGTTTTAATAACTAAATATAATCCATATATACGTAAAATAAAGAAACGTATAATGAATCACTGGCATTTATTACAGTTCGACGAAGACTTGTACAAATATTCAATACAGCACCAATAGTTGCGTATAGCAAACATAAAAGTATTGGAGATATGCTTAGTAGATCAAAGTTAAAGAATGTAACATAAAATTGACAGTTGGACCCCTGATGATTGCAGATCTGTAATAATAACTATATCTATTGAAGAAGAATTAAAATATAAATATATCAATATAAACATGAATAATTTTCATAGTTGATTATATTCAAATAATGCATCTTTAAATGACCATCCCAAGCTTAACTGCCGAAACACGAAATTAATTATTTGTGTCGGGTTCTATCTGCAATATGGGATTCGTGGTTGCATGGGTGTTTTATTATAACAAAACTTATCCAATTTTGTTTATATTTTAATTCAGTTAAGATGATAGTTTCAGAGATATTGCCCTGTTCATCAATTACATCATTTATATTGATAATGTCACTTTTTATCCAATCTTCAAAGTTTAAACATTTTCCATTAAACTGGATATTATCATTTCCCCACAAAACTTGTTTTCTAATTTCAAGAACATTTTGGGATAGTTTGTATTACCTCCCTTTACACTTATCCAATCTTTAATTAGTTGTTTATAGAAGTCCGGTAAATATTGTAACTTACTTTTATCAATGTCGTTTATATTCTTTAAATTCATTTTAAATACAAGAAGATTTTTTTCCTAATTTGTTGAATTAAAATTTGGGAATAATTGTCCAGTTGTCATTTTTATTTTCACTTAATATAAGAATCCAGTTGATATGCAGCGATTTTATATAAGCATCAATGTCTGTCATCTTCAGTCCACCTTCCAGAAAATCATTTGAAAGTGTTGATATTTTTATTCTATCTCTTTTGCCTTTCCAAATAAAATTGTATGTTAAAGTTTTGAAGTCTTGTAACATTTCCTTCGGAATAATAGTGTTTGATGCAACATATGTTAGGTTTGGCAAAATTAAAGATTTGATGACAACTATTTTTTTCTATGATAGTAAGATTTCTTTTACTCCAATCAGATATTATTTTTTTTTACTTTTTAACAGTTGTTTTTCAAAGTTAAGTTTTTGACATTCTTGTTTATTGTAACCAAAGGAAATTCCGAGGCTTTTGATTGGTGCAGTATACCAATTTATATCTTCAAATTTTTCCCCACTGTGTTTTAATCGACCAAGCCATATTCCTTCAGTTTTTGTTTTATTCCATTTCAAACCTGAGAGAGTACCAAATATTTCTATTAAATTAATTGCTAGAGATACTTATTTTTTTGATTGAGAAATAGAGTAGTTTCGTCAGCTAATTGGCAGATTTTTAGGGTATTACTCTTACTGTTTAATCTTATTTCTAGACCTTTTAAGTTTTTATTTTCCCTTATCTTTGTTGCCATAACTTCTACAGCTAGAACAAATAGTAAAGATGATAACGGATATCCTTGTCGGATTCCGCGAGATTCCCTAAAACGGGAGGATACCCATCCATTATTAATAATGCATCTTTTAATATCAGAGTACATTGTCTGAACCCACCTAATAAAATTATCTTTAAATCCAAAATTTGTTAAGTCTCAAACATGAAGTCCCATTCTAATGAGTCAAATGCTTTTGTAAAATCAAGAAATAAAATTGCCCTATCAATTTTGAAAGTTTCGGAATAGTCTATGACATCTTGTATTTGTCTAGTGTTGAAACCAAGATACCTATTTTTGACATATCCTTTTTGATCAGTATGTATAATCTTTGGTAGCAGTGGTTTTAATCTTTGTGCTAAGGCATAAGCAAGTAATTTAACATCATAGTTTAAAAGAGTAATAGATCTATAATTGTCTAGAGAAAAGGGATCATTCTTTTTATAAATTAGAGATGTTAAGCCAACTTTCTGAGTGTTAGATAGTTCTCGTTTAATTTAATTTAAATGGCGACCCGTGAAATACGAAAGTTCAAGTACAACTGATACATTCTTTATTTATTATTTAACAAAGTTTTATGAATTGAAATGAAAAGAAATGTACAGACAAAACCTAAATTAAAATATTATCATTAAAGAATGGTCTTTTCCGTTTTCATTTAGGTTATAATATTTTCAAACCCGGCTAGTTCTTAAACGGTGTCTATATCGCGATTTTGATTTTATTCTTTTCCAAAAATACTCGGAAAAACGAAATGAAAGGATCAGTTATTGAAAATTTTCGTCTATTGTTTTCAATATTTTAAATTTTTGTATCCTTATCATCATAAAATTATGTAAATTTATTTTATCACAATCATGGCCTTATTATATTCTTGTCACAATCGAAGCCTTTAAACAACAACAAATTACAAAAAATGCTGGTTTTATTTAAACAAAAAAATATGAATAATTTTGAACAATGCAAACAACATTACATTATATTTTACTGATACTCTTTTTTGCCTTTGCCTTATTAAAATATAACCATTCTTAAACAATAAAAAGTACAAAAATCCAAAGGCGGTCAATATATTCCATGAAAATGAAGAATAATTTCATATGTGTTCAACAAAAACAAACCTTTAAGCAGATTTATTCTTGAATTATTCACATTTTGTACAAAGTACCTACAGATGAAATGTATTCATAACAACTCATTGCAATTGACGTTACAATATTTTCAAATATGAGAAGAATTTTTTGCATTGTAGGCAACGCGTACAAAAATTTAGTATTTTTTCCTTAAAGAAATCATATATTATTGTGAAGAACAGACAATCCTGATGTACAAAAAGTACTGAAATCATATGGCGGTTAATAATTTGTATCAAAATAAAGTATTAACTGCATTCATATTCCACAAAAATAGAAGTTTAAGTCTTTTAATTTTCATTATATCTCAATTCTAATCAAAAGTCTTGTCTCGAGATGTTAAAAATACCTGATTTCAAATCAATATTATCAGTTTTAATAAAAAGAAGAACAATTTTGGATATTTTAAATCATGCGAATAAAATTTTAGTATGATTTTAATTTTATGAAAAAAACTACCAATTTTAAACTATATACAGTAAAAAAATTAAATTGTGGTAAATAATTGCCATTCAAATGAAGAAAGGATTGCATTCTGGGTCAACAAACAAAGGTAAACAGATACTTATCATTCAAACATTCACATTTTATACTAAATTAGTCATAAAAAGGAATTTATAGCAACTGATTGCAATTGAAGTTACAATATTTTCAAATATGAGAAGAAATATTTGAATTTTACGCAACGCGTACAAAATTTAACATCTTCTTCTTTAAAGTAAATATAATTTACGAAGAACAATCAATCCTGATGAACAAAACGTACTGAAATCATATAGCGGTTAATAATTTATATCAAAATAAAGCAATAACTGCATTCTTATTCCACAAAAATAAAAATTTAAGTATTTTAATTCTTATTATACCTCAATTCTAATTAAAAGACTTATCTCGAGTTGTTTGAAATAACTGATTTCAAATAAAATAGTGTAAATTTTAGTTAAAAGGAGATTAATTTTTGGTAGTTTTTAACAATGCAAACAATAATATGATTTCTCCGACATTCTTTTAATTTTATGAAAAACAACCCTTTCTAAACTATAAAAAGTTCAAAACTCCAATGGTGGAAATTTACTATTTTCGTACGAGGAATTTCATGTTGACTGAGACATATACTACAATTATGTACTATATATGTCTCTGATGTTAACAATAAATAATACAAAAATATTAATCAACACAAACAATTTAACGCTCTAATTAAGCATCTTATCCTGTTATACTATTTTTACTTTTGCAACCAATTTTATTACAAATTAACGTGTAAATTACATGTATGGTGTCTTTGTAGAGGTCCGCGTTCATGGATTGTAAACCCTGTTGAGTTCAGTTTACATAAGAATTTGAAATATATACGTATTCGTCCTATCCGTGCATAAATTTGATTTTCTGATCGATCGATGACCGTTGTCACAGTAACTCTCACATAGGTTATTTGACTTATCTGACGGATCCTATGGGTCACCGATCACCGATCACTCATAAAATAGTTTTTGAAAACAGTAAATTAGTAATGTTTTTTTTTTCACCATTCCAAACACTATCCAGTTATTTTTTTCACTCAATGTACATTTTTAAGGTTTGCTACTTAAGGTGGTAAAATCCCTGTACCAAGTCAGGAATATGACAGTTCTTGTCCATTAGTTTTTTATGTGTTTTGTTAATTGATTTTGCCATGTGATTATAGACTTTCCGAATTGATTTTCCCCTAAGTTCAGTATTTTTGTGATTTAACTTTTTACCCAACAGCTTGACTAATTTTTTTTTTTATTTTAATGAAAATTGGACAAGACATATGATTTACTTTGCTTTACTGATTAAAACATTTATCTGATTTTACAGAGTTATCACCCTGTCGTGTTAGGCACCTTAACTTCAAATTTGTTTTTTATTATTTTGTTTTTGTTTTGAGTTTGTTCATCAGACGCATATTGAGTACTTTCATTACTATTTAACAGATTAAGGCATATCAGGCTTAATTATGTTATATATATATAAAACTAGTCATTACAGAAGTTGACACACAGACAAATTAAGAGTTGTATAACCATTATGATTTTTTTTAGACATATAACATTTAAAGTTCTGATATGTCATCTTGCAATATCTGACACTATTTTTTAGAAATGTGAATTATTAAAGCATGCAGCTTGACAGTACTATTTAGGTTAATACTTACGTTAGTAAATTAATATCATTATCTAAATCAGTTCAATTTAATGTCGAGACTATTTTAATACAAGTATTCAATTCAATACTAACATTTTAGGTAATTTTGTTACTTTATAGTTCATTATATATGTTATAATGAAAAAAAAAACATATATTTTTTTTACACGCAGGCAACCGTGAGGGCATAAATCGGGTGTTTAATTTGCTATCGCCTAGATTTCTATAATGTAACTTTAGTTGTGGATTTTAAACCGATCTAGAAACATGATTAATATGTACACACCATCAAGTGCAAACTAACATTCATTATCGCTTGTTTTAAATTCATATCAATGAATACTCATCGCTATTCTTTAAAGAAGATAAATTATTTATATTGAAATGTTTTTTGTATGTATATACATATAAGTAAAAAATAATTAAAATTTATGCACACGTATGCAGAAGAATATCTCAAGAACGTTTGCAATCTCAAAAAAGATAATTCTGCATGGACGATTAAACATTTTTTGAGTGAAAATATGAATGCCTACTCAAATCCAATCTATTAGAAAAAATCACTACAGTATAATAGTCATTACGTTGAGGTTGAATTCCCTAAATTTGAGGTCATTCGATGTTTAGTACTTTGATTTGACTTGTTATATATGGTATTTTAAAAAAGCAATTCCGATTAAGTTAAGTTAATATGTGTTAAAGTTAACCATACAGTTTCTAATTTTACTTTTTTTTAATTATAGAATGAAACTGATCTGCAATATTGTAACATCACTTATATGTATATTACAACCGGTAAGTTATTTTTGTTATAAAATTGAGAATGGAAATGGGAAATTACACTGATTTGAATCACTACAATATAATAGTCATTACGTTGAGGTTGAATTCCCTGTCATTAAATTATCATCCATGCATGAACTTGTCCCAGAAAAATATTATATTTGAACATTAACCTGCTAATATTTCAACTGGTGAGTACTTTTTGTTATAACATTTAGAATGAAAATGGGAAATAAATGTGTATAGAGACACAAACTGGACCAAAGAGCAGATTCCAGCGGACGGCCACAATTTGGTCTTCAATGCAGAGAGAAAATGATTACCTTACAGAAGAGTGACCACCATGCACCTGCACAGTAATAATATACTTGAATAGAATGATATTTAAATGCATAACAAATTATATATACACGAAACTGTAATATGCAAGTATTAATATAACATATAACAATAAACCAGAGTATACTGATATGCATCACTACAATATAATAGTCATTAAGTTGAGGTTGAATTCCCTGTCATTTCTTTATCATCCATGCATGAACATGAACAGGAATACATACGGTTTAGGAGTTGGGATCTGGACCGTTTACAAGTTCTAAGAAAAAGGGTGGTTCAAGGTGATTCTTAGGGGACTCTTTTATTGCATTAGACATGTTTTATTGTCCCTTACAAGAATATATATATGTTTTGGGTTGTGGATCTTGACCATTTACAAGAATATATATATGTTTTGGGTTGTGGATCTTGACCATTTACAAGTTTTCAAAAAGAGAGGTGGAGTTGACCCCTGTGGACTTCTATATTTCATTAGATTTGTTTTATTATCCCATACAATACTGTGCGGGGTTTAGGAATGGGGATCTCCACCATCTACAAGTTTCCAAACAGGAAGGGGTGTGGTGAACCTTAAGGACTATTGGGTGTTAATATCCCATACTAGAATACTATGTATGGTTTAGGGTTAAGGATCTCAACCGTTTACAAGTTCTCAAACAATGGGGTGAGTGTGACCCCCTATATTTCATTTGATTTGTTTTATTGTCCCATACAAGAATATTTATGGTTAAGGGGTAAGGATCTCAACCGTTTACGGGTTTTTAACAGGAGGAGTGGGGTAACCACCAGAGACTCCACCTACCTTTACATTTGGTTACAGGCGTCTGTGTTTGTGTGTTTATATTTAATTATTAACTTAGCAGTAAATACAGATAAATTGTATGTGTAATACAAAAAACTGCAAGGATATTATCGATTTGTTTCTATCAATTATCAAAATTTATGATATCAGCATTTGTGTATATTTATATGTTAATAAATACAATATGCCTACGAACTTGTATTTTACAAATCAACTATAGATTATATTGAGGGCATTGCCTGGCATCTTTTTGTCTTTGGAGGTAGAAAATTTAAGGTGCAGTTTAATCCTGATGAGACTACAATACCAATGGGACCTACGATTATCAACAGACCCTTCCACAATTAATCGGCCTGTGGTGGTGGTTTGTTGCAATATCATCATTTATTTCACTTGTTTTAGATATTAAATTGAACTGGCTGGAAACATAGATAAGTCTTTCTAAATGACCCATCTGAAAAGTTTCCAACTTCACAAAAGCTTTCAAATTTACAATCTGCTTGCTTCTTCTGTAGGTACTTCCTTGATATTTGAATTGAGGTGCGACTTGATTTGCAGAAATTCAATTACATATTTATAGTATAGTGTCACTCGAAAATATCAGCCTTTTTTCAATTTTAAACAAAAAATATGTAGGGACATAGAAATATTCACTTTTTTAATTATTGGCTTGGTAATTATAGCTGGCATCTAAGGTAGCGCCTTCCTCATGCTAATCCTCAATTGAGTGTTTTACCCTGGTGTATTGACTGTTTCAAAACGAAAAACAATTAAAAATGTAATTCTAAGAAAAAGAGACATATGTGTTTGAAAAGAAAACAGCAATATTGATACAGTTCAGAAAGGCTATGTAAAATTGATTGTTTCAATCTAAATCATACCAATATTTCTAGAATAAATCTCTGGTAAAAGGTTCCTAAAAGTCTTATTTATACAAACACATACTTCCAATTTTACAAGTCTTTTTTTTCTTCAAGAATAATGGTTTGATTACAATCATTATCATAATGGTGACTGACAAGTTTCATACACCGTCAATGCATTTCATAACTCTATCATCAGGAGGTCCGATTTAACGTCGTATCATGTTGAATTTATTATTTCAACAATTACATTGTGCAACTTGTAACAATCTTAAATGTAAGAACGGTATATTAGATTCGTTCTGTTACTGTTAGTTAGATCTGCAGCTTATATGGATCACAAACTATGTCAACATATGTGTATATGAATACACCGATTAATCCAAGTAGATGTTACACTACCTGTTTTACTTAGTATATCTAACTAGTACTAACAGAAACTTATGTTTAAGAAAACACAAATGTACTTGTACTTGTACTTACATGCTTATTTCGTATGTTTTGATCACACTCGTTGTCTAACAAAAGAGTAGCTATCGCCTGGCCATCTTTTTCGGCAGCTATATGTAACGCAGTATTTCCATCCTTGAAGATAGAAAACATCAAAAATTGAAGTGAATAACTATGGTTTAGATAAAATCATTTGCATATGTATGTTTGCATCGAGTATATTCTCCATGTGTGATATTAAATTATTATGACATTTTCACACATTGATCATGTTGATGATAACTGTTTGTATATATCTATTAAGTTAAAACAAGTCATGTCCCTGTACAAGCACTTATCTATGTTGCTTTAATTTGAATATTTCATTCGAAGCTTTCGTACAGGGTAACTGTAAGAGGAAGTTATGTGATCACACTTTAAAACAAATATAGTTTATTTAATATTCCGCTAACTATCTGTTTTACCTACAGCTGCAACAGTTCGAGTTGTTTTCGCGACAGAAAAAAAACCAACATGTACTGCATTTGATTTGATATTGAATATTTTGGTCAACAGGGATTAGATAAAGAACAAAATCAAATACTTTGTAGTAGCACATTTGATAAGTCATTTATCTCTTTGTGAAAGAGGGGCGAAAGATACCAGAGGGACAGTCAAATTCATAGATCGAAAATAAACTGACAACGCCATGGCTATAAAATAAAAAGACAAACAGACAAATAGTAGTACACAAGACACAACATAGAAACTAAAGACAAAGCAACACGAACCTTACCCAACATTGGGGGTGATCTCAGGTGCTGCGAAAGGGTTAGCAGATCATGCTCCCATGTATCACCCGTCCTGTTGCTCATTTTATTGCAAACCAGGTAAAAAGTCTTATTCGGTAGGTCACATTCGTGGCAAAAAGGAAGTGGATTGGAGTTATGACATAAGAAACCTATCCAATATCAACTGGCGATAGCGTCTGTAAAATTTACTAAGGGAATATTTCAACTTTTCCATTAAGATCTTTTGTTTTAAAAGTGTCCTTGTGTGTAGCAATCTTATCAATAATCTTTCAAGGATATCATATAGGTATAACAAGCCCGGGAATAGCAATTAAGAGATATATACTCCTTATGCAGGCGCTGCTGGAATGTTCTGCATCGAAATGGAAAGATCACAATTGGAAAGCTGAAATCATCTATTTTGTCGTAAAGTTTTGTTTGCAACCGATCCTTATTGTCCATTTCCAAATGTAAATCAAGATATGAGGCCGATATAATTGTAACTGTTGTATTCATTATCAGTCAGTTTCAGATAATTTTTTGTATGAATCAGAGTGATTCTTTACAAAGTAGGATGTATTCCTCACCAAGATACTTGCATCTATGTTCGCTATTTTGTTTAATGCGATTCCAACTCTTTCAATTTGGTCTTATAGTTTCGAATGGGGAATACTTGTGTAAGGTGTAGGAAAGGCAAATGTTTTAATACTATTGCAAGATGAGCTAGTCTTAGATTGCATGTACTCTAAAATATCTTTCGATTTGTTCAGTACCTATATCTGATTCACGCCACCTATAGCATATACAGTTTAACAATAACTTTCAAGCCCAGCTCTGATTGCTGATAAACAGATGTTAATAATTTAAAAACGAGTTTCTTGAAGCACTTGGAGACCCAAAATTTACTTGTCAATGAAATTTTGGAGTAGTTGTTTTCTCAAAGGCAATACTTTCTTAAAAAAATTTAAACACGGATTGAAAATTGGCATGTAGAGGTGATGCATGTTCAACTCAGGATATACCTGGTTTCTATGAAGTTTAACTTAAGGTAAACTATTTAGAAATTTGGTTGAACAGATAGGGATTTTTAATTGGTAGTCTGACATCTGTAGTCAAGGTATCCAATATAGTGATGGAAGTTCTTCATTTTTTGGTTGAAATTCCAAAGAAACATAGGACAGACCTATGATTATCCAGGATTTCCTTTTTAGTAAGTATCATGAGGGTATATGTTAAGTTTTCAAATGCATTGTCAATACCTCATTCATTTACCCTGCATTTTATGTAATGAGATTTACTCACAAAAACGAGGTTCTTTGGGACTTAATCTGCAGGGACAAAAACATATTTTTCATGGAGGTAGGACAAGTGTTATGCATCAATTGGGGTTTTTAAAGATTGATAAAGGCTGGGTATTGATATACCCATTTACTTTCTTAGTTCTGATTTTTATCAACGACCTTACAGCCATAATTCATTCGGAAAAAGTATCTTAGTCTTCTTTCTTGCGTTCAGCCCATTGCCTTGCATAGTCTTCGACTGAATCCATCAGTATTTTGAAGTTGTATTTTTAAATTGGTGGAATTAGGCTCAATATATTGCAGACCTTTGGATAACACATTCCGCAAGGAAATGTTATTGATAATGTTGAGGTCTCCGGTTATAAATTAGTTTAGCATGGTACAGATGGGTGCAGTACTACACTGTACAGCTAGTTAACTTCATAAGCAGACTTTATGACTGGTTAAAGTTAACCGTTGACTGGTTTTATGACTACTGTGACCAGTCCTAGGACAGAATTTGTGCTGACTTGAAAAGCAGACTTGATCCTAGGACTGTTTAATGATTGCCAGAAAGGTTAACTTTAGAACAGGTTCATGGCCAAAATTAAAGTTAACTTTGTACGAAGTTAACTTTGCCCACAAATAGTCCATCATACAAGTTAACTAATAACCAGGTCTGCTATAAAAATTCAAACCAGACCTGTCCTTATAAAAGTTAACTTTGATTTGGTCCATGATAAAGTTAACATGATCCAAAGTTATCTTTCGTCTGGTCTGCTTTTCAAAGATAAAGTTAACATAATAAATAAAATTGAGAATGGAAATGAGGAATGTGCCAAAGAGACAACAACCCGACCATAGAAAAAAACAACAGCAGAAGGTAACCAACAGGTCTTCAATGTAGCGAAAAATTCCCGCACCCGGAGGCGTCCTTCAGCTAGCCCCAAAACAAATATAAACTAGTTCAGTGATAATGAACGCCATACTAATTTCCAAATTGTACACAAGAAACTAAAATAAAATAATACAAGATTAACATAATGCATAGTTAACTTTTAAACAGGACTGCTTTTATTGTATGTATCAACATGGTAAAGAATATCCAAGAGACCGATTAAAAAGCAGACCTGTCCCCAAGATTGACAGGACCTCTCTGTTAAATAATAGCAAACTTGTCCACAGGTCTGGTATGGTCTGGTCCGGTCAAGCAGACATATCAACATGTTTGATCTGGTCAAGCAGACCTGTTCAAAGGTCTGGTCTGGTCTGGTACATTCCAGCATTTTTTTTACTCAAGATACCTTTTTGATGAGTGACAAATTATTGTATTGTTAGGTGACTTTAATAGAAAAAAAAAACATATTTGTCTTTTGTTCTTTGGTTGTATTTTTGTTTTTTGAAAACAATTGGGATAATTAATAGTGTGTTTTTTTATTTCAGTGCATGAACTATCATTTACCTGTAAGAATCAGTTATGCTACCTTTAGCTGTCTAATATTTTTAAGAAAGAGGACGGTTATTCTTAAGAAATATTGGTCGGCGAAAGGTAGCATAATGGTTTCTTAAAGGTAAATGATAGTTCAATCAATGACATAAAGAACGGGTAAAACAATTGAGTGACGCTACAACAATGTTTTAATGTCTAATCTGATAGAGATATGTCTTAAACGTATCACCAGGTAAATAATACAACAGGTATATTTTACATGATTTACCTGTACCATGGATGGCATAATTGAATCGTTCAAATTTATCATTTTAGAAATACCGAATATGACTTCAAATATATATTGCAGCATAGTTGTAGACATATTTGTACATACACAATGACCTCGATTTCCTAACATACTGTCACGCGCATATACCATCTAATTATATGTAACAGCCATATTAAACCGAAGAATATTCATTTACTGTAACAAAACAGCATATGTGGGGTTCGTAATCTAGACACACGTATCAATTGTTCTTATATTTTTTCATTTTATAAATGATCGGTTCTGTACAATATGGCGTTAATTAAGAACAAGGGAATACACTATATTGTCAGCTTATTTTCTATTAAATTTCTGATAAATGTCAATATATGTAAACTGTCGTCTTCAAGTTTTTGTCCTGCTTTTTTCACAGTAAATTGTTCCGAAACATGTTAATAAAGAACTGACACATCTAGAGGCGGAGGCCAAATATACCAAGCATAAACAAAAACAATGTTTATTCAGTATCTTAAATGTCAAATACTAACATGATGACGACCATAACATGGAAAATAAAGACGAAGACGATGACGAAAATGATGATCAATTAACACAATGGACTGATAAAGAGACTGATTAATTTCTATACATTATTATATTAATGGAAAAAAAAACGGATCCATGACCAAAAGTGATATCAAAATAGAAAGACACTTTATCATACATATTGGTGCAATGCGGGACATAGCATACATTATCCATTAAGGACTGGACAAATTTTTAGTAAGAATATTTTTCGGAAACTTGTTGGATTATGCACAGACAGTTTACATTGTATCAATTATAGCTTATATATGTACCATAGGGATACCAAACTTAACATACGGTACATAAATTATAATGTGTTGTGTATTTTGATCAATAATACATGTGGGTGCTGATCCAGAGCTGAGTGTCCCTTCACTAATTTGTTTATGAAGTTTAATAATGATGAGCAAGTTACCCCCGTCTGTTCGATAACTGGATAATTCGAACAATGCCATTCTATTGAAAATATCAGAACCAATCAACCAGACTGTTAAATGCCTCAAATGTCTTCAATGTATGTTTATATCATTTTAACAAGCACCACTAAGCACTCTGTACTATAGTAAACAGTAGGTAAACAAATACATGCATGGCCAAACACATGTACAAACGCACTGGATGTTGTTTTTTTCCCTTTCATTGTGGTATTAATTTTAAAGACTAATTTTTAGAACAAATTATAAGTTTTAATAAGATATATTATCTTCATCACGGTCACCTATATATAAATTTATGCTTCTAATTTTGTTTATTGAAATAAAGTTGTGAAGTGGGTAGTTCCTTTATAAATATTTACAAGTTTTAACCACTCTTGAACTTAAAAACGAGAAAATAATAGTTTTCTACTCTGTTATCTATGATACAAATCAGACGATTGCCAATAAGACAACAATCCATCAAAATTAAAATGAAGTGAAAATACGTAATAATAAAAGATGGAAGAAATATACCCGGAAGGAGAGTCAAACTCACAAATAGAAAATACAATGACAACGCCATGGCTCAAATCAAAAAGACAAACAGACAAATTATAGTACAGAAGACACAGAAGATAAGTAACCAGAGGCTTTCAACAATGTGAAAAACACATACTGTATTGACCCTGACAACTAACAACCTATTTCATAACAGAACAAGTTACGAAAAACTAATATGACAGACATGAACCAACGACAAACAATGATATACAGAACCCAACTGTAGGACATTCATAATTAAGCGGTGTGAATATGTTCTTTAACACTTAATTCTACCGTTAACCTTGTATAGTTGCGTTCAGGGTTTCCGCTGGCGGTCGTCATTTTCGGAATTTGCGAAAAAATAATAGTTTTGGCGATTACAATTCGTCATTGGCGAAAGAATTTGGCGAAAAAAATATATATTATAACGATTTATTTTCAACTATCTTTTTTATTAACTTTTTACGGGTTTTCGGACTTTACCTGATCAGACAATACTCGGAATTCACCTTTAACTTGTTAAGATTTTTAAAGAAAATCAATTATCAGCTGATTGCATTTTATAGCTATCGACAGCAAAGGACTAATTAATAAAAGTGTTGATTGTATTATATAACAAAATGATATGGTTAAATGGCGCCCGTCACATGTCACATTAAGGATTTATTAACCACTTTCCGACGTACGTGTTTGAAGCAAAATTTTGACGACTCCTCTCCTTCTTTTAATGATAGTCCAGTAGAGAAAACTGTTGTTATGACGAAAAATGTACAAAAGCAAGAATGGTCTTCGATATAAAACTTAATTTATTAACTTGGATATCGATAATTGCTTTGAGTGGGTACTTAAAAGTCTATTCAGTGACACGTGTGTTTCAAGCATAGTTTTACAGTTTTACGACGGTCTAGAAAAGAAAACTGTCGTTATGAAAAAATATATACAAAAGGTTGGGAACTACCCCTCGAATGAAAGTAACCATTCAATGTAATGACTACACCTAATATCAGGGATCAATTTCAAGTGAGAAAAAAATGTTTTGATGTAAAAACCACTGCCTTATTACAAAAGGGCACATGTTTTTATTTTTGAAGAAACTTTCCCTAAGAACTGTACATCTTTCAGGTACCCAAGATTTTTCTATATTCCAGGACACATATCGTCTTTATTTTAAAAGTAAGTGACCCCTCTTCTTTTAAAGTTGTTCAAAATATTATCAAACCCTATAAAGGTCTTTTTTTAAAAGTTTAATGTTTAGTAAAACTTGTTTGTTGAGTCATTACAATATAGACTCTATGACAAGTTTGAGAGAATAATCATAGACAGCAATTGGGCAAACTCATCTTATTAAATTTTAAAAGAAAAATAGATTTGTGTTACTCAGCGAAAAAAAATAATGAAGTGGCGAAAAATATATTGTGTTGGCGAAAGAGGTGGCGAAAAAAATAAAATAATTGACCCAAGGGAAACCCTGGTTGTGTTGCAGCACAACATAAGAATGCAGTATTTCATATCCGTTGAAAAATGACTAAATCATTACAACGATACAAAGAGACACACATTAATAAAATTAATAAAATAAAGACCAGACTCCCTTTGGAAATAGATATAACATAATTAGTCATAACACGTCATGTTTTCAGTTAATTGTCGTGTGTGCATCCGTGTGATGCTGATATGCAAGGATTCAAATCTAAAGCAAACCTGGTGATTATTAGTTATGTGAATTACTAACTCTAATTGTATTAATAAAAAGTTAAAGATGTTTCAACTGCCAGGAATTTAAAGCGTATCTAGAAAAAAGTAAACTCACAAAAATATTGAACTCCGAGGAAAATTAAAAAAACAAAAGGTCCTAATCAAATGACAAAATCAAAAGCACAAACCCATCAAATGAATGGATAGCAACTGTCGTACATGGTACCTTTTGTTAGCTATTATTCGTGTGTTTCTCTGTCTAATAAGTTCTCCCAATTATTTATATTGTAGTCCTGTCATGTAATAATGTCATTTTAATGTTATATTAAACATTGCCACAAAAGCGGGAGGTATGGCATGTCATTAAACTAGACTCAACCAACCATTTTTTTCTTCCTAAAATGTCCGATACCAAGTCAGGAAAATGGTAATTGTTTTATTATAGTTCGTTTCTGTGTGTTTTACATTTTAATGTTGTGTTACTGTTGTGTCGGAGTCCCTTCTTCTATTTGATGCGTTTCCCTCAGTTTTAGTTTGTAATCCGGGTTCTTTTCACAATCAATGGATGAATTGCGAACAGCAGTATACAACGGTTGTTTTTCTTCATGTTCCTGACCTGATATAGACAATTTTATGTAGAAACTGTTGGATTAAATTTAGTTTTAAAGCTACATGTAGCTTAATCTCTTACTTGCATAACAGACGCATGTAGTTCCATTATATTAACAACGATGGATGAAATAAAAACCCAAACAGACATAGTAGGTAAAAGATGGTAACAGCCAACATCGTGCTAAAATCTTAATCAATATACAAAAGATTAATACAGAAGCACACAATTGCATATTGACAAAAAGTTAAAGACAATAATACACAATTATCATAGTAAAATAACACAATGATGGGAAATATAAGTAAAGAGTAAAAGTATTCATTCGACTAGAAATTTGTAAAATTGGCCGTCTGGTCCATGCTTAACAATAGTCATATTTCATTTTGTGCATTACATATATTAATGTTTTTCATATATGTATTTGGCTGTTTGTTACAAACGTGCAAATACAGTTGTGGAAGAGAAACATTGCAAACTTACATTTCGTTCGTGTCGTTATCTTTAAGGGTTTATCTTTGTTTAAGTTTTATTTTAAGTTCATGTTGAAACCTTCATGACATTTATAAATCTAACAGAATTATCAACCCAGAAACAAAGCTTCATTAAAAGGTGTTTAAATGCATACAATAATTGACGGTTTCGTGCCATTTTTTACCCCGATTATAATGCAATTTGCCCTTGTAACAGTTTTTCAAAACACCATTTAGTTGTAGTCGAGTGTTGTTATCAAAAGGGACTTTCCCATACCATGGTCGGAAATATTCCTTCAAGGTTTTGAATGACATTTATAAGATCGGCCTTCTAGATCTGAACACGGATTATATTTATGTTTATGTTATATTTGTTATTCTCGTGGTGTTTTGTCTGATGCTTGGTCCGTTTCTGTGTGTGTTACGTTTCGGTGTCATGTCGATGTTCTCCTCTTATATTTAATGCGTTTCCCTCGGTTTTAGTTTGTTACCCCGATTTTGTTTTTTGTCCATGGCTTTATGAGTTTGAACAGCGGTATACTACTGTTGCCTTTATTTATACTTATCCGAGATAAGATTGTATAAAATTCGATCTGATTCTCAATGCCATTTAACCAGGGAAAACATAACTACCCTCATATTAAGGAAATATAATCTTACCAAATTATCAACTTGTATTTGTACATACTGAAGCACTTGTCTTATGATGATTAACTGGACAGTGATATATATCTTTTATGAATTGTACTTCAAAATGTTAAATGCGCTATGGGCCTTGTTTACATCATGTACATATATGCATGAAACAAGAATATCCCACTTTATTGTGATTAGTAAAATGTGATACATTATGGTTGCACTTTGTAAATACATCTGTTTCACAAACCACGCCATTTATGGGGAGATGTATATTATTCGTGTTTTCATTACGTACTGGATCTCTTCAAAAATACATTATTTGGAAATTGTACCAGTTTGAATACAAAACAAAAAGCTAGAGATACAAACATTACCTCAATAAAATAAAATTGTATTAAATATTCAATATTCACAGAACAATCAGAAAATATTAAGCAAATGAGTTGCCGGATTGACAACATGGAAAAAACAGACACAAATGTCCGACACTATTTGTAAAAAAAAAAAGATCATTTCACCTGTCAATACTGTATTCTCATGACTTAAGAGTTATGCATATCAATTTATCTGTGAATACAATTATTTTATAGTTATACAGGTATTTTTATAGTAAACAATAGCTGTACTGAGGAGTTAAATAAAACAAACCAGATGCTAGCAGTCAGTCCTATAAATCTTTTAATGAATTCATTTTAATAAGAATGGTAAGCTCATAAAATTTTTTTTTGAAACTACGAATTTTCTAAACACATCTAGTTCATATATTGGCTACATTATGTAAGATGTATGATATTGTTATGACACGATTATTAAACTAGCCATTTGACGGCAGAAATTGTAAACGTTTATTGATAGATAGTCATACAGTAAGAGGTGTTAATACTTTCAATGATCTTGAATGTAGGAATGGCCAACTTATATACTTTACATTTTATAGTGTACTTACATAGATATAGGAAGATGTGGTGTGAGTGCCAATGAGACAACTCTCCATCCAAATAACAATTTATAAAAGTAAGCCATTGCATGTTTTAAATTTGTTACCAAAAAAGTTTCAATCATGTTATATAGACATTGCAGGTCTAGTCATATTTTGTATTGTCTTATTGTTAGTAATTGTTACAGGGACTATTTCGGTAATGTCTACTTCTTTTATTATTGTTCTAGACTTTGTTGACTGGTAATGATTTAAACTAATCGAATAAAAGATGTGCACATCTGTTTGTTTAATGAAAAAACAGTTGTCAGTATGTCTATTTCTAAATTTCCCTAGTCTTTAAAGTTTTCAAAACAATAGTGTAACTAAACCTACTTCGTAGCCATATGGCTACCTAGCGAGCAATGCTCTGACTATTTGTAAAATAAAAGTTATCCTTCGAATTGTGTTTAAAACATTTTTTTTTTTTTAGTTTCGACAAAATTGATACTAAAAGGTGTTCCTGTAGTTTTGTTGCTTACTCTATGCAATCATGTTTTCTGTTATTCTATGTAAAACATATTATATTTTGTTTTAGATTACAAAAACAATACAATTTCAGTAGTTTCGAGTACTTATATCAGTGTGCTTTCATATAATTTTTATTTGGTTTTAATTTTCAGTACATGTCAGTTGAATATTGTTTATGTTTTATGTTTTTGTCGTATGATATTATCTCATCACATTTAAATTTTCGTTGATTGTAAGCTTCACCACTAGAACTGTTACAATTTGCCCCTGTGTTTTCTCGATATATTGTGACCACAAACTTAGGAAATTTTGTTTAAGTCAACAAACTTTTCCAATGTTCTGCATTCTAAAATGTTTGTTATGAAAGATTTTGATTTGTCACTTTTCACTAATTTTGCAACCTAACTTTACTAAAGAATATTCACACACACACTAGAAAGCTAATTGCGCCTAGTTTGACATCACATATGATGCAGACAATGAATGTATTGGTAATATCGATAATTCAATATGATTGTAAGTTTAACTTATAATCCACTGACCTGATTCTTTATATTGAGATCAATGCCACCATCAATCAGCAACTCGACGATTTCTGTGTATATGTGATCTACAGCAATGAGGAGTGCAGTGTAACCAACCTGGATTGAAAAAAAAATGCAATTTTAACATAATATGAAATGAAACAGGAAGCAACCTATTGGACCAAAGGAAGTAAAACAGCATAGACTGGCACTTAGCGTAAAATAAAACTGGTACCCGATATCAGAGTTTTATACGAATTTGTCATTAGTTAATATTGCATGGTGCATGGATGCATTTAAGCTTAATGAATATATATAGATTGATTATTGTTTAGGGATCAGCTAAAGCCCGACTACATCTGCGGAAGTTTTTTTCACGCTGTGTTGAGGACCCAATGGTGAAATTGATATTGTTATTTCACAGTACAGTATAAAAGGAGATTTGGTTTGATTGACATTGAGAACCCTATCTACCTACGTTTAAATGAAGTGGATGTAAACATATCCTCCTTTGTTTACCAATAAGGATTTAAACTGATTTAATGAAATAATTGCGCATCTTTTATATTGTTTCGTAAATTAAATTTACAATTGTCAGTATGTCCATTTTTAAATGTATCCGTCGACACCTTCCTTCCTTGTCTTTAAAATTAAAAAAAAATGATATATAATTCAACCTACGTCGTAGCCATATGGCTACCCAGCGTGCAATGCTCTGACTGTTTGTAAATAAAATGTATTCTTTGAACTTTTTTAATAGTATCGACGAAATTGATACTAAAATGTATTCCTGTAGTTTTGTTGCTCACTCTAAACAATCGTGTGTTATGTTATTCTATGTAAACCATATCATATGTTGTGTTAAATTACAAAAACAGTGCAATATCAGTAGTTTCGAGTACTTATATCAGTGTGCTCTCATATAATTTGTATTTGGTTTAAATTTTCAGTACATGTCAGTTGAATATTGTTTATTTTTTATGTTTTTGTCGTATGATATTATCTCATCACATTTAAATTGTCGTTGATTGTAAGCTTCAACACTTGAACTGTTACAATTTGCCCATGTGTTTTCTCGATATATTATGACCACAACCTTAGGAAATTTTGTTTAAGTCAACAAACTTTTCCAATGATCTGCTTTCTACAGTCACTGTGTTTGTTATGGAAAATTCTAATTTGTCACTTTTAACCAATTTTGCAACCTTACTTTACTAAAGAGTAATCACACACACACTAGAAAGCTGATTGTGTCTAGTTTGACATCACGTATGATGCAGTTAATGCATGTTTTTGGTATTGCCTATAATTCAATATGATTGTAAGTTTAACTTATAATCCACTGACCTGATCCTGTATATTGAGATCAATGCCACCATCAATCAGCAACTTGATGATATCTGTGTATCTGTGACGTACAGCAATGTGAAGTGCAGTGTAACCATACTGGATTGAAAAAAAAATACAATTTTAACATAATAGGAAATAAAACAGGAAGCAACCTATTGGACTAAAGGAAGTAAAACAGCATAGACTGGTACTTAGCCTAAGTAAAACTGGTACCCGATATCAGAGTTTTATACAAATTTGTCATTAGTTAATATTGCATGGTGCATGGCTGCATTTAAGCTTAATGAATATACATAGATTGATTATTGTT
The DNA here is from genome assembly GCA_019925275.1 of Mytilus edulis. NCBI lineage: Eukaryota > Metazoa > Mollusca > Bivalvia > Mytilida > Mytilidae > Mytilus > Mytilus edulis. The sequence goes on from CM034358.1 coordinate 96,214,367, forward strand.
TAGGGATCAGATAAAGCCCGACGACTACAGCTGCGGGAGTTTTTCTCGCTCTGTTGAGGACCCCATGGTGACATTGATATTGTTATTTCACAGTACAGTATAAAAGGAGATTTGGTTTGATTGACATCGAGACCCCTATCTACCTACGTTTAAATGAAGTGGATGTAAACATTTATAAGAAATCGTAAGGCCTTCAACAATGTAAACAAACCATAAAGCATGTGGCGGGATTAAACGTATGTATATGCCCTTAAACCTCACTTAACATTTTATAAATGATCGGTTCTGTACAATATGGCGTTAATTAAGAATAAGGGAATACAATATATTGTCAGCTTATTTTCTATTAAATTTCTGACTAATGTCAATATATGTGAACTGTCGTCTGCAAGTTTTTGTCCTGCTTTTTTCACAGTAAAATGTTCCGAAACATGTTCATGACGAACTTACACATCTAGAGGCGGAGGCCCAATATACCAAGCATAAACAAAAACAATGTTTATTCAGTATTTTGAATAACATGAACGACTTTCAATGTCAAATACTAAGATGATGACGACCATAACATGGCAAAAAAAGACGAATACAATGACGAAAATGTTGATCAATTAACACAATGGACTGATAAAGAGACTGATTAATTTCTATACATTATTATATTAATGAAAAAAAAACCGGATCCATGACCAAAAGTGATGTCAAAATAGATAGACACTTTATCATATCTATTGGTGTAATGCGGGACCTAGCATACATAATCCATAAAGAACTGGACAAATTGTTAGTACGAATATTTTTCGTAAATGTTTTGGATTATGCACAGACAGTTTACATTGTATCCATTATAGCTTATATATATGTACCATAGGGATACCAAACTTACTATACGGTACATAAATTATAATGTGTTGTGTATTTTGATCAAAGATACAAATGGGTGCTGATCCAGAGCTGATTGTCTCCTCACTAATGTGTTTATGAAGTTAAATAATGATGAGCAAGTTACCCCCGTCTGTTCGATTGCTGGATAATTCGAACTATGTCATTCTATTGAAAATATCAGAACCAATCAACCAGACTGTTAAGGAGGCTCGCGGGTGTAAGATTTTCAGAAAAAAAATTAAACATTAATTTTTCATTACAAATTTCATTTATTACCTTAAGTAGTTGTTACTTTGTCATATGGTACAAAAATAATTACAAAAAATCAATTCGTGTTGGCCCCAGCGAATTTTTGAAATGTAGTTATCATTGAAAAAGCACCAAATTATCTCCCTTTGGTGCAAAAATGCCATTTTTTGGCATTAAAATTGAAATATCTTTTTTAACTCATCGGTGACCTATATTTTTTATTGTTGTTTTCGAATAAGCTGTACATGAACTAAATAATTTTTAATTTTTAGCGATTTCTGTAATTTAGTTCTTTTTTTATATCGATATTACCGCTATTTTTCCTATTAGTTCAACAGAAAAAAAGGACATTAGCAAAAATGTATGCTTCTTTCGAAGGCAGATTGTGTGCGTAAATGAACGGTGACCCCATTTTTTTATTTCATTTTTCCATTAAGTATAAGATAAAGTTCATTTATAGAAAAATATAGAGAAATCCTATATTAAATAAAAAAAATTCACTTAGACCCGCGAGCCCCCTTAAGTGCCTTAAATGTCTTCAATGTACTTTTATATCATTTTAACAAGTACCACTTAGCACTCTGTACTATAGCAAACAGTAGTTAAAAAATTACATGCATGGCCAAACACATGTACAAACGCACTGTCTGTTGGGGTTTTTTTTTTTTTTTTCGTTTCATTATGATATTAATTTTAAAGACTATTTTTTAGAACACATGATTAGTTTTAATGAGCTATATTTCCTTCATTACGGTCACCTATATATAAATTTATGCTTCTAATTTTGTTTATTGAAATAAAGTTGTTAACTAGGTAGTTCCTTTAGAAATAATGACAAGTTTTAACCACTTGGAACTTAAAAACGAGAAAATAATAGTTTTCTACTCTGTTATCTATGATACAAGACGATTGCCAATCAGACAACGATCCATCAAAATTAAAATGAAGTGGATGTACGTTATAATTAAAGAGGGAAGAAATATACCAGAAGGAGAGTCAAACTCATAAATAGAAAATGCAATGACAACGCCATGGCTAAAATCAAAAAGACAAACAGACAAAGTATAGTACAGAAGACACATAAAAGAGGGACGAAAGATACCAAAGGGACAGTCAAACTCATAAATCTAAAACAAACTGACAACGCCATGGCTAAAAATGAAAAAGACAAACAGAAAAACAATAGTACACATGACACAACATAGAAAACTAAAGAATAAACAACACGAACCCCACCAAAAACTAGGGTTGATCTCAGGTGCTCCGGAAGGGTAAGCAGATCCTGCTCCATAAGATAAGGTACCATGGAAGATTCTAATTTGTCACTTTACACTAATTTTGCAACCTTACTTTACTAAAGAGTATCCAAACACACACTGAAAGCTAATTGCGTTTAGTTTGACATCACGTATGATGCAGTAAATTAACGTTTTGGTATTGCCGATAATTCCATATGATTGAAAGTTTAACTTATAATCCACTGACCTGATTCTGTATATTGAGATCAATGCCACCATCAATCAGCAAATCGACGATTTCTGTGTATCCGTTTTCTAAAGCAATGTGAAGTGCAGTGTCACCAAACTGGATTACAAAAAATACAATTTTAACATAATATGAAATAAAACAGGAAGCAACCTATTGGACTAAAGGAAGTAAAACAGCATAGACTGGCACTTAGCGTAAAATAAAACTGGTACCCGGTATCAGAGTTTTATGCGAATTTTTCAGTAGTTAATATTCCATGGTGCATGATTGCATTTAAGCTTAATGGATATACATAGATTGATTATTGTTTAGGGGTCAGCTAAAGCCCGACTACAGCTGCGGAAGTTTTTCTCGTTGTGTTGAGCACCCAATGCTGACATTGATATTGTTATTTCACAGTACAGTATAAAAGGAGATTTGGTTTGATTGACATCGAGACCCCTATCCGTTTCGTTAAAATGAAGTGGATGTAAACATGTATAAGAAATCGTAAGGCCTTCAACAATGAAAGCAAACCATAAAGCACGTGGCGGGGTTAAACGTATTTATATGCTCTCATTCCTCCCTTAACAATTTATAAATGATCGGTTTTGTACAATATGGCGTTGATTAAGAATAAGGGAATACAATATATTGTCAGCTTATTTTCTATTAAATTTCTGACAAATGCCAATATATGTAAACTGTCGTCTGCAAGTTTTTGTCCTGCTTTTTCCACAGTTAAATGTTCCGAAACATGTTCATGACGAACTTACACATCTAGAGGCGGAGGCCCAATATACCAGGCATAAACAAAAACAATGTTTATTCAGTATTTTGAATAACATGAACGACTTTCAATGTCAAATACTAAGATGATGACGACCATAACATGGCAAAAAAAGACGAATACAATGACGAAAATGTTGATCAATTAACACAATGGAATGATAAAGAGACTGATTAATTTCTATACATTATTATATTAATGGAAAAAAAACCCGGATCCATGCTAATAAGTGATGTCAAAATAGAAAGACACTTTGTCATACCTATTGGTGCAATGGGGGACCTAGCATACATTATCCATAAGGAACAAGTTTTCATTGTATCCATCATAGCTTATATATGTACCATAGGGATACCAAACTTACTATACGGTACACAAATTATAATGTGTTGTGTATTTTGATCACAGATATATATGGGTGCTGATCTAGAGCTGAGTGTCCCCTCACTAATTTGTGAATGAAGTTTAATAATGATGAGCAAGTTACCCTCGTCTGTTCGATTACTGGATAACTCGACTTATGTCATTCTATCGAAAATATCAGAACCAATCAACCAGACTGTTAATTGCCTCAAATGTCTTCAATGTATGTTTATATCATTTTAACAAGCAACACTAAGCACTCTGTACTATAGTAAACAGTAGTTAAAAAATTACATGCATGGCCAAACACATGTACAAACGCACTGTATGTTGTTTTTTCTCTCGTTCAATTGTGATATTAATTGTAAAGACTAATTTTTAGAACAAATGATTAATTTTAATAAGATTTATTATCTTCATTACGGTCACCTATATATAAATTTATGCTTCTAATTTTGTTTATTGAAATAAAGTTGTGAAGTATGTAGTTCCTTTGGAAATATTGACAAATTTTAACCATTCTTGAACTTAAAACGAAAAAATAGTACTTTTCTACTCTGTTATCTATGATACAAATAAGACGATTGCCAGTACGACAACGATCCATCAAAATTAAAATGAAGTGGGTGTACGTAATAAAAGAGGGAAAAAATATACCAGAAGGAGAGTCAAACTCATAGATAAAAAATACAATGACAACGCCATGGCTAAAATCAAAAAGACAAACAGACAAATTATAGTACAGAAGACACATAAGATAAGTAACCATAGGCTTTAAACAATGTGAAAACCTATAACGTATTGTCGGCTATAAATGACCGGGATAACTAACAACCTATTTGTTAACAAAACAAGTTACGAAAAACTAATATGACAGACATGAACCAACGACAAACAATGATATACAGAACCCACTTGTAGGACATACATAATTAAGCGGGGTGAATGTGTTTCTTAACTCTTAATTCTACCTTTAACCTTGTATAACTGTGTTCAGGGTTTCCGCTGGCGGTCGTCATTTTCGTTGAAGAAATTTAAACAAAAGGTTGGGAACTATCCCTCGAATGGTAGTAACACTTAAATGTAATGACTACACATTATATCAGGGATCAATTTCAAGTCAGAAAAAAAATGTTTTGTTGTAAAAACCACTTCTTACTACAAAAGGGCACATGTTTGTTTTCTTTCCCAAAGAACTGTACATATTTCAGGTATCCATGATTTTTCTATGTTTCAGGACATATATCTTCTTTATTTTAAAGTGGCCCCCTTTTTTCAACCTGTTCAAATTATACCAAGCCTTATAAAGGTCTTCTTTTTTTTTTTAATTTAATGTTTAGTATTTGTCGAGTCATTACAATATAGACTCTAAGACAATTCTGAGAGAATAATCATAGACAGCAATTGGGCAAAATCATCTTATTTAGGGATGGGATTTTAAAAGACAAAAAGATTTGTGTTACTTGGCGAAAAATTGTAATAAAGTGGCGAAAAATATATAGTGTTGGCGAAAGAGGTGGCGAAAACAATGAAATAATTGACCTAGGGAAAACCATGGTGGTGTTGCAGCACAACATAAGAATGAAGTGTTTCACATCCGTTGAAAAAGGACTAACTCATTAGAACGATACAAAGCAGACGCACATTAATTAAAAAAAAACAAAAAAAACAGACTCCCTCTGGAAAAAGATATTACATAATTAGTCATAACACATCAAGTTTTCAGTTAATGGTCGTGTATGCATCCGTGTGATGCTGATCTGCAAAGGATTCAAATCTTAAGCAAAGCTGGTGATTATTAGTAATGTGGATTACTAACTCTGATTGTATTAATAAAAAGTTAAGGATGTTTCAACTGCCAGGAGTTATAAAGCGTATCTAGTAAAAAGTAAACTCACAAAAATATTGAACTCCGAGGAAAACACAAAAAACCAAAGTTCCTAATCAAATGGAAAAATCAAAAGCACAAACACATCAAACGAATGGAAAGCAACTGTCATACATGGTACCTTATGTAAGCTATTATTTGTGTGTTTCTCTGTCTTATAAGTTCTCCCAATTATTTATGTTTTAGTCCTGTCATGTAATAATGTCATTTTAATGTTACATTTGACATTGCCATACAAGCGGGAGGTATGGCATGCCATTAAACCAGACTCAACCCACAATTTTATTCTTCTTAAAATGGCCGGTACCAAATCAGGAAAATGGTCACTGTTTTATTATAGTTCGTTTCTGTATGTGTTACATTTAAATGTTGTGTTACTGTTGTGTCGGAGTCCCTTCTTCTATTTGATACTTTTACCTCAGTTTTAGTTTGTAATCCGGATCTGGGTTTTTTTCACAATCAATTGATAAATTTCGAACAGCAGTATACTACGGTTGATTTTATTCATGTTCCTGACCTGATATAGACAATTTTATGTAGAAAATGGTGGATTGAATTTAGTTTTAAAGCTACATGTAGCTTAATCTCTCACTTGTATAACAGTTGCATGTAGTTCCATTATATTAACAACGATGGGTGAAATAAAAACCCAAACAGACATAGTAGGTAAAAGATGTTAGCAGCCAACATTGTGTTAAAATCTTAATCACTATACAAAAGATTAATACAGAAGCACACAATTGCATATTAACAAAAAGCTAAAGACAATTAAAAACCAATTGTTCAGAGAACAATTGAAGGTCTTTCAACCAATAAGGATCTATTTTGATATGAAAATGATAAAATTCAGTTGAAAATGTCAGTTCCTATAGCTTTATGATGTATAAAAATGAATTTAAAGCAAAGGTCAAAATCTAGAACGTCCAATTAACCTATGACCTTGACCTCAATTTCAAGGTCATAGACTAAACATCTCAAATCAAAAGACACTAGTTCCTTAATATGTATTGTTCATGAGTAATATCACTTTACACATAATTCTAAATATAATAGGTGTGAAAACTCCCATTTATTGTCTACGCACCCTTTCAATCAAAATTTATAAGTTACTACATTTCCCAACTATCAATTTTGTAAAAATAATTTGTCAATATTTTATAAGATGAATGAAAATGAGTGAAAATAAGCCAAAATCAAAATTTCGAATATGACCTTGACCTTTGACCTTGACCTAATTTTCATTTTTTTTTACTAAGGACCTCAAATCTAAAGACTCTTGGTCTCTATCACTTATGGTTTACCAGTTAGACATGCATATCACTTAATTCAAATGAAAAAGGGGAATAACTCTCATATGGAGTCTCCGTAAAGCTTCGGTCCAAATGAATATCCTAATCCTTAAGATGTAACGAGCAATTTGGTAAAATAAATTTGTCGTAATCTTTTACGGTTGCGAAGGAGTAGTGGCCACAAGAAAAACAGTGTTTGGGGAGATAACTCTTACAACGTAAAGTATTTTGTTACGCAGTTGTAAATTTTTAAAGCGTATAAACTATACAACATCATATTCTAAATATCTAAGCGACATCTTTTGAAACATCAATACTACGCAAGAAAAAAATTTAGGCGGAAGAAAAAAAAAAAAAAAAATAATAATAATAATAATAATAATTAAAAACCAATTGTTCAGAGAACAATTGAAGGTCTTTCCATCAAAACAATGTATTTTGATATTAAAAGTTGTGAAACTAAGTTTAAAATGTCATTTCAATCGTCAAATGATAGCTCCTAGTAAGCTGATTCCAAAAATATATTGTTTCCATACATTTTTTTTTAAATAAGGGAGATAATTTGTTACTTCCGGTTTGAAAAATGTTACTTCCGATTATATTTGAATATTTACTTGATACTGATTCCAAAAATATCTGGTTCTATATACTTTTATATTAATAAAGTACAAAAAAATAGCTACTTCCGGTTTACAAAAGGTCACTTCCGGTTGTTTTTTTCAAGGTTAAATGGTTTGATACCTTTTTCTAAAAGTTGTATATCTTTATCATGTATACATATAGAATAAAAGCAAAGGTCAAAATCTAGAACGTCAAATTAAGCTATGACCTTGAGATCAATTTCAAGGTCATAAACCAAGGACCTCAAATCAAAAGACCATAGGTCTTAATTATATTTAGTTAATGAGTTATATCACCAAACGCGTATTTTTAAATACAAGAGGGGAGAAAACTCCCTTTTACATTCAACATACGCTTGCAATCAAAATTTACATCTTACGACATGTCGCAACTAACAATTTAGTAAAAATAATTTGTTGATATCTTATACAGTCTTTGGATATAAGTGAAAATAAGCCAAATTCAAATATTAGAATATGACCTTGACCTTTGACCTTGACCTAATTTTCATTTTTTGGGACCAAGGACCTCAAATCAAAAGATCCTAGGTCTCTATCACTTATGATTTATAAGATAGAAATTCATATCACTTATATCAGATGCATAAGGGGAAATAACTCTCATATGGAGTGGTCATATCGCTTCGGTCAAAAAAGGACAAATCATGCGAAGGATATAACGAGCAATTTTGTAAAATAAATTTGTCATAATCTTTTACGGTTGCGAAGGAGATGCGCTAACAAGGAAAACAGTGTTTGGGGAGATAACTCCTACAAAGAAAAGTATTCGTTTACGCAGGGTAAATTTCAAAAGCGCATAAACTGTTCGATATCATATACCAAATATCTAAGCGACATATTGCGAAACAAATGTTTATCGCAAGAACAAAATTAGGCGGAAGAAAAAAAAAAAAAAAAAATAATCAGAAGAAAAACAATAGGTCTTTCCACAGAAAAGTGGAAAGACCTAATAATAATCAGAACAAATACAATAGGTCTTTCACCTGAAAGGTTGAAAGACCTAATAATCAGAACAAAACCTATAGGTCTTTCCACGGAAAGGTGGAAAGACCTAATAATAATAATCAGAAGAAATCCAATAGGTCTTTCCACGGAAAGGTGGAAAGACCTAATAATAATAATAATCAGAACAAACCCTATAGGTCTTTCACCTGAAAGGTTGAAAGACCTAATAATAATAATCAGAACAAAACCTATAGGTATTTCAACCGAAAGGTTGAAAGACCTAATAATAATCAGAACAAAACCTATAGGTCTTTCAACTGAAAGGTTGAAAGACCTAATAATAATAATAATAATAATAATAATAATAATAATAATAATTAAAAACCAATTGTTCAGAGAACAATTGAAGGTCTTTCCATCAAAACAATGTATTTTGATATGAAAAGTTGTGAAACTAAGTTTAAAATGTCATTTCAATCGTCAAATGATAGCTCCTAGTAAGCTGATTCCAAAAATATATGTTTCCATACATTTTTTTAAATAAGGGAGATAATTTGTTACTTCCGGTTTGAAAAATGTTACTTCCGATTATATTTGAATATTTACTTGACACTGATTCCAAAAATATCTGGTTCTATATACTTTTATATTAAAAAGTACAAAAAAATAGCTATTTCCGGTTTACAAAAGGTCACTTCCGGTTGTTTTTTACAAGGTTAAATGGTTTGATATCTTTTTCTAAAAGTTGTATATCTTTATCATGTATACATATAGAATAAAAGCAAAGGTCAAAATCTAGAACGTCAAATTAAGCTATGACCTTGAGATCAGTTTCAAGGTCATAAACCAAGGACCTCAAATCAAAAGACCATAGGTCTTTATTATATTTAGTTAATGAGTTATATCACCAAACGCGTATTTTTAAATACAAGAGGGGAGAAAACTCCCTTTTACATTCAACGTACGCTTGCAATCAAAATTTACATCTTACGACATGTCGCAACTAACAATTTAGTAAAAATAATTTGTTGATATCTTATACAGTCTTTGGATATAAGTGAAAATAAGCCAAATTCAAATATTAGAATATGACGTTGACCTTTGACCTTGACCTAATTTTCATTTTTTGGGACCAAGGACCTCAAATCAAAAGATCCTAGGTCTCTATCACTTATGATTTATAAGATAGAAATTCATATCACTTATATCAGATGCATAAGGGGAAATAACTCTCATATGGAGCGGTCATATCGCTTCGGTCAAAATAGGACAAATCATGCGAAGGATATAACGAGCAATTTTGTAAAATAAATTTGTCATAATCTTTTACGGTTGCGAAGGAGATGCGCTAACAAGGAAAACAGTGTTTGGGGAGATAACTCCTACAAAGAAAAGTATTCGTTTACGCAGGGTAAATTTCAAAAGTGCATAAACTGTTCGATATCATATACCAAATATCTAAGCGACATATTGCGAAACAAATGTTTATCGCAAGAACAAAATTAGGCGGAAGAAAAAAAAAAAAAAAAAAAAAATAATCAGAAGAAAAACAATAGGTCTTTCCACAGAAAAGTGGAAAGACCTAATAATAATAATAATAATAATAATAATAATAATCAGAACAAAACCTATAGGTCTTTCAACCGAAAGGTTGAAAGACCTAATAATTAAAAACCAATTGTTCAAAGAACAATTGAAGGTCTATCAACTAATAAAGATCTATTTTGATATGAAAATATTAAAATTCAGTTAAAAATGTCAGTTCATATGGCTTTATGATGTATAGATATGAATTTAAAGCAAAGGTCAAAATCTAAAACGTCAAATTAACCTATGACCTTGACCTCAATTTCAAGGTCACAAACTGATTTATACAAAATAATTTGTCGATATCTTATAAGGTTAATGAAAATGAGTGAAAATAAGACAAATTCAAAAATTAGAATATGACCTTGACCTTTGACCTTGACCTAATTTTCATTTTTTTGGACCAAGGACCTCAAATCAAAAGATCCTAGGTCTCTATCACTTATGGTGTTCCAGTTTAAAATACATTTTAAAATTTCAAATACAAAAAGGGAAATAACTCTCATATGGAGCATTCATATTGCTTCGGTCGAAATTGGACAAATCATGCGAAGGATATAACGAGCAATTTTATAAAATAAATTTGTCGTAATCTTTTACGGTTGCGAAGGAGATGTGAGCACAAAGAAAACAGTGTTTGGGGAGATAACTCCTAGAAAGAAAAGTATTCGGTTACGCCGGGTAAATTTCAAAAGCGCATAAACTGTTCGATATCATATACCAAATATCTAAGCGACATATTGCGAAACAAATGTTTATCGCAAGAACAAAATTGGGAGAAGAAAAAAAAATAATCAGAAGAAAAACAATAGGTCTTTCCACAGAAAAGTGGAAAGACCTAATAATAATCAGAACAAAACCTATAGGTCTTTCAACCGAAAGGTTGAAAGACCTAATAATAATAATAATAATAATAATAATAATCAGAACAAAACCTATAGGTCTTTCACCTGAAAGGTTGAAAGACCTAATAATAATAATAGTAATAATAATAATAATTAAAAACCAATTGTTCAGAGAACAATTGAAGGTCTTTCCATCAAAACAATGTATTGTGATATGAAAGTTGTGAAACTAAGTTTAAAATGTCATTTCAATCGTCAAATGATAGCTTCTAGTACGCTGATTCCAAAAATATTTGGTTTCCATACATTTTTTTTTAAATAAGGGAGATAATTTGTTACTTCCGGTTTGAAAAATGTTACTTACGATTATATTTGAATATTTTCTTGACACTGATTCCAAAAATATCTGGTTCTATATACTTTTATATTAATAAAGTACACCACTAGAACTGTTACAATTTACCCTTGTGTTTTCTCGATATATTGTGACCACAACCTTAGAAAATTTTGTTTAAGTCAACAATCTTTTCCAATGTTCTGCATTCTACAATGTTTGTTATGGAAGATTCTAATTTGTCACTTTTCACTAATTTTGCAACCTTACTTTACTAAAGAGTATGCACACACACACTAGAAAGCTAATTGCGTCTAGGTTGACATCACATATGATGCAGTAAATGAATGTTTTGGTATTGCCGATAATTCAATATAATTGTAAGTTTAACTTATAATCCACTGACCTTATTCTTTATATTGAGATCAATGCCACCATCAATTAGCAACTTGACGATATCTGTGTATCTGTGATCTACAGCAATATGAAGTGCAGTTCTATCAAACTGGATATAAAAAAAATAAAAAAATTATATATTAACATAATATGAAATAAAACAGGAAGCAATCTATTTGACTAAAGGAAGTAAAACAGCATAGACTGGCAGTTAGCGTAAAGTAAAACTGGTACCCGATATCAGAGTTTTATACGAATTTGTCATTAGTTAATATTGCATGGTGCATGGATGTATTTAAGCTTAATGGATATACATATATTGATTATTGTTTAGGGATCAGCTAAAGCCCGACTACAGCTGCGGGAGTTTTTCTCGCTGTGTTAAGGACCCAATGGTGACATTGATATTGTTATTTCACAGTACAGTATAAAAGGAGATTTAGTTTGATTGACATCGAGAACCCTATCCACCTACGTTTAAATGAAGTGGATGTAAACATTTAAAAGAAATCGTAAGGCCTTCAACAATGAAAACAAACCACAAAGCACGTGGCGGGGTTAAACGTATTTATGAGCACTCAACCCTCTCTTAACATGGGACAGTTGTTTAACAGCACAAGATATGGACATACTATACTAATAAATTCAAATAGGCTTAAATCATCAGATTGGAGAAAAGCACCAAACAAAAATATATAACTGACGTGTTGTTTATGCATCTCTTGTCTCTGTTAACAAACAAAAAAACACACATATTACAGATACACGAATAGCATATCTATGAATACAAACATATTGATGACAAATCAACAGTATTTATATTTAAAATGTTAAGTCCGACATATTATGCTTCAAATTTCTTTTTTTGCGCCAATTGTCGAAGCTATAATTCCTACCTGTACAATTGTAATAACACTACATATTGCTGTTTGTTGTGTTATTTTTCAAAACAATGCTAAATTATGTTTCCTTAATGATATATAAAAATATAGTGTCTCATAAAATAGAAGGAATAGGCACAATATAACAGGCATCGAAAACTATATTAGCATATGAACTATGAACATCTATCAAAGCTAAAGGCTTATACGACTTTCCCGAATGATGACGAATATAACACAGAAGATGTTGACGCCGTCGATGAAGCGTTTTCTAGAATGTCCTCCATCTGCAACACTCGACATAACATTAAACAAACAGGGATGCGTCAAACGGTGTAACGTGTGTTTGTTTATGACAAAATAGATGCTCACAATATAGCTCGATTAATTTTGTCAAAGTATATATGGTGCAGTTAATAAGTAGTAATAAAATACAGAACTATAAATTAATATAAAAAGGGTGAGGTCAATTCAATTTGAAGAAATCAAACGTTATAATATGTTAACAAACATTTTTATTTGTCGTTGCATGTATAAACATGTAGTACATACTTTTGTGTCGATTTTGTTGATCATTTACTAACCTTGTCCCGTGCATTTAGATCAATACCAGCATCAATAAGCAACACGGTGATTTCCGTTTTTCCTTCTCGTACAGCATCGTGAAGTGCAGTTTTACCATTCTATACATAATGCCATACAATAGTTTAAACATATCATTGAATGATAACGACAGCAGATTATGTCAAATACGAGAATAAAACAACAACGTGTCAATAAAATGTCATTAACAAAATTAACTGCAAAAAACTTATCATTTAAACGAATGTGTATATGTGTGTGTATAATTGTAGTTAACGATTAACGTGCAGTGAAAATTAACTATGGTAATGGCGGTGTTATTGTCGCCGTCATCGTGTTCACATTGGTTATGAAAAGATGTTCGGTCAACGTTGACTATCGAAACATAACCAACGGCAAGATCAATTACTGGAAGTCATCTCGACCAATCAACGTATTCCCTTATATGCAAAGCATATACGAATTTTTCACATTTAAATTGCACTATTTGTAAGCTTAAGTACTAGAATTGTTATAATATTGTGTTTTTTCGATATATAGTGACCTCAACCTTTTTTTTTATTTGGAACATTTTAAAGTCAACAACATTTTCCATGGTTCTTCATTCTGCAGTGCTTGTTATGGAAGATATCAATTTGCAAAAATATAAAACAACAAGTTTAATAATTATTGCGTCCGACGCGCTTTTCTGGGTGTACCTTCATCAGGAACGCTCAAATCCAAACATTTGAAATCCGAAGATGTATAAGTACCGAAAATCGTTGAAGAGCTATATGTTAAAAATACCTAAAATAAATAGCCAAATTCATCTAAAGCCAAGTTTGCCTGAGGGAGTTGAAACCTTAGTTTCATAATAATTTCAAAATTTATAAACGGACAATTTTAGTAAAGTTTGTTTAATTATGTCAGTACCGAAGCACTGACTCCTGAGCTGATGATACCCTCGGGGACTGATAGTCCACCAGCAGAGGTATCGACCCAGTGATGTAAAAATATAAAACAACACGTTTGATAATTTATTGCGTCCGAAGCGCTTTTCTGGATGTACCTTCATCAGGAACGCTTAAAGCCAAACATTTGAAATCCGAAGATGTATAAGTACCGAAAATCGTTGAAGAGCTATATGTTACAAATACCTAAAATAAATAGCCAAATTCATCTTAAGCCAACTTTGCCTGAGGGAGTTAAAACCTTAGTTTCATAATAATTTCAAATTTTATAAACGGACAGTTTTAGTAAAGTTTGTTTAATCATGTCAGTACCGAAGCACTGACTACTGAGCTGATGATACCCTCGGGGACTGATAGTCCACCAGCAGAGGTATCGACCCAGTGATGTAAAAATATAAAACAACACGTTTAATAATTTATTGCGTCCGAAGCACTTTTCTGGATGTACCTTCATCAGAAACGCTCAAAGCCAAACATTTGAAATCCGAAGATGTATAAGTACCGAAAATCGTTGAAGAGCTATATGTTAAAAATACCTAAAATAAATAGCCAAATTCATGTAAAGCAAACTTTGCCTGAGGGAGTTGAAACCTTAGTTTCATAATAATTTCAAAATTTATAAACGGACAATTTTAGTAAAGTTTGTTTAATTATGTCAGTACCGAAGCAATGACTACTGAGCTGATGATACCTTCGGGGACTGATAGTCCACCAGCAGAGGAATCGACCCAGTGATGTAAAAATATATAACAATACGCTTAATAATTTATTGCGTCCGAAGCGCTTTTCTGGATGTATCTTCATCAGGAACGCTCAAAGCTAAACATTTGAAATCCGAAGATGTATAAGTACCGAAAATCGTTGAAGAGCTATATGTTAAAATACCTAAAATAATAGCCAAATTCATCTAAAGCCAACTTTGCCTGAGGGAGTTGAAACCTTAGTTTCATAATAATTTATAAATTTATAAACGGACAATTTTAGTAAAGTTTGTTTAATCATGTCAGTACCGAAGCACTGACTACTGAGCTGATGATACCCTCGGGGACTGATAGTCCACCAGCAGAGGTATCGACCCAGTGATGTAAAAATATAAAACAACACGTTTAATAATTTATTGCGTCCGAAGCGCTTTTCTGGATGTACCTTCATCAGGAACGCTCAAAGCCAAACATTTAAAATCCGGAGATGTATAAGTACCGAAAATCGTTGAAGAGCTATATGTTAAAAATACCTAAAATAAATAGCCAAATTCATCTAAAGCCAACTTTGCCTGAGGGAGTTGAAACCTTAGTTTCATAATAATTTCAAAATTTATAAACGGACAATTTTAGTAAAGTTTGTTTAATCATGTCAGTACCGAAGCACTGACTACTGTGCTGATGATACCCTCGGGGACTGATAGTCCACCAGCAGAGGTATCGACCCAGTGATGTAAAAATATAAAACAACACGTTTAATAATTTATTGCGTCCGAAGCGCTTTTCTGGATGTACCTTCATCAGGAACGCTCAAAGCCAAACATTTGAAATCCGAAGATGTATAAGTACCGAAAATCGTTGAAGAGCTATATGTTAAAAATACCTAAAATAAATAGCCAAATTCATCTAAAGCCAACTTTGCCTGAGGGAGTTGCAATTTATCACTTATGTTGCAACCTTAAATGATACTTTACTAAAGAGTAACAAACACACTGCATCAAGTGTTGTCTAGGTAATCATATATGATGCAGTAGATTCAGTTTTTGTCATTGCAGATAGTTCAATACGTTTGCAAGTTTAACTTATAATCCACTGACCTCATTCTTTATATCGAGATCATTGCCACCATCAATCAGCAACTTGACGATTGTTATGTGTGTGTTCGCTACAGCAGTGTGAAGTGGAGTGTCACCACTCTGGATAGAAAAAACATAATTGTAATTTTAACATGATATGAAATAAAACAGAAAACAACTTATAACATTAAAGGAAGTAAAACATCATAGACTCGCACTTAGCGTAAAGTCAAACTGGTACCCGATATATTACATTGTTGTCGTTATCTTGAAGTGCAGTATTAAAAAAGAAAATTTGGTTAGATTGTCATTTATAACCAATCGTACGACCTTCAGCGTCACTGATGAGTCTTATGTAGACGAAACGCGCGTCTGGCGTACTAAATTATAATCATGGTACCTTTGATAACTATTTACACCACTGGGTCGATGCCAGGTTTCGTCCCCGAGGGTATCACCAGCCCAGTAGTTAACACTTCGGTGTTGACATGAATATAAATTTCCTGTTTACAAAACTCTGGATTTTTCGAAAAACTAAGGATTTTTTATCCCAGGCATAGATTACCGTATTCGTATTTGCACAACTTTTTGGAATTTGTTATCCTCAATGCTCTACAACTTTGTACTTTTTCGGCTTTATAAATATGTTGATATGAGCGTCACTGATGAGTCGTATGTAGACGAAACGCACGTATGGCGTACTAAGTTCTGGTACCTTTGATAATACTTTAACAATGAGAACAAACCATAAAGAATGTGGTGGGATTAATCATTTTAGTAAGCGCTCAACCAGGGTCAGTGGTTTGTAACTTCAATTGTTACTACTTTACTAATGAGTATCCACACACAATTTGTTTACTTTGACATGCCCATATGATGCAGTATATTTGGTTTTTGTTATTGCAGATGAAACAATATGATTATAAGTTTTACTTATAACCCATTGACCTGTCCCTATCTTTAAAGAACGAAAACAGTATCGACATATTGTATGGTTCACGGATGCGTTTTGACTTAATGAAGATGCATAAACAAAATAATGTTTAGGGACAACTGACACCTGACTCAAGTGCGGTATCTTTTCACTGTGTTACAAACTGATTGGTGACATTGATGTTGTTAGTTTGCAGAACAGTTTTCAAAGGAGATTTGGTTTGATTACAAACGAGACAACTATCAACCTACGTTCATATAAAGTAAATGGAAACATTTATAAGCAACCGTACGGTTACAAAAAAAAAGAACAAAGAATGAAACTAGAGGCTCTCAAGAGCCTGTATCGCTCACCTGATTCTACTTGGGTTTTTGAAATCATATAAAAAAATATAAAATTTGGCTACAAGTGACAACACAACCTCATTTATAAGGAAAGGAACATGTTTAATTTCATTCAAACGTCCCCCACTGGCGGCCATCTTGGATGACGGATCGGCTACAAAGTAACAACACTTGGTCAGCACCTCATAAGGAACATTCATGCCATGTTTGGTTTTATTCCATTCAGTGGTTCTCTAAAAGAAGTCATTTGTATGCATTTCCCATAGGGTCCTATGTTAAACTAAGTCCCCTGCTGGCGGCCATCTTGGATGATGGATCGGCTACAAAGTAACAACACTTGGTTAGCACCTCATAAGGAACATTCATGCTATGTTTGGTTTTATTCCATTCAGTAGTTCTCTAAAAGAAGTCATTTGTATGCATTTCCCATAGGGTCCTATGTTAAATTAAGTCCCCGCTGGCGGCCATCTTGGATAATGGATCGGCTACAAAGTAACAACACTTGGTCAGCACTCCATAAGGAACATTCATGCTACGTTTGGTTTCATTCCATTCAGTGGTTCTCTAAAAGAAGTCATTTGTATGCATTTCCCATAGGGTCCTATGTTAAACTAAGTCCCCTGCTGGCGGCCATCTTGGATGATGGATCGGCTACAAAGTAACAACACTTGGTCAGCACCTCATAAGGAACATTCATGCAATGTTTGCTTTTATTCCATTCAGTGGTTCTCTAAAAGAAGTCATTTGTATGCATTTCCCATAGGGTCCTATGTTAAACTAAGTCCCCCGCTGGCGGCAATCTTGGATAATGGATCGGCTACAAAGTAACAACTCTTGGTCAGCACCACATTAGGAACATTCATGCCATGTTTGATTTCATTCCATTCAGTGGTTCTCTAAAAGAAGTCATTTGTATGCATTTCCCATAGGGTCCTATGTTAAACCTAGTCCCCCGCTGGCGGCCATCTTGGATAATGGATCAGCTACAAATTAACAACACTTGGTCAGCACTCCATAAGGAACATTCATGCTATGTTTGGTTTCATTCCATTTAGTGGTTCTCTAGAAAAAGTCATTTGTATGCATTTCCCATAGGGTCCTATGTTAAACTAAGTCCCCCGCTGGCGGCCATCTTGGATGATGGATCGGCTACAAAGTAACAACACTTGGTCAGCACCCCATAAGGAACATTCATGCTATGTTTGGTTTTATTCCATTCAGTGGTTCTCTAAAAGAAGTCATTTGTATGCATTTCCCATAGGGTCCTATGTTTAACTAAGTCCCCGGCTGGCGGCCATCTTGGATGATGGATCAGCAACAAAGTAACAACACTTGGTCAGCTGCTCATAAGGAACATTCATGCCATGTTTGGTTTCATTCCATTCAGTGGTTCTCTAAAAGAAGTCATTTGTATGCATTTCCCATAGGGTCCTATGTTAATCTAAGTCCCCCGCTGGCGGCCATCTTGGATGATGGATCGGCTACAAAGTAACAACACTTGGTCAGCACCCCATAAGGAACATTCATGCTATGTTTGGTTTTATTCCATTTAGTGGTTCTCTAAAAGAAGTCATTTGTATGCATTTCCCATAGGGTCCTATGTTAAACTAAGTCCCCTGCTGGCGGCCATCTTTGATGATGGATCGGCAACAAAGTAACAACACTTGGTCAGCACCACATAAGGAACATTCATGCCATGTTTGGTTTCATTCCATTCAGTGGTTCACTAGAAGAAGTCATTTGTATGCATTTCCAATAGGGTCCTATGTTAAACTAAGTCCCCGCTGGCAGCCATCTTGGATAATGGATCGGCTACAAAGTAACAACACTTGGTCAGCACTCCATAAGGAACATTCATGCTATGTTTGGTTTCATTCCATTTAGTGGTTCTCTAGAAGAAGTCATTTGTATGCATTTCCCATAGGGTCCTATGTTAAACTAAGTCCCCCGCTGGCGGCCATCTTGGATGATGGATCGGCAACAAAGTAACAACACTTGGTCAGCACCCCATAAGGATAATTCATGCTATGTTTGGTTTTATTCCATTCAGTGGTTCTCTAAAAGAAGTCATTTGTATGCATTTCCCATAGGGTCCTATGTTAAACTAAGTCCCCGGCTGGCGGCCATCTTGGATGATGGATCGGCTACAAAGTAACAACACTTGGTCAGCAGCTCATAAGGAACATTCATGCCATGTTTGGTTTCATTCCATTCAGTGGTTCTCTAACAGAAGTCATTTGTATGCATTTCCCATAGGGTCCTATGTTAAACTAAGTCCCCCGCTGGCGGCCATCTTGGATGATGGATCGGCTACAAAGTAACAACACTTGGTCAGCACCTCATAAGGAACATTCATGCCATGTTTGGTTCCATTCCATTCAGTGGTTCTCTAGAAGAAGTTCAAAATGTAAATTAAAAAGTTAACGACGACGACGACGACGACGACGGACGACGACGACGGACGACGGACGCCAAGTGGTGAGAAAAGCTCACTTGGCCCTTCGGGCCAGGTGAGCTAAAAATGTGGCTTGGTTAAATATGTTCAAACATGCGCTCAACCCTCCCTTAACATGGGACAGTGGTGTTATCCCTATAATCGTAATTAAACTACTTAGTGTTATCCATTGGTTTTTTTTCAAAACTATTAGCTTGGTTTATATATTGAAAGGCACTCTTTATCTGTTTGATGCATATGCTTTCATGATTATAAAGATACTGTCATACATATAAGACGATGTGGTATAAAATGACTATACAATAGATGTACATGACATCATAAATTGCTCCGTGTTGAAGGCCGTACATTGACCTATAATGGTTTACTTTTAAACAATTGTTATTTGGATGGAGAGTTGTCTCATTGGCACTCATATCACATCTTCCTCTACCTAATTAAAAAAATGTTAAAAAGTCGGACGACAAATATAACTATTTCTGTTAGAACAACATCGCTTGACAACGGCTACAGCCCGGCTGAAATTTTGATCAGGCGAAAACTAAACACATAGGTCCAAATCTGACAATGATGAAGTAAGTATGAAGTTGTGACACTTTTCAATTCTCACTGAAAAGCCTGATACTAAATTGTTAAACATAATTTTAAAACAATTCCTAATGAATTACAATAGTAAACTGAAAGATAACACAGCAGATGAATTTGATAAATCTAAGTGAGGGAGAACATCAAAACATCCAGACGGCCAGGTTAAATTTATAAACACAGTTCAACTGCCCTATTCCTGGTAACATTTATCAGTTCTTACATCAGTAATTTCACACAACCTGAAGACGGTATTATAAGTCAATGAACTACATGTAACTCCAAAGTCTTGGAAAACACCAGGGTGCTTCTGTCGACTATTAAGTTGCAATTCTTATTAGATGCTTACGTTACTATATAGTTCTTCTTTATTTGAAAACTGTTTATGATCACTTTTGGCTGTTAATTTTATTTTGTTATAAGGGGAGGTTGATTTTAAGGGAAATAATTATGTACAGTTCAATATCCTTTCAAAACAAGCAGAAACATAGTTACGACATTTTACATAAATAGTTAGTGGCAGCGGGACACATGATTACGCGTAATGCTTCCGCAATCCTCGACATTCTAAACACGGCACCAATGTTAGGATTTCAGTTCTATAATTCGCGTTGCTTTGCGGTTATGAAGATTCTAAAGGAAATAATACTGTATATTTCAATATTATATTCAAATACAAGCATTACCATAGTTACGATATTCTACATAAATACGAGACGTCACATATATTTACGCAGTATGTTCGACATTAGAGCTTAAAACTTTACAGTGAACATGTATATAGTTATATTGGATCATTGGCGGGTCAAGGGGGGTCCGGGGTTGGAGCCCCCCTTTTTGAGCTGATCAATGCATATGCATGGAGGGATATAGCTGGACCCCCCCTTCACTCTGGGTTGGAAACAGCCCCCCCCCCCCCCCCCCCCACTTTTGTTGATTGCTTGGAGATTTAGTAGCTATTATCTTGCCCAGTAATTTTCAGTTTCCCTTTGTCCAGTCCCATGTTTGTCATTAAACTAGTACACTTTTAAGTTTTTTGACAAGCTGAAGTCCGTCAACAGGTGAGGGCTTTTTCACAGTGTTGAAGACCCGCCCTTCGGTGGCCTTCAGTTTGGGTTTATTTACTCTTTGGACGAGTTGTTGTCTCTGTGACACATTCCCCATTTCCCTCTCTATTTTACATTGACTTATACATCGACAAAAAAGCTTAGCAAATGAGTTTTTTGTAGACCATCGTACTTCAGCGTTGTCACCATCGCACTTCGGCGTAGCTATCAACAATATAGCGTCACAATAACACCATCGCACTTCAGCGTGATCAAAAACCACTTAAGGTGGCTCGGCCCTTTAACAGTGCGCATATTTTAGCGCATGTTTCTTATGACGAGTGCATTTGAAACGGTCGCTTTTCGGGGTCTTTTCAAAAATAGCTTTGGCAACCTTGGAACGCGACGTGTATGAAAGCACCCTTTTCGATGTAAACAAGCGATGTAAAACGTTCTACAAAACAGAAAATACGTATGGTCAGAAATATACAGTGCTTTCTTCATTTTTCACATAATAGTTTGAATATACACGATTTTAAAAGCATAACATTATAAAAAGGAAAATATAAATACTGACGTCGACGGTATCTGATGCGTTCGCTTCCAAACACACATTCTCATCATACACGTTCGCCCTTCAAGTCCGTTGGCACTCTATTTTCATTAAACTACCGGCATAATGATGTCTTTAAGATTTATATATGATTAAATTCTCCCTCGCCATGCTCGTCCGAATTTAAAATATTTCTTTACTAAAATCATTGGTATAATAAATAAAACAAAACTCTAGATATAGAATTAGTTGCTCGCAGTAACTTCGATAATTTCGACACCGTCTGTCGATAATTCGGTATTAACACCACTAGATTCTGTCGGATCTCTAACATCTAGGTCTGGATCAGAGTTTGACATAACGTTGTCAGGAACAAACTGCAAACAGTCGTAGTTACTGGGAACACTTTCGATGAAATGACACCCACACATTTTCTTTATATAATTTAACGGAACCATACCTTTTAAACCGCCAAAGTATTTCACGTGCATATATTACCCGTATATATTTTTAATCAAAACAAGAACTCGTTATACAACTACTCACACTAACTAGTTTTAAACTTATAAAAAGTATAACTATAACACAGAGGAAATCCCAAGTATTGACGAAAAGAAATATAAAAATATCTTGCCAATGACGCAATGTTTACCCGTAAACATATGATAGCGATTATCGATATAAACAACTGCATGTTTACAGTAATCGTACGGCTTTCAAATACAAATTCAACCCGTATAGTATGATTTAAAGGCACCGGGGTTTATTTTCAAGCTATCTTTTAGCGTTTTATAACATTTTGTTACAGTCATCATGGTCATATTAATAACTTTTTTTTTCTTGAAAGATCCTAATTTCTAAGTTTTGCTAGGATTTTATTCCCAAGAATGTGAAAAAAAGAAAAATATGTAGAATTACAGGACTTGAAAAAAAGACAGTCAATTTGTAAATTAAGAATAAGCGCTCACTCTTTAAAAATTGAGACAGACACATATTAAAAAAAACATATAGAAAGATCTGAGCGTCTTTGTTCTAATTGCTCACTTGGTAAAGTTGAAGATGAGCTTCATTTTTAGCTCACCTGGCCCGAAGGGCCAAGTGAGCTTTTCTCACCACTTGGCGTCCGTCGTCCGTCGTCGTCGTCCGGCGTCGTCCGGCGTCGTCGTCGTCGTTAACAATTTACATTTTGAACTTCTTCTAGAGAACCACTGAATGGAATGGAACCAAACATGGCATGAATGTTCCTTATGAGGTGCTGACCAAGTGTTGTTACTTTGTAGCCGATCCATCATCCAAGATGGCCGCCAGCGGGGGACTTAGTTTAACATAGGACGCTATGGGAAATGCATACAAATGACTTCTTTTAGAGAACCACTGAATGGAATGAAACCAAACATGGCATGAATGTTCCTTATGAGGTGCTGACCAAGTGTTGTTACTTTGTTGCCGATCCATCATCCAAGATGGCCGCCAGCCGGGGACTTAGTTTAACATAGGACCTAAGGGAAATGCATACAAATGACTTCTTTTAGAGAACCACTGAATGGAATAAAACCAAACATAGCATGAATTATCCTTATGGGGTGCTTACCAAGTGTTGTTACTTTGTAGCCGATCCATCATCCAAGATGGCCGCCAGCGGGGGACTTAGTTTAACATAGGACCCTATGGGAAATGCATACAAATGACTTCTTCTAGAGAACCACTAAATGGAATGAAACCAAACATTGCATGAATGTTCCTTATGGAGTGCTGACCAATTGTTGTTACTTTGTAGCCGATCCATTATCCAAGATGGCCGCCAGCGGGGACTTAGTTTAACATAGGACGCTATGGGAAATGCATACACATGACTTCTTTTAGAGAACCACTGAATGGAATGAAACCAAACATGGCATGAATGTTCCTTATGAGGTGCTGACCAAGTGTTGTTACTTTGTTGCCGATCCATCATCCAAGATGGCCGCCAGCCGGGGACTTAGTTTAACATAGGACCCTATGGGAAATGCATACAAATGACTTCTTTTAGAGAACCACTGAATGGAATAAAACCAAACATAGCATGAATTATCCTTATGGGGTGCTTACCAAGTGTTGTTACTTTGTAGCCGATCCATCATCCAAGATGGCCGCCAGCGTGGGACTTTGTTTAACATAGGACCCTATGGGAAATGCATACAAATGACTTCTTCTAGAGAACCACTGAATGGAATAAAACCAAACATTGCATGAATGTTCCTAGTGAGGTGCTGACCAAGTGTTGTTACTTTGTAGCCGATCCGTCATCCAAGATGGCCGCCAGTGGGGGACTTTTGAATGAAATTAAACATGATCCTTTCCTTTTAAATGAGGTTGTGTTGTCACTTTTAGCCAAATTTTATATTTTTTTATATGATTTCAAAAACCCAAGTAGAATCAGGTGAGCGATACAGGCTCTTGAGAGCCTCTAGTTTATTAGAATGCCCTCTTTATGATACTCAAAGGGACGATTTTTTCCAAGACATTTCTAACAATGGTTATAATTTTATAAATTTAAATAAATCTTCTAAATTTTTATGGCTCTTGACCCAAGAACATGTTACTCTTATGGAAAAACTAGGCTGTTATATTTGTGACTGTTTTGAATTAAATATATCAGGTATGGACACTGACACTTAGTCAAGTAAACAATTTGAAAATAAAAGCATATAATGTAATTTTTTTATTCACAAAATATATGTGGTTTTTGGCTTGATTCTGACCAATGTTTGTATTCCAAATATATATGATAATGTATATGCCGCTACTATTATTGTTGTTGATGATTTAATGTCCTTTATGGGCCCTGTAATTTGGGAAATAAAAATATTCTATTCTATTCTATTCTATTCTATACACCCACTGCAAAATTTTGATAATAACTAAGTATTTTTGTTTTCCAAAAACTAATTTGAACATGTCAATTTTACAGTAACACCTAATATTTTCATTTAATCCAATAATGGGCACGAACATATCGAACAAATTTTCTCGTATCATAAGTGTATCAGTTTCCCGAACACTAGTCACATTTCACTAAATTGATTATTTATTTTACGCAGAAATAAAGGGAGACTTCAATAATTTGCTGTTTTTCACTTTTTCATGTAGATGAAAATTGACCAATCGTAACCGGGACGTGGTATTCCGACCTTATATCGGTCTATGATATTATCCCTCAAAACTGCATACTTTGCGGAGGACCGCAAATTGTTCCGTTTGACATACATGTCAATATTTTGACTATAGGACACACACCCGCACTGACTGCCAAAGAGAGGCCAGCTCCCTGTATAATCAACCAACGAGCCCTGCCGTAAATCCGACTTTTTACAATCATGCTATCAACCAAATATTTTGAAACATACTTAATATTCAAGAAACAGACAAAACCATGAAAATGGGGTATAAAATAAAATGCTTCGTTAAGTGGAGGCTGATACAATCGCAGAGGACTAACCCTGAACAGTTTGGGCAAATTTGGACCCAATATTTAAGCTTGATACTATCTGAATTTGGATTGTGATCAAATTTTTTACATAATTTAGGTTTCTGACACAAAATAAATGTGGTCAACGATCTTACATGTACAAATCTATCGCACAATATTGTCAGTGTGCAATTGAAGATTTCGTGTTTAAACTTTTAGAAAATTTGAAATTTGAATTCCGATGAAAAGATTGTTAACAAAATACTACTCCCCCTCCCCCCCCCCCCCCCCCCCCCCCCCCCCAATAACAATATTGTTGGAGGCTTTATCTGCTGGAACAACGACATATTTGCCACGCAGAGAGGATAAAGCATCCACAACAACTGGATTCTTGAAAGGGTTAGTAACTCTTCTACTCATATTACATCGTACCTTTTGTATGCGCCTATAGATACATGATCGAATAGCTTTGATCCATTCAGACAAAGTGTCCAGTGTTTGTTCGTCTGGTTCGTGCCTTATCCATTTTCTTGCATAGTCCTCAACTGCATCCATCAGTAACTTGAAGTTCTTTTTTCAGTTGATGGGGATGTGGGATTCTATATTCTGGTCCCTTGTCTAACAACTCTCTTAGTTGTTCATTGGTAACTATGCCAAGGTCACCAGTAATAACATGACCAGCTGGACTATAAGTGTATTGTAACGATGCACATGAACAATCAGGAGGCTTGGATTTCAAATCGTTGAGGTTAAAGGCCTCTAAAACTGTCTTGTAGTTGAAAATCTTGGAAGCAATAGACATGCTTTGATACTATATATGCCCTTGAATTTTTACTAGATAACATTTTTGTTCGCTTTGGAGATTCCGTATATCGTCAGATTATCGGAATTCCAATGGGGACTAACTGTGTACCACTTATTGCGGACCTGTTTTTGTATTGTTATGAGTTACAATTTATGACAAAAATAAGCAAAGACCCATCGAAACAACATCTGATAAACAAATTTAATAATACTTTTAGATATTTGGATGATATTTTGGCTCTCAATAATGACGACTTCAGTATGTATATTAATGAAATTTATCCTGTTGAACTTACTTTAAATAAAGCTAATACTAACAATGACCACTGCCCTTTTCTCGATCTTGATATCTATATCACTAATGGAAAGCTGAATATTATAATTTATGATAAAAGGGATGATTTTTCATTTCCTATCGTTAATTATCCGTTTTTAGATGGTGACGTTCCCTTGTCACCATCTTACGGTG
Organism: Mytilus edulis; assembly: GCA_019925275.1. Taxonomy (NCBI): domain Eukaryota; kingdom Metazoa; phylum Mollusca; class Bivalvia; order Mytilida; family Mytilidae; genus Mytilus; species Mytilus edulis. The sequence continues at coordinate 96,240,871 of CM034358.1, forward strand.
TTTATATATCTCAACTTGTACGATTCGCTCGTGTATGTAACAATGTTTTCGATTTTAACGAGAGAAATTTATGTATTACTGAAAAATTATTACACCAGGGTTTTCGATATCACAAACTAGTCAAAACATTTACTAAATTTTATCATCGGTATAAAGACATCATTCGTAAATATAGCTCAACATGCAGACTTCTAATACGTTCAGGTATTTCACATCCAATTTTTTATGGTAATATTCTTTATAAAGCACAAAGGTGTCAGTATTCACCTCAGAAACTTACAAAACCTTTGAATAGACTTATTAAGAAGGGATATAATTACGATACTGTTGTCAAGTCATTAAAGATTTCATATTTTGGCGTTAATATTGAGTCACTGATAAGGTCTTTGCATCGGAACTAAACTCATTTATTCTAAAAACAGTTGTTGGCATGACACGGGTTATGTTCTTCTCATATATGTTATGATGGTATGATACTAAACCCCTAACGGGAAGGATTGTGCCTGATGTTCATATGATGAAATCATAATCTTTCAGTCAGTTTAATTGAAGTCTGGAGCTGGCATGTCAGTTAACTGCTAGTAGTCTGTTGTTATTTATGTATTATTGTCATTTTGTTTATTTTCTTTGGTTACATCTTCTGACATCAGACTCGGATTTCTCTTGAACTGAATTTTAATGTGCGTATTGTTATGCGTTTACTTTACTACATTGGTTAGAGGTATAGGGGGAGGGTTGAGATCTCACAAACATGTTAAACCCCGCCGCATTTTTGCGCCTGTCCCAAGTCAGGAGCCTCTGGCCTTTGTTAGTCTTGTATTATTTTAATTTTAGTTTCTTGTGTACAATTTGGAAATTAGTATGGCGTTCATTATCACTGGACTAGTATATATTTGTTTAGGGGCCAGCTGAAGGACGCCTCCGGGTGCGGGAATTTCTCGCTACATTGAAGACCTGTTGGTGACCCTCTGCTGTTGTTTTTTATTTGGTCGGGTTGTTGTCTCTTTGACACATTCCCCATTTCCATTCTCAATTTTATTGGTGTATGTATAAGAAAGAACAGGTGTAGCTTTTCTTTTAAGTAATCAAGTATAGTTTTTTAACAGATTTGTTTTGGAAAATATTGCTAATATTTACAGCATCTAAACCTTTATTGGCGAATTCTACCTTAACAAAAATTGTTTTTCCTCATTATTGGATATAGTCGATATGGGTTTGAATAGTCTATGGTTTCCAATGTGATTATTGCAACTAATCTATACAAAACAGAACGAGAATCAGTAACGGAACTATTTTAGGTTTCTTGAAATAGTAAAGAAAGTTTTGACAATGGAATGGAGTATAATTTAGTTGAAGTTGGATTCATAACAAACTGGACATATATATATTACAGTTAATTGCTATTAATAAGTATTGCAATATGCATTTTGTTTAAATTAATTATCAGTATTTAGTTCTGATATAATCTTAAATCAATCCTAATTCTATCTCACTTTGATAGTTTTTCATATGTGACGTCATGCTGTTTCTAAATTTCATAAATTCAAATGTGGCATAACGTTTGTACCTTTTCGCCATCGTATGTGACGTCACATTTTTGTAATTACGTTGACGCCTGGACTGATTCGGGTGTGTCTATTCTGTGTTAAACTTTAATAGCATTATGTATTCGGGTTTAGTTTTCTGTAATTAGTTAATACTTCAGTTTCATTATGTATATCTCTTTCATATTCATTTGTTGAAATTTACTGTTTGCAATAGCATGAATTGTTCTATATAATAAGGATGTTCTTATTCCGGGCATAAAAAAATGCCGTATTTGGCAAAACCTTTTAAACTTTTGATCTTCAGTGCTGTACAACTTTGTACCTTTTTCACTTTCGATCTTTTATATCTGGGCGTTATGTATTCGGGTTTAGTTTTCTGTAATTAGTTAATACTTCAGTTTCTTTATGTATATCTCTTTCATATTCATTTGATAAAATTTACTGTTTGCAATAGCATGAATTGTTCTATATAATAAGAATGTTCTTATCCCGGGCATAAAAACAATGCCGTATTTGGCGAAACCTTTTCAACTTTTTATCTCCAGTGCTGTACAACTTTGTACTTTTTTCACTTTCGATCTTTTATACCTGGGCGTCACTTGTAAGTCCTGTGTGGACAAGGCGCGTTTTTGGCGTATTGAATTTTAAACCTGATGCTTTTTGTTATCTATTAATCATGTTTTTCTTTGTCTAATATTTTCTCCTATTTATGTGTATTGTAGTCCTGTAATATTATGTTGTCATTTCAATGTTATATTTAACTTTGCCATTAAAGTGCGAGGTTTGGCATGCCACAAAACCAGGTTCAACCCACCACTTTTATTCCCCTTTAAAAGTGTCCTGTACCAAGTCAGGAAGATGGTCATTGTTATATTATTGTTCGTTTCTGTGTGTGTTGCATTTTAACGTTGAGTCTTTTGTGTTTTCTCTTATTTTTGAGATATTGAGATCAGACGTGGCACGGTACTTGTCTATCCCAAATTCATGTATTTGGTTTTCTTGTTATATTTGTTATTCTCGTGGTGTTTTGTCTGATGCTTGGTCCGTTTCTGTGTGTGTTACGTTTCGGTGTTATTTCGTTGTTCTCCTCTTATATTTAATGCGTTTCCCTCGGTTTTAGTTTGTTACCCCGATTTTGTTTTTTGTCCCTGGATTTATGAGTTTTGAACAGCGGTATACTACTGTTGCCTTTATTTGGTACTGATATGATAAATTCATTAAGGTTTTTGAACAGACGTTGACAGACTATCAATTGTCACGGTGTGTCCAGCAGGTGGTATATATTTTCTGTGACCATGACTCCTATTTCGTCAAACAGGAGTATTACATAATTGTAACGTAATGACAGTACTACACCTGGGACTAGACAAAATACCTACACCACCAATGTCATTGCATCCATAGGGAACGGCTGTTCCCAACTCCCTTATCCAAAAGTCTTCTCTTTGTAAACGATATGGTGTATTCAATATGGGGTCATTTGTTGGATGATAAATTTTCTATATAATCCAAATTTGAATCGAACCATATAATGGTCAGGCTGATTGAAATGTTTATAGAGAAATTCTTTGTTATTAGGATCATTTACATTAGACAGATGATCATTCATTCTAAAATTTAGTCTGTGTCGAGTTTCCCCGACGTAGATCAATCCACAAAGAGTACATTCAATACCGTACACAATATTGGAAGCGATGCAATTCAAATCCTCATGACTATGTGTATTGTAAATTTTGGTGGTTAAATTACTTTAAAGGTTGGTATCAGTTGTTATTATATCACAGGTTTTACAATTTTTACGGATATAGAGCAATGTGGAAGGTTGTCATTGAAATCTAAAATATCTGAAAGTTGAAAAGTACAGGGCCGAATATATTTAAACATGTTTGAATTTTAATAGTACAATGAGGATTGAGAAGACTGCGCATGTATCATTTTCATAACATCATTTAAGATTATCCTGGGGACCCTGATAAAATCGATGTTGTTGTGTGCAGCCTGATTCCAACCAATATCTAACCATATCAATATTTCACTACTTTTGGTATAAATTCCAGTTCCTAACATGAAACGAACTTGTTAGTTTATATTGTTTGTATTGTTCGTTTTTGGTTTTTTATTAGAGGTCGATATTTTTTTTTCCTTACAAGTGCTAAATGATCAATGAAAGAAAACAATTCAAAGAAATGAAAAAAAGAAATTAGATAATATTCACATAACTCACCCAGTTTCGATAGTTTATGTTTGCTCCTCTTCTTAAACAACTCATTATGTTTTCCGTTTGTTCATTTCTAGCGGCATCTATTAATTCCTGCATAAAAATAAAACAGTTATTTGTATTTACTGTAATGAAGATAACGATTATGAAAATAAGCTGTACAGATTGACATCATATTTGTGTTTATCGTTAAATCTTATTTGAATAAGTAATACTATACTAACTCGTTGTCATGGGAAAATATAAAGACAATATAAATATATACAAGCAAAAGGATGGATTCAACTATTTCAGAAGAAACCATACATATTTTTCAGGCTAAAGGCGGTCATATTAATTTGAACAGCATTCTGAAAGCAGACGATGGAATTATTTCAGGTTTAGAGAACGAGTAGGTTATCATAAAGATCATTTCTTGACGACTTTATGATTATTTCATGATGGATAGTTGTATAATTTTCAACTCCGACATTATTTTTTTTATAAATATATTCAATTTGTGTCTGCATAACACATGCTTCGCCTCAAAATGTTAATAGCAAGACGTGTTTCAACTTCCCTTATGATAATTGTCTTGTATTTGAGCGCGATAAATCAAATCTGATTCCTTGGCTTATCAATAACAGTCGAGAGTATTGTTTCGATTACAACGTCTTCTTTTAATGAAATGATAGTATTTCAATATCAGTTCACTCATATGATATTCTGCGTTCATGGACTTAAAGATCGCTCAATACCAACGCAACTTGCCATACACTACCTAGGTCAGCTCAGTCTATGAATCAACTTTATATTTCTAAAACAAATTAATACGACACTACTGTGTTTACCCAGCTTATTCCAATAGGCTTATTGTATTTTACAGGTAGGAGCGTTACATTTATATTATTTGCAAAACTAACAATGATTAATAAATCTCTAACACAGCAAACAATATATTACCTCGCCAAGCTGTTTTCTTGTATTGTTCAAGTCCATCGTAATTCTGTAACGGAAGATGAAATCAATGTGCATTCTACAACTAATTCACAAAAAAATGCACGAGGATGGGCTAATACAAGACAGCATGATCTTTTTTTAAGTAAATAAGGCCGTTGGTTTTTTTCTTTGAATTGTTTTACATTGTCATTTCGGGGCAAGTTATAGCTGACTATGCGGTTTGGGCTTTGCTCATTGTTTAAGGCCGTACGGTGACCTTTAGTTGTTAATTTCTGTGTCAGTTTGGTCTCTTGTTTGTGGAGAGTTGTCTCATTGGCAAGCATACCTCATCTTTTTTTTTTATATTGACCACAACAATAAAAATGTATATACATTAATCTAAATCAATGAGTATAACGCAACACCAAATCAGTTCGAATGAAATGAAATAATCTGTCTATCTGTAATAAGTTAGGTTTAAATAACAAGTTCTGCTATACATCTTTCAGCCTCGTTGTAATGTTTAGATATATATTGTAGTGTTATCTTGCCCAATTGGTATGTATACATTGCATTCTTACAAGACGTCCTTCAAACGCTTTGAGTACACACCCTTGGTAAAATATGAATATATTGCATTGGCTGTTCCCACGTCATAATGTATTTTTTATGAATGACGTACCAAACGTCGTAGAATGATGACGTAATAATTTAAGAATTTTACGGGAAAATATACGCTTCAGATACCAAAAATCATCACAACAAGGAAACGTAAACAAAAGAAGCTAAAATGTGGTATGAGCCCATTTTTTATATATAGAAGACATATAAGTACAATCATCATTGAAATTCGATCTAAATCTATTTAAATTCGTCATTGTAAATAGTTTGGGCATGTCACCAATTCTGTTTGCTCTGTTCTTTTACGCCAATCTGAAAGTGCGGTAATTTATGGGATCGGCAAATATTTGCTTCCACCTAGAGCGCTTTGAGCCAAAAGAATTGCCGTATTTGTCCTATTAGAATCGAAATAATTCATGGGGGCTTGACTTTATTCAGATTTTACCACGGGTTGACCCTTTATGACGATATTTTACCCCTCGTTATCGCTCAGGGTCAAATAGTTGTCATATAGGGCGAACTCGTGGTAAAATCACGATATACTCAAGCCCCCATGAATTATTTCATAAATATACAAACACAATACGATTGATACAAGAGGTTAATTCTATCTCAATTCTGAAAAAAAGTCTTTTCTGTATAACTTACAGTAGGATAAGGATATCTAACATTGTAGATATAACTATTACTCAATTAAAGAAGTATGTGGTTTCGTCTAATATCATGTTTTGATTGATATGCTGAAGTGAAACAACAATATCAATTGTCCTCTTTTATAAAACGTTTTTCAAAGCTTTATCATTCAGGCAATAAAATGAGTATATTCAAGCTTCAAACGAATCTTGTAACATGTTAACCCTCTTAATGCCAAAGCGACACATATGTCGTTCTGGTGTTGATGCCAAAGCGACATATACGTCGTTTGGGGGTTTGATGCCAAGGCGACATATATGTCGTTTCAACAATAGTATATACTATAAATCAAAATTTTGCAATCTTCACTTCAGTAAATAATTAAACCTTTATAACATTGTTGACCATCGGTCATCTTAGTGTATTTTGAAGCAATGACGTAATATCCATGACGTCATTATGACGTTATAATTATGGCAAAAGTAAATTGAATTTTCTTTCTCAGAAAAAAACACGTTAACCAGCGGCAAACGGCAACGTTGGTTTTTATATTTGCAGATCTTTGCAAGCACATGACACCGGTGCTGAAATTTAGTGATTGACATAAGAGCTGGAAACACAAGATAATTGAATAAAACCGGGTCACCCTTTTTTTTTTTGCATCGTTACTTATTAGACTTACATAATTAAAAACACTTTATTGACGCATTTCCGACATATTCGATAAACTGTATGTTGAAAAAATGACTTATAAAGTTTCGCACATTACGTGTGTTCGAATATTAATGTTTATGTGTTTATCCTCTAAGACAGTCCGAAACATGAAATCGGCCCGTCCACTCATGACAGAATAATGGCACAAGAAAACTCGATTATTAACACTGAAAAGAATGTTAAGGTTTGGAGTTATGAAAATTTAGAAAAACACTAATTTTCAGCATGGAACTAAACAAAATTCACCTTAAATGATCGATAAAACACACACTGTCAATGTTCACATTTTCCTATCTAAATTGAGTTCCTTTTATCCAAATGTGTTTGATTGATAAGCGACAATAAATTTCATATTTATTAGTTTTCGCCCATTGGAATTACTCCTTTTGATGTTTAAAGTGTTCTTTATTATTGCTAGCTTAGTTCCTGTTATAAAGGCGGAAAGGGTTTATTCATTTTTTTACAAACATACGTTTCTTAAACTTAAGACTTTTATTTGTCTGAATCCCGTAGGAGAAATATTTATAAACATTTATTTTAGGACTGAAATCGTGTCACAATTAAACATAATTATATATATATGGTGCATTATTGACGGACACTTTCAGTCGGCTTCACATAATTGATAGACGAAATATTTAATTTTAAATTTTAACTAAAGCTATTTTAAAACTGAATTTACGATTAATTAATTGCGTGTCATTTAGTTCAGCGACAAATATTTCATACTTATAATTATAATATAAAAATAAGGGGATTTGGTTTAACTGCCAATGAACATGATGAGACAACAATCAAAGAACGTTGAAATGAAGTGGATGTTAGCAATTTTGCAGGCAACCGTACGGCCTTCAACAATGAGAAAAAACAGTACAACTAATCGCCTACAGAAGGCCCTGAAATGTAAAATGGGAAATAATTTAATCGAGAAAATGAATGGCCTAATTCATAATACTATATTTGGCTTATTCATCCTCGTGTATAACAAATAAGTATTAATTATTTAATTGAGAGGGAAAAAATGAAAATTAACGAATTTTAACCTTTAAATATTTGTAACGGGTTCTGTATTTCTATATCCAATATGATTTCTAGGAGACTGTATTGCTCAGGGACTATTCATCTATATTAGCATCAGCTTAATTGAATTCCACATAGACCCTTTACAGATCCGTAATTAAACATACAGGTTCATGACATTATTTTGGTATTTTTTAGCCATGCATGCATGCACCATCTGTAACTAGCTTGAAATTTTAAAGGCACCAGTCTTTTTTATTTGAAGTCGGACTTTTCCGGATTTAATAGAAGCTAGGGATTTGAATTTCACTAAACGGGAAACCAAAGACCTGGTCATGAAATATTCATAACCAAATTATAGAGAATAAACTGATGGAACAATATGTTCTCAAAGTGTTTGGCAATCATTTTTGTAATTTAACTTAAAAGGATCTTGTCGATAAAATAATTCTCTATTTATCTGTGCGATGATTCACACTAAAAAAATCCAAAATGAAACACCCATTTTTTTGGCATTCGTTAGAAGACTTAGAAAAGAACACGAAAAGATATATAAGAGGAGACACCCTCTAATGGCACAATTTTGTCACACAAAACCAGCAGCGGTTTTTAGGCCTTTAAAATCTGGACCTATTTTTATCTTTTGATTCGGATAATGATGTAACATATACAATTAAGAAATAATATAAGTTGTTTTGCACGTGAGGAGTACAAGGAGTATGAATACTAAAATTATTTTAGATAATAGTTACGGGCAATACTTCCTTTCATACTGTTTTGTATTTGCTAGGTTTTTGAAATGTATGTGGTTCTTGAGAAATTTACACAAAAGGAATTTCGTGACCTTCATGTTATTTTTTTTTATATAGGCCAACATCAAAAGACACAATAAATTAAAACAAACATTCAATACGTAATCACATCTACAAAATGTATAATACTTCATAAAGTAAATAGTCTACAAAATGTATAAAACTTCATAAAGTAAATAGTCTACAAAATGTATAAAACTTCATAAAGTAAATAGTCTACAACTATCTTTTACTGGAGATATAAACACTATTTTTTTATCCTGAAATTTGCCATATATTTTACCAAAATTGGTTTGAAAAATATTATTATAGATGTCCACATCAGTAGAAAATAAAAACAATCAAAGATAAAATTATGACCATATAAACAAATGTATTTTCGGCAATTCCGTGTCTTTCAACATAAGGTTTGATAAAAATGAAAATATGTAGCAAAAAATTGTAGGCGGCGCATAATACTTTAAAAAATTCTCTCTCAATTAAAAAAGATATTTTCATAATTGCACTAATTCAACAGCATTTTGAAAAAAATATCAGTTTACTTTACATTTGTGAATCTCCTTGGTCCATCAAGATGCAAATTTGTATAAAAAGATTTTAATCAGTCAATATAGAATTATCAAAATGTTCTACTGGTCACCGCCCTTGTGAATGCCGTTCGTGTAGAAAAAACTACTTTATAAATCAATATGAAAAAAAATAACGCCAAAAAGACGACGTCAAAAGAATTCGGCACTGGCGACGTCAAATTGTTATTGCCTATTGACAACGTCGAAACGTTGATTTTTTTAAATCTGGCATCAAGAGGGACACTGGGTAGATACTACTTCTGCTTGACTAATGGTCTACGATGGAATCATTACCTCAGTAGTTAACACTTCGGCACTGGTATATTTCATACCTTGTCTTTCTAAAACTGTCCGTTTATACTGTTGATAAACTATTATTAACATGTATGATCAAGAGCTTCGGACTCGTGGATTGTAAACATATTTTTAGTTTTTAAAGTACTGTGTCGATACAGTTGTTTATGAACTACAGTACTCGAGATTTTGTCAACCATGATTATAACTACCGGTTTTAGCTCTTCGTTTCCGTTGGTTTTAACGAACATTTTGGAATGCATAATGGTAATTTTTTTTGTCCAGGCGATCCAGCTTCCTTCATCAATAAAACCTTAACTCCATGCAATAGTGGTGTAATAGTGCTGTAAGTAGCGTAAAACACCAACCAATTGATTAATCAATCATGTATTACAATGTAGCGTTACATCCCAAAGGTCAGAGATATATATTTTTAAAACATTCATATCGTTTCCATATCGTGCTATAAAAACAAAAGATGAATATTGTATATGTTACAAACAAAATTATTAAATATTGGTTTAAGTTGATATCAATATTCGATAGGCTTGTTATATGTTTTGAAAAAAGAGAATAAGATAATCCAGTAAATGACTAAAATGAGGAAACTGTGCCCTGGCTTTTAGAGACATTAAAACTCATCACATATATACTTTATATAACCGATTATATTTAGACAATATAGATAATGACCAGACACAAATAATAAATATCACGATAATCAGTAATTGGATGCAACATGTTTAGGTTGTGCATGCTCATACTATACATACTTCAGACGCATACGTTTGCGCTTTACATAAAAACTGCTCAAACAGATTATTTAACAGCTACGAATGAACGCGTAATACCATGAGTTTGACGGTCACAATCACGAATTGGTTGACCGATACCATATACTAATTTCACAATTCAATAGTAGCGACAAGTTTTCACAATCTTAGATTTATATAGTCGTCCAGTCTGTAATGTTTGCGATATCGTCCTATTCCGGATTGTGTCATTTCGTAAGTTTACATGCCGTGTTATACATGCTTGTCATGACATGCATGACTTTGAATTACTATAATGTTGACACAATCAATCGCATTTTAAAAACATCTTTTGGGTTCATTAGTTTATGTTTTGATAGCAATTACCTGGTACGGCATCGATAAAATACCGTTTCATTACAGCGTACAGTGTACTGACATTCGAAAAAAATCAAGTTTTTTTATCAGTTTACCGACTTGAGACTCCGTTATTTGTCCCAAAAACAAACCAATTTTGTTAACACAAGTGATATATACGCTATATTGTTGTCAAATCATTATAATTTCATATTTTATTTATTGACATTGATTCACTCATAGGTTCTATGCAACGGAGATACACACATTTATTTTAAAATCAGTTGTTTGTATGACATAAATTTTACGATTATTACGCTACATGATGTTGAGAATCTAATACTAACCTTAGACGGAAATCATACTGAGAGTAATTCAAAGTCTAGCATCTGTCCTTTTTTTCTTAGTTATAACAACAGTGCATGATTGTATTCATATGATACCCATTCGATGTACACAGATTGTTTTAAAAACCAGTTATTATTCGTTTAAATGACGACACAATGGAAAGAAACCATGTTAGTGTGTGCATGACGGTAAAACTGATATCTATTGAATTTACAAATTGAATATGACCTTCTTTAATAATGTATATATCAATGTGTAGTAAATCAGAACATAACAAGGTTGCATTAAGTACACCTTTTAAACAATACTTTTTCAATGAATAAAATACATTTCAATAAAAGAGAAACAATTATTGTCGAAACACACAGATAGCAGTATTTTTTTTAAGTGGCTAGCAACTAGACGAAATGTTCTAAAAGTTACTTCCTTCGTCCGAGTCTTGCTGATTGTTTTGAATGACTTGCAAAAAATGTGTATATTGATGCAGTTGTTTATGCTCGGACTTATTTCGGTCAAAATTGAAAATAAAAAAAAAATTACACAAGGAATTATATATCTCCAATGTGATGTATATTTGGATGTTTTTTTAAGAAGAAACGTAGCTTTCAAGATATTAAATATACCTTTTTAGGTATGAATAATGGATCTGTATGTACCAGTTCCTTTTTTTTTTTTTGTTGGAAACTCTTTTAAAATTCACATGCGAAGACGCCTTTACCGAGTTAATAGTTGCAGAACAAAATTCGAAAAAAGAATATTTTGTTAGTTTAAACTCTGAAATATTCAGGACATATAAATGTTGAAGATCTGTCGCACTAGTACGGTGACAAATTAGGTAAATTTGAAAACTTAATGGACCGAAATACCTAACGGCTAATTTTGGTCTTATTTTGTAAATAAATATAATATCCTTTGATTAAGGCATGTCGTAGAGTTTCAATGTGGTGCTGATTTTTTAAAACTGCGGTCAAAGGTCAAAAGGGGGGATTTTATAAAATCGAAAATTTTAGACATTTTTGACAATTTATCGGTAGTCTCTCATGTTAAATCGATGGAAGCATGCGATATAAATGCTCCACAAATACAGCTAGTCATGTGTATGTCTGATTACCAGATATAAGCAATACATACCCTCGCATGTAACATGTAAAAAAAATGAAACAAATATCTTTATCTACGGATATTATTGACAAAAAATATTCATAATTAAGATTTAGCTATGCAATAATGTTTGGCCACCTATAAAGATATATTTTTGGGAAAGTTTTGTTAAAATGCCATAAGAAACAGAGGAGAAATAAGAACTGTAAAGTTAACACCCGCGGTCCATGATGTCATGAAAAAAAGTGATGAAAGTTCTTGGCTGATTATTCACAGTGGATTATTTAAACTTAAAATGATGTTAGAACTATAAAAATTAGTCTGTGGGATTGCGACGTCAAAGACGCTATATCTGCCACTGGACAAAAAATGAAAAAAAATAACTTTCTTTAAACTGTCGAATTAATGTTTTGGAGGCAGAACATGTGAATAAAAGTAGATATTTAGGAAGTAAAGATTCTATTTTGTTTCAAACTGTAATATATGTGCATGAAATAAAATATTTTTTCACCTTTATTTACGTTTACAAATGAGTTTTTTTCGCGACGTTCGGAAAAGACGGCCGTTTCTAGCAGCACTAGACATATTTCGTCTGTTCTCGCTTCAAGCCAAGCAATCAGAAATACACCAGAGATAACTAAAAGTAATTTTTTTTTTAGCTCATTAAGATTTTTAGGTAGGTATAAAGCTTCAAATCAACCACTAGCTACCGTAAATTTTATATTTTTACAGGATTACGAGCAAAATGTTATATTCCCTTATCTTTCCGTAGCTTATACCTAGTTCATTCGATTGTGTGAACGTTTTTCTTTTAGAAACCGGTCTTTTACAGTAATTAAATTTTAAAAGATAAAAGCGATGTTTGTTTGAAGTACCGCATGTCACTCTAAAAAGGTGAACTTTTTCGCTACAAACGTCGTCCAGATGCAAACGTAAAAGTTGGGGGGAAATGACATTATCGGACATTTCGCTTGCACACATAGGTCTAAAAGTTGTTCAATTACAAGCACAGAAAAATAATAATGCAAACAATAAAACTTCCCGATTACAGTAGTTCAGGGAAGCAATGCGCATGTGCAAGATCGATCGTGATTTTGCGTTATCGACTAATTAGATACGAGATTTGATAAACTGGGGGCATTATCAGTTTATTGATTTACCAGATCGGGATCGTTATTACTGTAGTCATATGCATAATTTATTTTCACATGCTATGGCAAACGAAAATATATACAACATATGACAAATAAAAGGCAGCAGAGAACAGAAGTTACAGAGTATACAATAATATTATGACATTATATGTGATCTAATTTTCCAAGCGGCTGCATTTGAATAAATGCATAGTTTTACTGTCAGAGATTTAGAATAAATTATCTAACTTGTGCCGATTTGGCCAAGAATATTAGAATAAATATAAAATTCTATGCGCACAGATCTATACGTTGGACATGATAAAACAAAATGATATTCGTCTTCCAAAACATTCATATTGCAACATATACAAATTCTATTTTCTCTTTGAGTATTCAGATAACGACCAACTTCAACATTTAATCTAAGTGTGCCGCTACGCAATTTCGTTAATATAGATACATTACAATGAAAATCTAAGTATCTTTCAAAACCAAATACTACTTTATATCGTTTATAAATACAAAGTTTGTTACATTCTTCTAAAGCTGAAGATTCCACTGACATATTAAAACAGACTATTTTGACCGTTATGTTAATTAATCTTAATTACAAAAGGAACGGTTAGATATATGTCACCTGATTTTGAATGTTACCTTCACGCAAAAATGGACAGATTCATGCTGTGATGTTAACTTAGCAGATCGTCTGTATATTCAAGAAGGTACAGGTGCTATTTCATTACCATATCTGAGGAACTGATCTTGGGTCATAAAAATAAAAGTCAATCAACACCTAGGCCATATGGTATCATAAAGTTTTACCTTAAACTATTAATCTCACCAGGCGACAGTTAGAGACAATTTATATACCCTTAATAATCGTAATCATGTTCTGACAGTTAGGTACCATTAAAATATATGTTCAAAATGCTAGCCCTGATTGCATGCGTGTATTTACATAAATGTTTTGTGATTAATTCAAATGCATCGGATATTGACAATTTTTGAAAGGAGGGGTCGTTCAGCATTTTATTTTGATATATTGTGAAGCATACATAATATTGTATACAGAACATCTAGTTAATTCCAATATATATATATATAGTTTGGCATTTGATTACATCCTTTTAATGCACAGTTCTGTCGTATATTTATTTTTGTGTCAGAAAATTCACGTTAGTAGGTAGAAAAATGATATTAAATGCGATTTTTTTTGTTATACTACAATTACTATAGAAAAAAGACCCCCCCCCCCCTAGACAAAAAGAAAACAATTATTGTCGTCTTGTCGAAAGCAAGGTCTTTAAGATTTATGAGTGAAATAGCTGCCTACTTGGATCTTTTGACATACATCCTTCTTTTTGACAAGTTTCGCGAAAGCGATACTTAGCGATGCTAGGTTCCGTCGTCAGCATTCACGCCGACTAATTCAGCATTTAGGTTCAGTCTGTGTTTAAAGATTTGTTTTACATCAAAATCGTTGTCAAACATAATGGAATTTCGCGAAATTGGGAGCTTCTTTCTGTCCAAAATACAGTATCCAGGGCAAAATTTTGCAAATATTTATTTTCATTTTTCCGTAGTTTACTACTAGATGGACTTCGTTTTTCCTGAACAGTTAATTTCATGTTTTGTCTAAAGTAAAGGTTTTCGTGCAGTCGTCAATAACCGTTTTGTTTAATCGTCCAGTTGCAAGTTAAATGCAGGTCAAGATCATGATAATGATATATGAATGTTGAAACTATTTTGTTCTACATTGCGCTGGACTTTCACTTTCACTTTCACTTTCACAAATGCAACAGTCAGAGTAAAGACATTTATATATCTTATAAGTGGGTGCGGCCTTTTTGCTAAGATTTTAATTCCATATGACGATCTGTAGCTGTTTGATTTTATGGGAACTTTATATTTTTATTATCGTTTGAACAAGGAACGTATATACTGTACCAAGGTTTAACGGTCAGATTATTTATACAATATTGAAAACATAACATTTATGAAGCCATGATGTTTATTTTTTTATTGAATAGATCGCATAATATCATTCATTACGAGTATGTGTTATGACCAGCAACAACTTTTCAAAAAGCTCCGTCTTACATGACAACCATATAGTTTAGGTTGTTAATCTATATTCTCCCGAAAAAAGGCTAAAGAGAATAAATTATGTAGTGTCACCATTGTATGCTATACTGTTTTGGCAATTAATGCCATTACGCCAGCATGTTTCTGGAAATTATTCTCAATCAACAAAAAAATATATTTCTGCACATAAACTTCTTCAAAGTTCTTAACAGCTTCCAGGGACTTGAAGGACCTCGTTCCTTCTTTATCAAACATTTCGTTTTGGCTTTTTGCAAGCAATAATTTCAATTTTCTTTTCCAATTTTCTTCCGTAATTTTTAAACACTATGTCCCGAAATTTTTCAAAATATTACTTATTTTAGTTTATTACACATAAACATAAACAAACAAAAAACAGATGACACTCAACGACTTCACAGGTAAACGGGAAAGCGGCAGGCGTCCTAATAAACGCCTATTAAACACCGAATATTGATGTGTACCATATATGACTTTGCCCCCAGTTCAACCAAATCTCGTATATTCTCGCATGAGTTTTAAACATGTTCTTGGATTAATTTGCACTTCTCATAAGTGCAAATTGGAACCACACTTTTTTTTGTCGTAGAATCACCAAATTTGGCAATAATGTACCTCTGGGGATAAATAACACAATACAAAAAAAAAATTTGGTGTGGCTCGCCCGGTTTGGCAACTGGAGTGAAAACAGTGACAAAATCCTGTAGGATATTTTTTCTCCCATAGGATTTTTAAAAATCCTACAGGATTTTCAGAAATCCTATAGGATAAAGTCATAATCCCATAGGATATTTTTTATATCCTACGGGATATATAAATCCTATCGGATTTATTTATCCTATAGGAAAATTTATCTCCTATGGGATAAAATTAATATCCTATGGGATTTCAAATCCCGTAGGATTTTCAAAAAAAGTGTTAAATCCGATAGGATTTTTTTTATCCTATAGGATTATCATGAACGACTTTTTGTCAGAAACAAATGTCCCTTAGGATAATTTTTTCTCCTAAGGGATTTATTTTGTCCTGAGGGATGTTTTTTCTCCCATAGGATATTTTTTTCTCCTACCGGATTTTTTTCTCTCCCTTAGGATAAATTTTGTCCTGTCGGATATTTTGTTTTCCCTTAGGATTAACTTTGTCCGATAGGATTATTTTTTCTCCCATAGGATTAAATTTTGATACGTATTGTGATCTAAGATGAATTCGTCAGTTTTGTTGGTATTTTACAAACGTTAACGATTGTTAACGTTTGTAAAATACCAATATACATAGATACATATAGCAGCTATGTAGCCGCTACGTACCTGCATGTTATGATATTGAACTCAGCCCAGTTGCTACATATATATTGATCACTACGTAGCTGCTACGATATTGAACTCAACCTTTGTATTTAGCCTAGCTGCTACATCGATATTTATACCAGCTACGTAGCCGCTACGATATTGAACACGACCTTGGGTTGCGTTCAATATCTTATCGGCTATATAGGGCTATGTAGAATTATGACTATTGAACGGGTGGCTAGCCTAGCTGCTACGTAGATATTAATAGCAGCTAAGCTAGCTACTCGTTCAATAGTCATAAATCTACGTCGCACTACGTAGCTGCTACGATATTGAACGCAAACCTGAAAAGGATCGTTAAAGTTTCCATAAGTATCGAAACGGATACATGGAAATATTACTTTATAGGATTGTGCAAATCTTGCCTTCGTATATGGTTTTCATGATATTTATTATTAATGAGTGTTTAATAAATGTTGTTTGTTTTACGTCCTGTGGCAAATATTTCATGTATGTTCATAATGAGAACACATTAATTATAAATACAATAGGTAGGCTTTTCATAGCAAATATAAAAGGTCGACTGGGAGAATGGACATGGAACTTGGAATGGTAATTTGCAAAATGAGGATATATTGGATAAAAAAAAAAGAACTTCGTGAGTTTAGCCTTGCAACAGCTGGTCACACATGGATCCTTCAATTAATTGCTGCAAGAGTACCAAATGTGCAGAAAGCGTTCATGCATGAAATCTACGCTTAAATCGACCATCGTTTTTCAAGTACAGTTTTCAATAATATCAATTGGTTAAATGCATTTTGCTGCCTAAAATAAAAGGGAAAATTCTTTGAGATTGGGTTACTTATTGCATTTTACAATGTAGTTTTATCTGGTATGATACTATATTTTTCTGACAGCTTCAGATTTCTCTTGGTTATGTTTTTGCACTTGGTGCGGGAAATCGTGGGTTCAAATCCCGGCCGGGTCAAACCAAATACGTCAAAATTTAGAATTGCTGTTCCTCCGCTTAGCAAGTGGCATTAATAATTTAGTTATACTTCCCTCCATTACATGATATATCTGTAAAAAAAAACTCGACTGGTATGTGCTCGAGTTGCTAAATGATGTCTTAATACGGAGTGTTACCTTGTGAACTAGCACGCTAAAAATCTTTCTCGACACTATCAGTCTAGAACACGGTTCATATTCATATAACATTTGGAACTTGAATTTGTCTCTGGACAGGTCTTGACATAAGGCATATTCAACGATCATTATCTACTCTAGTAGTTATAGTTAATAAATAGAGAAGTATTTTCCTTGTTCTGATTTTTATTGCATGTACTTAGTTTGATTTCCACGAATTGATATTATAAAAATGGTATGGTTAAACTTTTCAACCACAAAAAATATATAATTATGTGCCTTTTGTGATATTTTTAATGACAGGTAATATGAAATTAGCTCCTTACTTTATTTAAACATAGAACGTTTGTTTTTTTTTTTTTTTTTGGCTTGATAAGGTGTATGAGAAGTTTATATACCCTTTTAAAAGTACAGATTGTTTTGATATGGTTGCCAAGACCTGCTTTAATATTTTAAGTAGAAGAAATAGTTTTTTATATGCTTAATTGATAAATATGATTTTACAGACCTGAAATATTTTATAGACATGATAAATGTAGTTTCATAGTTTTACATAATGGAAATGTTTTATAGACATGATAAATATATAGTTAATAATTTATATTGATTTCTATAGTCTCTCATAATTCTTTATATAATGGCACTTGTATTTTAATTTATAAAATTACTGTTTTATTCAATGTATACATTATGATGATTGTATTATATGTATTGCAAGTGGTGAGACTCTAATGAAATATTGAATCTGAATCTGTATAGGGATCTCTCTATAATAAAAAAAAACATATGACTGTTAACTTTTAATGTCTTGATTGTCTGTGTTGTTGGGTTGTTGTCTCATCAATATTTACTCTTATACCCTTTTTTTCGAACCCATTGGTTAGACTTGAGTACAGAAATATTGTCCACTCTTTACTTAATCCGCTCAAAAACAATGCCTATTGCAGCTATAATTCCCGGTTTTGGAAAGAATAAAAAGAAGTAGATGTGGTTCGATTGTGAATGAGACAACTTCAAACTATTGCTTTCCACCAAAGTGCACATGAAGCTGATGAACGCAAATTATATAAAAAAAGAAGATGTGGCATGATTGCCAAAGAGACGAATGACATAGACATTAACAACTATAGGTCATCTTACGGCTTTCCACAATAAGCAAAGCTGTTGTATCTAATTTTATTTTATATGATTAATATATTGCCTTGTGTCGTTTCTATTGTTTACTAGTATATTAAATGTCTCTGGTGGTATGAATCTTACTTCATGAAATTTTAAATTAGACCCTTTTTTCAATAATAGGCTATCGCAATAAAGATATTAAGCTTAATAAAATAATTATTTCAGATTTTCACTCGTTCAGGAAATGTCATACGGGACAAGGATGAGTTTTAATGGCTAAATATATTTTTAAAACAAAATGTGGAATAAAAACAATTATGCCAAAAACAGTCGAACTTGCGAAGCTTTCTTTTGTATTCAATGTTACAAAAATAGTTATTCTTTTGTAGATTTAGAACTTGGAACACAATAAAAAAAATGTCTATTGAAATTGGTAGATGGCAAAATATTTAATAGAGAGAACATTTTATTTATTATATATACTTTATGTAAAATTAGGTGACATTGAGGACTAGTTTTATTATAAAGTTGAAACAAAAAGAAAAGTTTATTTAAGGTTTTTGTAAATAGCTTCTCAAATATTGGATTGATTTTATCAAAACAAAAAATATATAATCAAAAATTTAAATTTCTGTAGAATGCATATATTTTATAACTTGTCTTGTGTACATACTTTTTATGTCCCCATTCGTACCGGAAGTCCAGTGTTGTTTTTTAGACGTACCGATACACAATATCTGACACACATTGGCAAGAAAGGTCATTTGTAATATAAGCTGGAAAAATTTCATAGTTTTAGAATAAAGCGAAGCATCGCAATTGCGTTAAGATAAATTAATATTTAATTTCCTACTAAAAGATTGTTTTTTGTTTTCAATTCTTTCTCAAATTTAGATATAGAGTTGACACTGAAATGGTTTGTATCAGGTTTATTCCACTCATGAACTATAGAATGAATAAACGATTCAGGTAAAGCCTGCAAAATGGAACCACAATTCATGACTAAGTAAAACTACAGTACTTAAGGTGCATATTCTCATTCTTTATCTTTAACAGGGACGTATATAAGTCCTTGTCTTTAATCTGTACGAATTCTAAAGCATTCATAAATTATAACTACCCGATATTGCTCAACCATGTAATACATTTTTTACTTTAATAAACGGGATGGGGGAATAGCCCACATGATTTACCGGTGTGTAGAAATACTGCAAAGGATTTCTTAGTGTACTAAGAAGAATGTTTTTTGCACTAAAACGATGTTTTAAGATTACACAGAACATGGATACAAGAGGCTATGAGTTAATACCTCATATCTATAAAGTTTGGTATCAATAAATATTGTAATTGTAAAGTTAAATGACTTTGTAATCAACGCGTGCCACTCGGCACGTGACCAACGGCTTATTGCAAAATCTCAAATCATCATGTTCGATCAACCTTATCCAATAAACATGTGTCTTTTGATCGTTACTTATTGATTAACTAATGGTTGTTGTTGAATAAACCTAACGGTTTAGCGTGGCATAATTTCAAGTTTATTAAAGAAAAATAAAAATAAATGAATTTGTGTTTACTTTGCCTTTGTTTTATTTTGTTTCTAAGGAAATTGCTATGTAAGCTTCTTTGTTTATTTAAAGAAGCCAATTTTGAGATACAAATTGAGAAAAAAAGCTTTTGCGATTTCATTTCCTTATTTACAACACAAGAGTTTACAGACTATCATTATACCTTGAGAGACACATGAGAGTATGCGGAAAATCAGGAGTTATGCAAAACATTAATTTGTCATCTGCTAGACCATAATAAATTATTTCTCATAAAATTTGGGATTAAAATATTTTTTTTTAGGAGAAAACCATACCCCCCCCTTTTTTTGAAGCCAAGTTAAATGTCCCTTAATTAGTGTATATAATATGAATAGTATTTTACTGGAAATGTTTGAAAAAAGATATTGATGCAAACGTAATTATTTTGTTCAATAAAAAGAAAGGAAATAAGCCGGTGAACCAAAAAGTTCAAATCTAATTGAAAGGTAAAGTGCCCATGAACTCACTGATTATGCACGAGTGATTCTATTCATATAAAGTGTCCGTGTAACAACTAAAAAGAGTCCGTGTATCATATAAAAAGAATCCGTGTAACACCCATTAATGTACTGTTTGTTCTATATCTCTGCGTGGGCAACGTCGTACAAATTATTGATATCAATAGGTCAATCGAAAAAAAAACTAAAATACTCCACTTATCATAAAAAGCTTCACAAATTCCAAGAAATGGTTTGACACGAAATCAATATATGTATCTGCTTTTAAACTATTCTATAATATATACATATAAATATATAACGTTAATTTAAAACTGCGGAAAAAAAAACTGAATCCATTTGTCGGTAAAAACCGGACAAACGAAATTGTAAAAAATATATATATTATCTTTAAAATGTATTAGTATATTTATTCTAGTTTATTAATCAAATGTTGATCACCAGCAGTATGTGTGCCTTACTAGTTTAATGTCGTGGACTGTGATGTATGCTGTCACCTTCGAGACTTATTTGCAAACGGTTCATTAAAATAGAGGGTCAGGATTGGGTCGATGAATAGAGAATAATGGATTAAAAGTGCCGAATAAAGGAAAAAAATAATGACTACAGAAAAATTAAGAAAAAAATAAGAAATAGAGAATGGGAAAGTGCTTATATATAGAGAACACAGAAAAAGACAGAAAAATTATAGTATTAAGGACCCCGTACAGGTCCTCATAAAATTGACACATCTTATTTTCACACCTAGCAGTTTCTGCGTATATACACATAGTGGTCAGCGTACATCTTCAATGTTCAATTAGGTGTGAAATTTTAATCTGGTAATTGAGATTAAATATAAAAGATGAATATTGTGATTATTTCATTAAAGTTTCGCATATTGCTCTTATAGTTAAAACAAAAATCAATAACCAGCCTTCATAGAATTACGAGACACTAAATTGACAATAAAATTAATTAAAATATATATAATTATGAATAAGTTACAACAAGGATATGTAAAGTTAGACACACATCTTTATCAATGAAATCCAGGATTTGTATAGTAAAAAAATAATATCCACATTTTATATAAGTAAAAAAATGAACCAATAAAATCTTTATCAAAATGCTAATAATGGCTTGCTAATATTGTAATGATAGATATTATAATTAAAATTGTCAAGTGAAATGATCTTTTTAAAAGAAAATAAAGGTATATAAACTTGTCATATTATTTGAAGCACATCACAGTAACCTTTAAATAAGATACAAATATGCACATAGAAAGACAAAAAAAGTACTGAAGATATATTGGTTGTAAATCATAATTTCATAAAAACTTTTTTCTTCTAAGAAAAAAACTATTTAATGTACGAGCTAAAAACTTTTGTATGTATTTACAGTTCATATGAGCAATAACACCAAATCGTGCATTATACAAATCGCAATTTTTATTGATATTGTTTAAGGTTTTTTACATTTTTCTTCGGAAATATTAATATTTATGTGATTTAAAGGGAATTTTATGTCCTTACTGCTCTTATCAAACTTCTTTGGTGTCCTAAGTGCTCCTTTGTGCACAAAGGAGGTCCTTTGCGGTGTTTTTAGGGACCCCATCTTTTCTATGTGGTCATTCTGTAATAGTCAATATGTTCACGTGATTTTTTAAAAAGTTCATATCGGAAGTCTGTATATAAAGGACAGATTATTAAAAAACGTATTTCGTTTTCCACACAGTTCGTACTACAAAATTTACCAAGTCTATCACTAAATGGTATCTGCGGTATGGAATATCGTTCCGTCTTAACGGCTAGCGAAAATAACGATTTCGCAGATAAAAATATGAAAATGTTAAATAAAAATATTTAAACCTTTTTCACAAACTTTTTCCCAACGTGTACGCTTGGATGACATTTTTGTGACTTTCATCCTACTAATAAAAACATGTTCGACTTTTCCCTCAGCATACATGTGGATCATGGGATCCGTAGAAATACCGCAAAAGGACCTCCTTAGTGCACTAAAAACAAAAATGTGCACTAAGAACCTGAAGGAATGACACAACTATCGTAAAGGATATGGCATATAGAAATAGACTTTGTAAAACTTCGTAATTTCAAATTTTATAATTATGTCTTTTTAAATTAGACAGTTATCTAATATTTTCTCGACACATGCCTCAATCAGTTGATTAGGCATCCCGTTGATTGTCACCTTTAGTGTAATCGGTAGAAATTCATGTTCGCTCAACCCTGACCCGTTTATAATCCGCTTGAATATACCAATTTTAACATGTATATGGTATTTTAAATTGTTCTTTTATTTTTTTCGTTTTTTTGTTTCTGCCGTGTTTATTCTGTCTGGTATAATTTTTACTTCTAAGGTAATAGCGTCTGTTCAACTCTTTTCAGTTTGGGAAATTTTTATCCTTTTAATTTTAAAAATACAAATAATTGTAAACACTTCACGGAAAGGTGAGGATTGATATTTGGTTGCTTAACGTCCAGTAGCCAATACTTCATTCATTTTTGTGATGTCAGGAACCATGCCTTACCACAAGGTTTTTAAAAGGATAGAACACAGGCAAATGCAAAAAGATTCTATTGACTATCTTTGCTGCCTAGGTATCTATATAATGATTTATGTTTTATGGGATACTAAACTCCTGTTCTACAAAAACAAATATATTCAGTTTAAGTAAGGTTTTAGTCTGATCTAAGTTCTGATGTGATTTACTGAAATTGTTTCACTCTATTGATAAGAGGCAGTACCAAACATGTTTACCTTTAACATGTGGTCAGGTTAAAAATACATATAGGGTTAAACACTTTCCTCGACATGTTTAGGAGAGGAACATATTTAGGGTTCGAACTTGTTTACAAATGCATTACAAGTATAAATATGTGTAGCTTTGTGTTTAGGCCCTAAACACATTTTTAAACTGTAAATATGACCTATTTATTTCTTACATCTACTTCAATTTTAACGTTTGTGGATAGGTGTTTCATTGACAGCCATACTACATCTCCTTTTGTTTATTTTTGTTGTATATATTTTTTTTCATTTTCCTTGTCTTTTAAAAAATATTTATTCCATTATAAATTTTATTTGATGCCGAAAATAAGAATACAGAGTTATTTGTTAAATGCTATAACTAAGCGAAATAAAACAACCATTAATAATTGTGTATAAGAGCATTATAGATATTTATAAAATAAAGCCTGCAAAATGGAACCACAATTCATGACTAAGTAAAACTACAGTACTTAAGGTGCATATTCTCATTCTTTATCTTTAACAGGGACGTATATAAGTCCTTGTCTTTAATCTGTACGAATTCTAAAGCATTCATAAATTATAACTACCCGATATTGCTCAACCATGTAATACATTTTTTACTTTAATAAACGGGATGGGGGAATAGCCCACATGATTTACCGGTGTGTAGAAATACTGCAAAGGATTTCTTAGTGTACTAAGAAGAATGTTTTTTGCACTAAAACGATGTTTTAAGATTACACAGAACATGGATATAAGAGGCTATGAGGTAATACCTCATATCTATAAAGTTTGGTATCAATAAATATTGTAATTGTAAAGTTAAATGACTTTGTAATCAACGCGTGCCACTCGGCACGTGACCAACGGCTTATTGCAAAATCTCAAATCATCATGTTCGATCAACCTTATCCAATAAACATGTGTCTTTTGATCGTTACTTATTGATTAACTAATGGTTGTTGTTGAATAAACCTAACGGTTTAGCGTGGCATAATTTCAAGTTTATTAAAGAAAAATAAAAATAAATGAATTTGTGTTTACTTTGCCTTTGTTTTATTTTGTTTCTAAGGAAATTGCTATGTAAGCTTCTTTGTTTATTTAAAGAAGCCAATTTTGAGATACAAATTGAGAAAAAAAGCTTTTGCGATTTCATTTCCTTATTTACAACACAAGAGTTTACAGACTATCATTATACCTTGAGAGACACATGAGAGTATGTGGCGTCCGTGGGGTTCTTCGAAATCCGACTAGAAATGTAATATAGAAAAACTCCAAGCGATAAATACTATATTACTTTTTTAAAAGAGAATATAAATCATAACTGTCTTCTATGAACAATAACTTTATAACTGATGTCAATGCTTTTTTTTTTTAACAATTCATCTTTATTCAACAATTGAAGATGAATACCATTTTATTGTATAATGTAACAAGCAGTGATGTAAGAAATACATTTCACAATGTGGGAGAACTAAATAATTTAGTTAACTTAATCATATGACTCTAAAGCCCGTTCTGCCATTATTAAGAGACGCTAAAGAACTGGACAATTGTGGAAATATAAGACTTTAAGATTAGGAAATAAATGAAATTGGTGTCACAAATGGTATGTCTGCTTGTATTTTAAATATTTTATAAATATCTATAATGCTCTTATACACAATTATTAATGGTTGTTTTATTTCGCTTAGTTATAGCATTTAACAAATAACTCTGTATTCTTATTTTCGGCATCAAATAAAATTTATAATGGAATAAATATTTTTTAAAAGACAAGGAAAATGAAAAAAAATATATACAACAAAAATAAACAAAAGGAGATGTAGTATGGCTGTCAATGAAACACCTATCCACAAACGTTAAAATTGAAGTAGATGTAAGAAATAAATAGGTCATATTTACAGTTTAAAAATGTGTTTAGGGCCTAAACACAAAGCTACACATATTTATACTTGTAATGCATTTGTAAACAAGTTCGAACCCTAAATATGTTCCTCTCCTAAACATGTCGAGGAAAGTGTTTAACCCTATATGTATTTTTAACCTGACCACATGTTAAAGGTAAACATGTTTGGTACTGCCTCTTATCAATAGAGTGAAACAATTTCAGTAAATCACATCAGAACTTAGATCAGACTAAAACCTTACTTAAACTGAATATATTTGTTTTTGTAGAACAGGAGTTTAGTATCCCATAAAACATAAATCATTATATAGATACCTAGGCAGCAAAGATAGTCAATAGAATCTTTTTGCATTTGCCTGTGTTCTATCCTTTTAAAAACCTTGTGGTAAGGCATGGTTCCTGACATCACAAAAATGAATGAAGTATTGGCTACTGAACGTTAAGCAACCAAATATCAATCCTCACCTTTCCGTGAAGTGTTTACAATTATTTGTATTTTTAAAATTAAAAGGATAAAAATTTCCCAAACTGAAAAGAGTTGAACAGACGCTATTACCTCAGAAGTAAAAATTATACCAGACAGAATAAACACGGCAGAAACAAAAAAACGAAAAAAATAAAAGAACAATTTAAAATACCATATACATGTTAAAATTGGTATATTCAAGCGGATTATAAACGGGTCAGGGTTGAGCGAACATGAATTTCTACCGATTACACTAAAGGTGACAATCAACGGGATGCCTAATCAACTGATTGAGGCATGTGTCGAGAAAATATTAGATAACTGTCTAATTTAAAAAGACATAATTATAAAATTTGAAATTACGAAGTTTTACAAAGTCTATTTCTATATGCCATATCCTTTACGATAGTTGTGTCATTCCTTCAGGTCCTTAGTGCACATTTTTGTTTTTAGTGCACTAAGGAGGTCCTTTTGCGGTATTTCTACGGATCCCATGATCCACATGTATGCTGAGGGAAAAGTCGAACATGTTTTTATTAGTAGGATGAAAGTCACAAAAATGTCATCCAAGCGTACACGTTGGGAAAAAGTTTGTGAAAAAGGTTTAAATATTTTTATTTAACATTTTCATATTTTTATCTGCGAAATCGTTATTTTCGCTAGCCGTTAAGACGGAACGATATTCCATACCGCAGATACCATTTAGTGATAGACTTGGTAAATTTTGTAGTACGAACTGTGTGGAAAACGAAATACGTTTTTTAATAATCTGTCCTTTATATACAGACTTCCGATATGAACTTTTTAAAAAATCACGTGAACATATTGACTATTACAGAATGAACACATAGAAAAGATGGGGTCCCTAAAAACACCGCAAAGGACCTCCTTTGTGCACAAAGGAGCACTTAGGACACCAAAGAAGTTTGATAAGAGCAGTAAGGACATAAAATTCCCTTTAAATCACATAAATATTAATATTTCCGAAGAAAAATGTAAAAAACCTTAAACAATATCAATAAAAATTGCGATTTGTATAATGCACGATTTGGTGTTATTGCTCATATGAACTGTAAATACATACAAAAGTTTTTAGCTCGTACATTAAATAGTTTTTTTCTTAGAAGAAAAAAGTTTTTATGAAATTATGATTTACAACCAATATATCTTCAGTACTTTTTTTGTCTTTCTATGTGCATATTTGTATCTTATTTAAAGGTTACTGTGATGTGCTTCAAATAATATGACAAGTTTATATACCTTTATTTTCTTTTAAAAAGATCATTTCACTTGACAATTTTAATTATAATATCTATCATCACAATATTAGCAAGCCATTATTAGCATTTTGATAAAGATTTTATTGGTTCATTTTTTTACTTATATAAAATGTGGATATTATTTTTTTACTATACAAATCCTGGATTTCATTGATAAAGATGTGTGTCTAACTTTACATATCCTTGTTGTAACTTATTCATAATTATATATATTTTAATTAATTTTATTGTCAATTTAGTGTCTCGTAATTCTATGAAGGCTGGTTATTGATTTTTGTTTTAACTATAAGAGCAATATGCGAAACTTTAATGAAATAATCACAATATTCATCTTTTATATTTAATCTCAATTACCAGATTAAAATTTCACACCTAATTGAACATTGAAGATGTACGCTGACCACTATGTGTATATACGCAGAAACTGCTAGGTGTGAAAATAAGATGTGTCAATTTTATGAGGACCTGTACGGGGTCCTTAATACTATAATTTTTCTGTCTTTTTCTGTGTTCTCTATATATAAGCACTTTCCCATTCTCTATTTCTTATTTTTTTCTTAATTTTTCTGTAGTCATTATTTTTTTCCTTTATTCGGCACTTTTAATCCATTATTCTCTATTCATCGACCCAATCCTGACCCTCTATTTTAATGAACCGTTTGCAAATAAGTCTCGAAGGTGACAGCATACATCACAGTCCACGACATTAAACTAGTAAGGCACACATACTGCTGGTGATCAACATTTGATTAATAAACTAGAATAAATATACTAATACATTTTAAAGATAATATATATATTTTTTACAATTTCGTTTGTCCGGTTTTTACCGACAAATGGATTCAGTTTTTTTTTCCGCAGTTTTAAGCCCCAGTCCCACTAGACCACGATCGCACCACGCTCACCGCGATCTAAAATAAATTTAGATCGTGGTGAGGTCGCGGTATGAGCGGCATCAAAATGTAAATTTTCGTTGCTTTCACGATGCTTTTACGTCCTCTCTACGCTTCTACAAAGATCCCGCTACGATTATACCACGTTCTCACCGCGCTTATTCTGCGACCTCACTACGCTTATCAAGATCTTTCTACGCTCTTCACGTTCTCACTACGACCATACCACGAGTTATCCGATTGCAACACGATCTTACTGCGATTATTACACGTTCTTACCACGATTATACTACGTTCATACTCATAGCGCGACCTTACTACGTTCTCAGCAATAACGTCAACATCGTGTTCCATATCAATACAGTTCAATTCCTTCTATTTCTGATTAAATCGTAGATTTCTCGGAAACAATACAGTCATGCCACCAAAATCTACCAGAACACGTGGGCATAGTGGTAGGAGTTGATGTAGAGGCAGAGGGAGCAAAGTAACGAATCCTGATCAAGCAGAGATGTCGGACCGACCAATCCAACCTAAATTACAACCTATTGTTAGTCCATGAAGCTCAATGACGATATTTTAGTGAACGATAACAGAGATGACATAGATGTATCAATATATATAGGAAGATGTGGTATGAGTGCCAATGAGACAACTCTCCATCCAAGTAACAATTTATAAAAGTAAACCATTATAGGCCAAGGTACGGCTTTCAACGCGGAGCCTTGGCTCACATCAATCAGCACGTTATATTACTAGTGTTAAACCATTTAAACGGGAAAACCAACGGTCTAATCTATATAAAAACGAGAAGCATGGTTGAGCCGTTAGAGCAAATGGATAATTACATTCAAACAAACAAAATCTAGGGAGCTTTTTTATATATTTTATGTGAAAATGACAATGAGAATGATGGTCGTAGTGTGAACGTAGTCAGGTCGTAAGAAGAGCGTGATGAGGACGGCAAGGGCGTACTAGAATCGTACTATGGTCTTGAACAGCGTGGTATAGTCTTAGAGGGAGCGTAGTTGGGTCGCAGTGAGAACGTGATGGTCGTAGTGAGGTCGTGATAACGTCGCTGTGCGATCGTAGCGCAGTCTCTCCGAATAGAATCACGCTTTCGCTACGCTCTCACTACGATTGTACAGCGACCTTTGCGATCTTACTACGATCTTAGTGCGCTCTCACTACGCTTCTACTACGACCTGATTTCGCCACGACCGCACCACGATTGTTTTGAACATGTTCAAAGTTGGCCACGCTCTTCACGATCTTGAAGACCTCACCACGACCGTGATACGACCTTACTGCGATCTACACGATCGCACTACGATCATCAAAATTTGCATTTTTTTCACAGATCGTAGTGCGATCGTGGCCTAGTGGGACTAGGGTATTAATTAACGTTATATATTTATATGTATATATTATAGAATAGTTTAAAAGTAAGATACATATATTGATTTCGTGTCAAACCATTTCTTGGAATTTGTGAAGCTTTTTATGATAAGTGGAGTATTTTAGTTTTTTTTTCGATTGACCTATTGATATCAATAATTTGTACGACGTTGCCCACGCAGAGATATAGAACAAACAGTACATTAATGGGTGTTACACGGATTCTTTTTATATGATACACGGACTCTTTTTAGTTGTTACACAGACACTTTATATGAATAGAATCACTCGTGCATAATCAGTGAGTTCATGGGCACTTTACCTTTCAATTAGATTTGAACTTTTTGGTTCACCGGCTTATTTCCTTTCTTTTTATTGAACAAAATAATTACGTTTGCATCAATATCTTTTTTCAAACATTTCCAGTAAAATACTATTCATATTATATACACTAATTAAGGGACATTTAACTTGGCTTCAAAAAAAGGGGGGGGGTATGGTTTTCTCCTAAAAAAAAATATTTTAATCCCAAATTTTATGAGAAATAATTTATTATGGTCTAGCAGATGACAAATTAATGTTTTGCATAACTCCTGATTTTCCGAATACCGTAAAAGTGCTAATTTAAACCAAAAAAAGTGGGTGAAGGCGTTGAAAAGTAAATAGGTAATACACTAAAAAAAAGAACACACCGCCCCTTTATGAAGCAAAAGATTCGGTCATTAAATTGTTCTTCAATATATGGATATGAATAGTATTTTGGACAATGCTGAAAGTAAAGAAATGATGATACTGACGTGTATATTTCAATAAAAATAAGACAGGAAATAAGTAAATAAAATTCAAATCTTATCATAAGATAAAATCCCTAAAAACAAAAAGTGTTCATGTAATACACGTCCAAATAAGCAGCAAATCTAGAAGAAAATCATTCAACTTATGTCATCAATTTTGGGCGGTAAGCTTCGATTGAATCATAATGTAACACGTGTTTATTCCCGATCATGAATTAAAAAAAAATTAAAGTATATGCCTGAATATATATAATAAGACAAAAACATTTTTTATAAACATTTCATGTACTAATAAAGTAGGAAATGCATTCTTTTGAAACGTTTATATTGTTATCGAATTTATATCAGTGACGGATCCAGGTCAAAATCCAGGACAAAACAAGGGTGGGGTCCAACTTTATGTCCCATTTAAATGCATTGATCATCCAAAAAAGGGTTGTTCCAACCCGGGACCCCCACTACTGAATATTAAATTCATGTATTTGGCAACAAACGTGCGATTTTTACGATTTTTTAAGTCGGGATGGGGGGATAGAATGGCACATCCTGTATTTTTTCATTAAAATTAAAGATCACAGCCTGTTTATTATAAAATTAATTGTATCTCCACCCCCACCTCCCCGCTTTCCGTTTCATCCATAAATATCAAACGTTATCCTACTTACCACTAAAATATTTCTTTAATATATTACTTTTTTACGAAGTTGCATTTTAAAAGTCTTAAATTCGTACAACATTCATCTTTTACTTGAAATGGTTCTTTTTTTATCAATTTATTAGATTCCTGATTTTTTTTTTGGAAAAAATCTCGGCTGAAGGGAAATAAAAAAAAAATGTGTTTAGGTCTATACTACATTTTTTATAACTTACATTTACTGCTTTATGGCTATCTAAGTCTCTCAAATCTTGCAAAATGTATCATTACTTTCTTGTTGATCAGGATGTTCCATGAAAGTAACTAAGGTAAAGTGAAATTCTAAACTAGAGATCCTTGTTAAAAATTAAATCTTTATTTTTTGTTTTAATATTTGATTTCTCGACATATATGGTGAACAAATGAAGTAAATCTTCAAATTAAGCTTAGTATTTGCCTTTTACTATCTTTAACTATGCGATGTGTGTATTATTCTCACATTAGGGTACACGTGTCAGGTGTGACTGTCATTTCGAATGGACAATAAGTAATAAAGTCGAGTTCAATACACAAGTTAAATTGCATATTAAAGACGTTGGCAAATACAAATAGATCGTTGTGAAATATTGAATTATATTTAGGGTAAGGTCCGATGTTTACCAAATAATAATTTTGAACATATACATTTAGAATGGTTAAATTCGATGTCATAAAATGATAAATGATGTTCAAATTTACAAATCTTAAGAAGAAGTTATAAAACCAAAATATTTTTGTATTGAATTACAACGGGTAATTTTTAAATGAAGAACTATTCTTGGGAACATTAAAAATCAAGTGCTATAATTAGAATTTGGCTAATTACACGAGAGAAAATAACTGAATGATTGAACAAAGAAGTTTTAAGTACCAATATTAACGTGAACCTCTATACGCAAGATCTTATGGGGCTGCATTTTATCATCTACGGGTAGCATGCATGTAGCTCTGTAACACCCTGAAATATCAATGTGAATCACAACAGAATGTATACCATGTCAAAGAAACTCTCCCGATTTTATAGCATGACCATTCATGATTTAAGAGGGACCTTAACTTATACCACTTAACTGGATTGTTTTATTACATCCATGCAATTCATATAATACTCCATAATATCGGCTTCAGTTCTTCCAGGACAAGCCGTATGATTTTTTTTTTAATTTCAATGACTTAATACATATAATAGTAACAGCGAAATCAATTTGATAGTCAAAATTGTTTCCTTCAAAAATTACATATCATCAATGATATTTAGTTTGAAAAAAAATGTGAATTTGGAATACAGAAAATGCAGAATTGTGAATGTAATAAAACCTAATTGTCACGAAATTCGGAATAGATATATACCTTACCATATACAAGTAATATACATGTAACGCTGCTGTAATACCCAAACATGTCAAAGTAAATCACTACCTATACAGAATGTTCCATGTCTCAGAAACTGCCACGTTAAATTTGTAAAGCATTACCAGTCATCTTTTTTAAGAGGTGTTCTAGGTGGGATAAATGTTACAAATTCTTATTCAAGTTCAATAACTAAAATCAATATTTAGTCTTTTTAAATTACACCAACGAGCTATTTTTATTTGTAACTTTACGTTTTTATCTGTAGCTATCGAGATGGTTTTTTTTTGTTTGTTTTTGTTTTTATCTTTTTCAATTCTTTTTATTTTCAGAAAAGTTACAATCATAAAGTCTCTCTACGATTAAACAAGACATACCCCCCTCACACACCAACAACCCCCCCTAAAACATGGAAAAGGATGTACAGTAAGTTACATCAAATTCAAATATTTAAAGTCAATATTCAGCGCTAAAAGTTTATATAAAATTATGCATGCAGATAAAACAGAAAACGGCAGTAAACTATTTTACAGTAAATTTAGCCAATTTACATGCATATTGGTCAAAGCGTAAAACTTATAGCAAACTGACTTTATGAAGTCTAACCTCGTAATCTCTTCTCTACCATACTTGACAAACTGTTCGGACATACGAATTCAATTCGTTCGCGGTCATTTTTACGAACTGGTGCTATAGCTAATAAGACCGTAAGGCTCAGTTATATATATATCGTTTTTATCACTTTTTACAGGTGAAATACAGGTAAAATGCGGAAAAGTGGTATCTACTCATTTCGGAAAAGTAATGCACGAAAATGCCGAAACGTGAAATTCGATTTTTGGAGAAAAAATTTAACTACTAAAGGACATAATAGCGCCGACATCAGAGACCATTTTAGCGCCGAATTAATGCGTTCACCTGTATTTTCGATAGCACATTTTTGCGAAAATTTACCTGGTTGAATAATAGGTAAACGGACAGAAAGTCACAGCACATAAAGTCACAAAAGTGGTAGGACAAAAAGTCACAAATAAAATGTTGATTAGTTTTTGAATATGTAAAGAAATATCTTGAAATATTTTGTTTGTTTTCAACAATTATTTAATCATCTTTGATATTTTTTGGGTAAATGCATGTTGTTTACAAAGTTGGTTTATATATAATAGTTCAAGAACAATACAAACATATTTTTGTAGAAATAAGCGTTTTTTACCCAAAGAAAATAATCAGAAAAATGAATTCTGACTTTGACCTGTGACTTTTTTTGGTGACTTTTAGTCTGTGACTTTTTGTCCTGTGACTTTTTGTCCTACATTCTAATAATACTCACTAAGCCTTGGCAGAAATTCCGTGTAATTCAAAGCGAACAAATAATGGTCCGGAGTCCGGAGTCATCCCAAGACATTATCATAAGCAAATAATAGTTGTCACCCAGCTATTTGCGTTTTTGGAACACTATTATCAAATTACAAACAACAACATATATAAAAGTATAGACGAATGTGCAAAACAATCTAGACACGTTAAAGAGAAAAAAAACCACTTCCTATTGAACAATGTTTAGATTTTGCCGAAAGTAGCGAAACCGTAAGACAAGTGTCAAATTACATAACTGCATAGAATATAACCTTAACATTAAATATGTTTACCATAAAATACTTTTGAATTTAAGATTTATTATTGTTTTGAAATCTTTTTTGATTCAACATCTGAAGTATACATCGGTTTATTTAATTTAAAAAAAAGTGTTTATTGTTAATAAAGAAAAAGGTGTTTGACCCGTGGACCCCCCCCCCCCCCCCCCCCTTTTCCCCTTCGTGATTAGTCAATACCGAAATAGGGACTATGATTTCGAGACCATGCCTAACGCTAACAGTGAATACAACACTTGATATGTATGAAAGACGACGACGGACACAAAATGATTCTACTGGATAATTTCAACTACCTCACGATATCGTATGCATTTATTTACATACTTGAACTTGTCTCAATGATATATTTCTGGACAAAAACGAATTCAGTATATTTTGTACAAACAGACAACTGACAACAAGTGATGAACACAATTGTGGTTTATATTGTTTAATTAATTTTTAAAGCACAATTTGATTGGTTGATTGTTGGTTGCTTAATGTCCAGTGGCAAGTATTTCATGCATATTTAGGACGAGAAATTGTTTTAGAAATATCATATCTTAATTAACATATATATATATATACGGTTCTGGTAATATTAAGACCATTATAACTTAAGTCTTTTGAGTTATCCGTATACTTAAGGCTTTTAAACATATACACCTATACTGTTTGCTTGCAGCTGTCCTATGTCAGATATCTGTTATTCAGTGGGTGTCGTTTGCTAATGTATAGTTCATAAGTGATTCTAGTTTCGCTTATAGATTCGACCGTTGGTTTTCCTGTTTGAACGGTTGTTCATGTGTCATTTGAGGCTTTTTATAGACAAGGCTCAGTTTAGTTTAGACATATTTTATTTGCTGAATTAAAGAAAAATGGATTAGACACAAGTAAATCATACTTATGAAGTCTTCTCCATAATACAATATAAAGTTACAATAATTGTATGATATAATGGACATGCACATAAAACAAATAGTTTATACAAATAAATACTAGCTTTCATAGGTGAACAAAGAGGAGAGAAAGTAAAAAGAGGAAAAGAAAGTTTGAAAAGTCGTATAATTCTGTGACGATGACTTGTGAATTGATGACAACGACGACGTTCCGTGTCAGTAATAATAACGCTCTGTCAAGGCATAAGCAATCTGTTTGACCTTTTTATAAAATTTTGAACTTGTTTGAAAATTTGGATATTTTGTTCGTTCAAAAGTTCTAAGTGTCCGCAAATTAATAGTTTTGTATCTAAAACAAAGTTTTCAGACAGCCAGTTAAGGTTATGGAATAAGGTTTTTCTGCATAATGTGTATTTTGGGCAAACGAAGAAGTAATGGTAGACATCCTCAATATCGCCCCACAATGGCAAGAAGGATCCTTTATAATATTAGCTCTAAATAGGTCATTGTTTAAGAATGAAGCGGAACATAGAAATTGCGTTAAGATAATATTTAATTTCATTGGGCCGTACAAATAAAACGTTTCAGTTTTACATAATAGACTATCGTTTTTTAATTCTTTCTTAAATTTAGAAATAGAGTTGACACTGCGTTTTTTTGGATTAAGTTTATTCCATTCTCGTATAGTAGAGGGAATAAACGATTCAGTAGTAAGGGAAAGTCTACAAAATGGAACAATAATATCATGACTATTTCGCAACGGGTAGTTGGTTGTACTTTGTACACAAGGAGGTACAATATTACATAGATATTCTGGTGCATGCTTTTGGTTCATATAAAAAAAGAAGATGTGGCATGATTGCCAATGATACAACTATCCACAAAAGACCAAAATGACACAAACATTAACAACTATAGGTCACCGTACGGCCTTCAACAATGAGCAAAGCCCATACCGCATAGTCAGCTTTAAAAGGCCCCGATAAGACAATGTAAGACAATTCAAACGAAAAAACTAACGGCCTTATTTATGTAAAATAATGAACGAAAAACAAATATGCAACATATAAACAAACGACAACCACTGAATTACAGGCTCCTGCCTTGGGACAGGCACATACATAAATAATGTGGCGGTGTTAAACATGTTAGCGGGATCCCAACCCTCCCCCTAACCTTGGAGAGTGGTATAACAGTACAACATAAGAACGAACTATAAAAATCAGTTGAAAAAAGGCTTAACTCGTCAGATAGACAAAAAATACAAGTGGACGTGGCCGGGTTTTAAATGTTTTAAAACATCTGTAATTTTCTTCTCTTTGTTCTTTCAAAAAGAGATTCCCAGCCAACCTCAGAATATAAAGTTTCAGTTTTTGTAAATATTGGTAGACCTGTTACTATTCTTGCGGCCTCTAACTGCAAATTTTCTAATTTCCAAGGCTCCGTGTTGAAGGCTGTTTTTTTTTTTTTTTAGATAAAATATGTTTAAACTGAACGAAGCCTTGGCTATAAAAAGCCTCAAATGTTGAAGGTTGTTCTTTGACCTATTGAATTTTTAATAGTCTTCAAATTTTAACAAAATTTCGCGTAAGGGACCACAACTTGGAAATTGACATAGGTTTATGTAAAAAAAACCAAAGAGAACACAGAGTGTGTAAAGTTTAAAAGTTTGATGGATAGGAACATTTTTTCTCCATTGCCAAATCAATTGTAATATAAGCACTCATACCACTGACTTTATTTATATCTATTTTTAGCATATAATATCTCAATTTGTTATTGTAGACATTTCTATTCCATTTTCTTGATAAAACTTTTTAATACATAAACATTTTAACATGCTGACCATATTCTAACTTAAGAGTTGGCGCCCATCAAAGCCATTCGCACGAAAACAAATTTGGAAGCGGATTAAACAAAAGCAAAATGATTTCTCCTTTTAATCTCTGAAATTATCAGCAATAATGATTTTTTTGAAAGTTTTAGTTACGAATGTTATTCTAGCCTAACGTGTTGAGGTGTCTGTTGTCAGAGATGCACATAGACCTATGTGAACAATACTGTCTTTAGAACATCTAGTTTTTAGTTCCATAAAATTTCAGTTATTATCAAATTTTGTTGAAGAATTTATTGTTGAAAGTTAATGTAAATGTTCAGTTGCAAATACTACATGCATATTAAGGACACAATCGAAGAAGTATGGCTACTGGCAAATCTATTCAGGCATCTCCACAATAAAAATATCTTCACGGAAAGCAAGCTATATTTAATAAAAATCAAAAACACTTATGTACGATTTTCAAAGTTGTTTAAGTAATTGTAGTGTATTGGATATACCCGTTGGACGCATGTTTCTGTCTTGTCATTACTTTCAATGAAAAGCTGGTGGTATTCTTAGCCCCAACACCATGTGTTGTTTTAAAATTGCTTCTGATTTTATTCACAGTTTTTGTTCAGATGGTGTCACAGTCATGTCTCAGTAAAAAAAAAAACAAGTCGTGTGAGTACAGGAACCCTAATGAGTTCAAAATGATGGGTCCTCTATGTAGAAAGAAAATTCCGCACATGGAGGCGGACCTCTTTTGGTCACTAAACAATAATGTATAACAGTTCAGTGAAATGATTGCTACACTAAACACTAGAATGCACTTTTGAATTTAATTGAAAAAAAACCACATGATATTACCAAAGGATAAAGGTTTCTGCTTTGAACCAGGCGATGAATGTATATTCATGACTTTTGATATCTCAACCGGCCCCTATTCCTTTAGCAAATGAGGAATAAACAACCACAATGCATAAAAAAGAGAAAACTCGGTTTAAAAGAAGCCAGGGTCAGATGTGGGAATAGGTAACAGAAGAAACTACGCAAATGGCAATAATAAACATAAAATAACAAACGGACCAGTAGCAGTAACACAATGAAAGCTCCAAGTAAAATTATCGGGAATTTGTGTCATTGGTAGAAAAATTAACAATTCTTGAACAATGAAATCTGGGAATATTTGGTCTGGTCCAATAAAATAATATCCTTACTTACTACAAAAACATATAAAACTATTATCTGTTCTTTGGTTTTGTTCACAAATAGATTTATCTCTGATAAGATATTTCATTCTCCCATAGGATATTTATTTCTCCTATAGAATATTCATTTCTCCTTTATTTCTTTCTCCCATAGGATTTTTTCTCTCTTATGTGTTGCTTTGATCTCCCACAGGATTTTTAATCTCCCTTAGGATTTATTTATTACCCTTAGGATTCTTTTTTATCCCACAGGATATTTTTTCTGTAATGAAATCCCTTAGGATATTTATTAATCCTATGGGATATTTTTAATCCCATGGGATTATCTAATTAGACTTATATCCTGTAGGATAAAAAATATCCTATAGGAAATGCTTTTATTTTTCCTAAGGGATTTTTTTAATCCTAAGGGAGAAACTATATCCTATAGGATATTTTTATTCTCCTAAGGAATTTATTATCCCTTAGGATTTAAATATCCTGTAGGATATAAAAAATATCCTATGGGATTATGACTTTATCCTATAGGATTTCTGAAAATCCTATAGGATTTTTAAAAATCCTATGGGAGAAAAAAATATCCTACAGGATTTTGTCACTGTTTTCACTCCAGTTGCCGAACCGGGCGAGCCACACCAATTTTTTTTTTGTATTGTGTTATTTATCCCCAGAGGTACATTATTGCCAAATGTGGTGATTCTACGACAAAAAAAAAAGTGTGGTTCCAATTTGCACTTATAAGAAGCGCAAATTAATCCAAGAACATGTTTTTAATTAAACGCTTGACCCACTCAGACTTCTAGGTCGCGAACAAGCTTTCCCTGAACTACTGTATTGAGATAAATCCGACAATAAAGTAAAGCATTAATAAGGTACGGCATTTATTTACATTTTTTTTAAAACAATCTCCATCCTTTGTATGCAAAATACTGCAAAGGCAAAGTGTCGCGCAAATCGATTTGTTTACGATAGCTTAGCAACCAATAGATAAAATAAATCTTGCTTCCCCGATCAAGACTATTTATAGACACGAAAATAATACATTTATATCATGAAATAAATAAAATAAAGGAAATTAAAGCATGTTAAATTGTTTTACAAACATGTAACAGCTGTTTCAAAACTGTACTGGTCAGTGGTAATTAAAATCCGTTTTTCAAGAACACGAAAAAAAAGAAAAATGTTAAATAAAAAAAGGCAAACTAGAAACTTTTTTTAATTGAAATACTTATTGAAAAAATAAGAAATTATAAAAAAAATATATAGATCTGTACATGTAGTTTATAAAAAGGTATGTTGTTTATAGAATATGTAAATATTTATTTCAGAGAGCCGAAAATAAAATGAAAGAAAAATATGGGATGCTTATTAATAAGAACATTGGATTTAATACTGAAAAACATGAAGCATTAACACTGAATGAAATAAATTTTAGCCAAATTGAAATCAACTTATTTACAAATGGGGTTTTGTTTGAACTAGATCAGTTACGCAGTTAGCATAGAGCGTCACTTCGCTATCTTCTTTTAAAATGGTCATTTCAGCTTCTGTCAATTAAAGACGACCTATGTGATAACAATATTCGAAAGCTTAACTTTGGTTTGCGTAAACTTTACAAAGTAAAATTGAACCTGTCCAAAACAAGAAACGGGACTTACCACAACAGAAAAAAATGAGTTCCTCCATAAAGTTTACTGTAACTATCCAAATGAAATAATTGTTGACAGCAACGAATCAACAGAAAATAGTACTGTAAATAAGGAAACTCTTACGAAATTAGAAAATGCATTCAATAAAGTAACAATACAGAGCAAAGTAACAAAAACAGAGAATACAAAACTAAAGATAGAAAATATCAACCGAGAAAAGATAATACAAAACCTGGAGAAAAAATTGAAAATGTCTACCAATGCAAAAAAAAATAACCATGAATCTACTATGAAAAGAGACGCAAAAAAGAATATACACGTCCTAAAAACAAATATAAAATCCTTAGAAAAAAGGTTGCTGCTTGAAAAAATGCATATTAAAACAGTTAAAACCATATGCAGAATGGAGAAGAACAGGCTGAATGAAAAAATAAAGTATTGGGAAGGTATTGCCAATAAAACCCGTCAAGAAAAGCTAACAGCAATCAGCACTCAAGAAATACAGATACAAGAACTCAGAAAAAAAATAAAGGTTAATGAAGACGAAATTAAAAAATATTCAAAAATAGTAAATGAGCAAACAGAGCAGATTG
Organism: Mytilus edulis; assembly: GCA_019925275.1. Taxonomy (NCBI): domain Eukaryota; kingdom Metazoa; phylum Mollusca; class Bivalvia; order Mytilida; family Mytilidae; genus Mytilus; species Mytilus edulis. Next base: position 96,280,940 of record CM034358.1, read on the forward strand.
ATTATCTTACAGATTTAAATGACCGTAAAATTGATCTTACTACTGAATCCAAAAATGGTCAATATACTTTTAACAGTCAAACAGATCAGTGTGTAATGGACCTTCTTGACTGTGGACTTTCATTTGAGAAAGTTGGACCAGCAATTAAAAATGTTTTATGTATGTGCGGATTAAGATCAAAAGACGACCGATATCATAAAAAGGATTATGTTTCTAATTGTAATATGAGGCATTTAGCAATATCTCAAGTACAGACTGCAGAAATTTGTACATGCAGCAGCTGCTAATCAGACATTGTACACCGATGAAACTCGAAAGTTTGGAGAAACATTTTCTTCTTTCATTACAACGGATGAGAATAAGACTCCTTTTCTACTTGGCCTAAAGCAGATGTCAAACAAAGCTGCCCAGACACAATTAGATACTTTAAAAAGTATTCTTAATGAAATTGAAACCAGGATTAAGTTTTCTAGTTGATCAGAACTTACAAACATCCACATCATTTAATATACTAAAAAACATTAAATATACAATGTCTGATAGAGCTGCTACAGAGATAGTTTTTAACCAGCTTTTAAAGGACTACCGAGAGAAACTTTTGAAGGAACATGTAGAAAAGTACGATGATTTGCCTGATGTTGAAAAAGATATTCTATCGCGTATGTACAACTTTTTCTGTGGTCTACATCTAACAGTTAATATTGCAGATGTTATAAACAAAGTGTTCATGCAAACCAAAATATCGATGATTTTGATAGCGATTTCAGTCATCAAAAAGCAGGTGAGGCCGATATTCTTAGAGCTTTAAGATGCGTTTGCAAGGCTTTCGCAGTTGGTGGTGATGAAAAATGCGGCACATCTCTTGAATTCAAAACTTATCTGAATCGTAATGATATAAAAACTGTAGATATCAAACCATTTCACGGAAATCGTTTTAATATTGTTTTTCATAATGGTGGTACAGCTTTTCATTTACACGATTACATTCATAAATTTTTGACAGAAGTCAAGTCTGAAGGACATGTATCCAAGTTAAACGGTTTGTTGAGAGCTGTTCTGAAATCCATCAAAGTCCCAGAAATAATTACAGGATTTCGTGCACTTGGTATATTCAACAAATTTATAACTACTCCTCTATTGAAAGTTCTAAAAAACAAATCTACCCATATCTTTGATATGAACCAACGATACCAAACTTTGGTCACTTATCTTGAGAACGTATCTGTTGACCTTGAACGTACACAGGAACTATTGACAGGAGAGTATGTACCTTTCCCAGATATTGCCATAAAAAAAGATGATGTTTGGGTTTCTTTGGTGCATAGCGAAAATGATGCGCCATGCGCAGCTCTTCTTGTTGAAATGTGCTCATCTGTTTGTAAGTCTTTGAAAGATAAGGTTGCTGACCATTTAGAAGATGGGCAATTTTCCGGAAACCACGAAACTGACCGTGAGCAATTTTCATCAGTTTTGCCCCACAATAAATTGCCAGAGAGGGTGTTTGGGCAGTTAGACTGGTTACTGAGACACCGACCTAACGCAAGTAAGATAGCAAATGAGGCACATATCATGTACAGCATGAATCAGACAGCCAACTGGTTGCAACAAAAAGACGACGAAAAAGTCGAGGAACTCATTTCATTGTCCAAAAAAAATAATTGAAAAGACTGAAAGAAACTGAAAAACTAAGAATACAAGAACTCGATTCAAAATTAGGACAAATCAGCATCGATAAGGAAAACAGAACCAAAGCTTTGGCAGCAAAATCAAAGGAAAGAAAAGTGTCTTTGACACTGGAAATTGTGAAACTTGGCTTTTGGGATAAAAAGGGTGTTGTAAATGCTAAGTTAAAGCAATTAAAGACACAAACAGCTAAACGTAATGCGTTAAAAACTCAAATCAATTTCAGGAACTATGTTTTGGAACAAAAAGCAGACATAAAATATTTCCGAGTCACCAAATACCAAAGACAAACTGTCACAATTAATCAGTTGAAAACAAACTTATTGACTCTGATTTCCATGACAACGAACAAATGTGAAAGTAGATGTAAATATATATTTTGTTTTTCGTTTAAAATGTTTAAAACATTTTTTTGGAAATTCAAATTTCAAAATATAAAATTCAATCTAAACAAATATTGTAAAAAACATTACGACTTTAATATTGGTTTTTGCTGCTTCGCTGCTAGGTTAACAAATATTAAAAGACGGACCAATTACAGGATTAGGTGTAATTCATCTATCCCTATATAAATCAAACTTAGTGTGTCGTGTTTATCGAGTACATCGCAGGTTTCATATCCATGTTTATGTTTTTTTTTTTTTTATATATTTGTAATAGTTGCCACTGTTCGTTAAACACCGCATCATTTTCAGACCTGCATATATATTGGTAATCGCACTTTTAACTAGATTGTACCTGATGAATATTATATCAGAATCTCAGAGGTCTCACGAAATACAGCGATCAATGAATATATATATATATAATATGAGGAAGGCGCTACCTTAAATGCCAGCTTTATACCAAGACAATGTCCTATATATATTGATTGGTTGTTGGTTTCTTAACGTCCAGTGGCAAATATTTCATGCATGTTCAGGACGAATGTCCTACTAAGGTTACATTAACATATATTTTTTGTCTAAAATAAAATAAAAAGTTCAGATGGAAAATGTTTAGGGAAATGATTAATGTTTCAATGAACTTCAAAAGGCAGGAGGGGGTATGGTATTTTTTTTATAACAGAGGACAAACAAAATATTTTGAATCCAGATCTTCACCAAAAACGATTTTATCTTTCAGATATGCAAAATAAATTTAACTTTTATATATCTAAAAACATTTAAAACTTCCCAAACTGCAAACATGGCAAAGGTAAGTCTGTACACAGTATTTTTTTAGGTGAAAATTCGGTCGTATTTGCCAATTTGTCATGATGAACCTAAATACTAGTTTTAAATTTTGACTAAATAATTTATATCTATAGCGCTGTCAGAAGGGCTTTGGTGAAAAAAAATCTAGTTTACTTTTCAAGATTTCATTATATGACAGCAAAATAAAATTGAGCATGGAAATGGGAAATACAAGCATGTCAAAAATTTGCTTTTCGAGTAATGCTTTATCATATCATAGTTGTTTTCAACAGACGTATACTACAATCATATGTCTCTGTTTTTAAGAAGACACATTTGGTTTCCAGTCAATAACTTTAGTTTAAGTGAATGGATATCTATGAAATTGTGCTAGAAGGTTCAGTACTCAAAAGGATGATTAGAATTGATTTTGGGGTTATGGTACAACAATTTTTTTGGGTGTTTTTTTTACCAAAACTTTGGGTTTTTCTTCAAAAATTTACCAAATATTTACATTGATTATTACTCATTAAGTATATATAAATGCAACTAATACTGATTTTGCAGGAGATGCACACAAAATAGGGTGGTTTAATTATTTTATCTGAAATTTTTGCATTTTTTCCTACGATGTGTAATCCTTGATAGTATCATGATAAAGAAAATATATTTGGTAAGTATATTCACAATTGACATGCGCCAGTGTGCGTCAAAAGGATTTTTTCCACTTTAATTCCAAAAATTGCACTTGATTTTTTTTCTCACAGAAACACATGAGTTATTTGGTAAATAAAACACTTGTCATTGTTTGAAACTTTCAGTAATCAAAATTTAGTTTCAAGCCTTTTTGAATGTTTCACTGATTGTATGAAAATTTTATCAGAAAATGTAAAAAAACACTTGATATAAACATTGCATTATCTGCAGAATTTTTGATGACTTTCCTTACTATTCACAAGGACATATATCTAACATATTGTCCATGCTATTCTGATCTGAGTTTTTATTCATATATATACTGGCATGGCTGGTGCTGTTCCAAGTTGTCTTCTTTTTCTGCTTCTTGAGAAGTATTTGTTTAACCTGTTCAGTCACTATAAAGTGTTACAATTCTTATTTGGACGCAACACATAAATGGTGACCAAAAAGGTTTCACATGAGAGGCCACTGCTGCAGCTTGAATTTCAAAGGATGTAGCCCACATACTTCCAAGTAACATGCCCTGTATATATTTATCAAAGTCATGGTATTCTCATGAGTTATCATAGTAACTCCATCTTCCCATAAAATCTAACTTTGGACAAAATGGGAGCATACAATATACATGTATACAGTCAGTACTAAATGTACTACTCAGACTCAAGTCTCATTTTTTTTTATTAAACTTAGAGAGAGAAAACAAAACAGTCTCCATCTCCTGTGACTTATAAGGTAGATATCTGATATGTGACATAATCAATGAAAAAATTTGTTGAGAGTTTAGTTTGTCAAAGGAAGTACAGAATTCAATTAGAAGATTGTGAATTATTTGAATATTTCTTTTTTGTTTTAAACTTTTGTTAAGTTTTGAATTAGTCTGTGGCTAGCTACCATAGGCGGATCCAGGGGTGACCCCCCCCCCCCCCCCTTTCGTGGGAAAAAAATCTGTTGATTATATAGGGCATGACTGGAGACCCCGCCCCCTTTCGTGGGAAAAAATCTGTTGATTATGTAGGGCATGACTGGAGACCCCCCTTTTTTCAGGTCAGTCAGGGGGCTCCCTTGAAAAGTTCTGTATTCGCCAATGGCTACATGAATTACCGTGGTCACGTTCAACAGTATAACCAACGTCATTATCACTGTTCCTTGATGTGGGGAATTATGCGGCAGATGAACATACGTAGTCATGGTCAACCAGTGCATCGGAGTTTACCCCGCTGGCCGCATGGCCATTTAAAAAAAAATCATAATGTATTGCTTGCGGAGGTTTTTTCTGTGTTCCCGTGGCTGGACGGAACTTTTACGCTATTAAAATATGTTATCGTTAATTATGGTTTTGTGACTTTTAAATAAAGTACCTGTGATTATTTAAGTAATTTGTTTTGACCTCACTGATATTGTGGAAAGTCGAAGCAGACGAAACATGGCATCAAATGTTGTTGTCCTAACTTCGGTAATTTCCGTGGTCATTGTGGTACATTAAAATTTAAATTAACTACACAAGTTACGAAAATTTCTGAATTATTGTTTTTGTAAACCATAAAAAAATCGTGTCTTATTTAAAATCGAAATTATTCCGATCTGTCCCGTTTTTTTCAAGTTCGCGTTGAAACGTTAAATTCGGCCGCCTTTAAAAAAAATAATCGTACGAGATTTCACGAGAGTGACGAAACTTTTCAGATGGGTCGTGTAGAGAGAGTTATCGCTCTTTATTCCAAAACGATGCTTCTACCATAAGTGCCAGCTAAAGCTGGCATATTAGATAGATATTCTACGGCTTGACAAATAATTGAAAATGACGACAGAAATATGTTAATCTTAATCGAGTATTACAATTTTATTTGTAGAAAACAGAAGTGAGGAATAAGAGTGAACGACCTAGAAGAGGAATCTGCTAGTGATTTTAGACAAGGTGTAAACTCAAACAATATGAGTAAATGTGATCTTAAGCTTCCAGAGTCAATAAACTCATTCATTCAAATCCCCTGATATTAGTTGAAGAAGTCGCTATGTTTGACCTTGGTTGTTTGTTTTTAATTTGTTGTTAAGCCATGGCCTTGTCTTGTTTATCCATTCGTATACCCGGTACACTTATATTGAGAATTGTTCTCCATATGTTACTTAATAAAGTGAGTTTAATAGTATCTTCTCTAGTAGATAAAATTTTATTCTGTCTCCATAATACAAACGTAATGAAGATATTGCATCTTTTATAACCCTGCCAAATTGATATATAAAAATATGGAGCTATCCACCAAAGTCCAAATGAAGTGGATGTAAAAATAATAGACAACCGTAAGTCCTTCAACAATGAAGAAAATCCCATAACTTATAGTCGGCTATAAAAAGCCCAACATCACAGTAATAGGAAACAAATAGATTGAAAAAAACAATTTCAGATGTATAATTTACTTCATAATTTTATGTAATCTATTTCACGATTCGATTTCATGGACCATTCAAGAAATGATTTTGGTGAAAGTTATGCACAGTTGAAGTTGTCTATATATAATAATTCATATTATACACGTCTCAAAACATGAACTAATAAATATTCAAGCAATGCTGTTTATTATTATAAACATGTCCAATTATTTGCAAATGCCAGTTTTTCACATCCTTTTAGCGTTTTTGGAAAGTCAGTATTTCTTTGAAATACATCATTTTTTTCATCGTTTCAACAAGACCATGTGTACAAGAAGTATCCTCAATAAGACTATGGTTGGTATTCCATATTCCATCGTATTTAATGCATGATCGGTAATGATGTAGTCATATAAAAATAAAGTAAAGCATATTTTTCAGAAAATAGAAATATGGCAGAAAAAAAAATGCACTTGCATGAAAATCATACATATGCTTAAGGTCAAAGGTCAAACAAGAATATAAAAATATATGCCTCATTAAATTTGTACTATGGGGTACAATTAAATAACATATACTTTATGTGTATTTATTGCTTATGAAAAATATCCCACAGAGTCCCTATTTAGACACTATAGTATATGAAGTTTGTTTTATATTAATAACTAAATCAGTACTAGACCAGTATCGCATTGAGCAGGTGTGTCCCCCTTTTTTTTTTTATAAAATAACGACAGACATGGTTGTCTTTTGTTGATGTGGTTCATAAATGTTGTCTCATTGGAACTCATAACTATAAACAAAAGAATAAATAGCAGACTTGAAAGCCCGATATATATGTGAACTACAAACAAAGATTCACAGGTACATTACACTTCAAAAGGTTGCTGTCTATATATAATTGTAATACACTAACACTAAACATCAATATGCACATCAATTTGAAAAGGTAACGAAATACTTGAAAAAAAAGTTGGATGTCACTGTAAGACGCCGACAATACGCATGAGTTTAATGAGACCATATTGTACTGATGTACTGATTGACTATTGCTTCTGGTGTCATTTTGATTCGCGGTGGACTGATTTTCACTGCAACATATGTGTGAATATAGGAAAACATTTTGATACATGCATGTTTTCCCCGACCCCTTGTGATTGTTATCCTTTGCCAATCGATTAGAGAAGACTTGTCGCATTCTGTAAGAGCGCTGTTGGTGTGCCAGACGTCAGGGGTCCAACAACTAAAAAGTTACATATGTCGTATATAGGTTAAAACTGTCTTGTGGCTTTGGTTGAAGAAACGCCTTTAGTCTAAAATTCCAATTCATCATGTTTGACATTAGAGGAACAGATCTAATTAGAAATAAAACATAACTGTCATGATTTTAATATGATGCATCCCCTAGGATAACTTTTTAATATCTGTTCATTGGCAAAAAGAGGCGGCAGATTTTTTTTTTGTATCTGTCTCTTAACATGCTTAAGTCACTTACAGATCCTACACAAAACTTCTTCAAAATCTATATGTTTTGAAAAGATCTCGCTAGAAATATTTCTTTATGTTCTTGCAAATCAAAATCATATATATGCAATAGTGCATAGTTACAATGTACCTACAAATCTCATCAACCCATGTTTATTTTCAGGTGCACAAAGACATTTCGTATAATCTCTAATAGATCTGCAATCAATGACTTGAAGAACAACTTGTATCTACCACCATTTAAAATAAACTTTATTGTCCCTTTGACGCTTTTAATAACTTACTTAGTGGTATGGGATTTGCTCATTGTTGAAGGTCGTGCAGTAACCTATAGCAGCTGTATAGTAAATATCTGTGTCATTTAGTCTCTTGTGAAGAGTTGTTCCATTGGCAATCATACCACATCTTCTTTTTATATACACCAATGTCCGATGTAAGGGGAGGGTTGGGCGTCCGCTGACATCTTTAACCTCGCTAAATTCGGTATGTGGCTGTCACAAGTCAGGAGCCTGTTATTCGGTTGTTGTCATTAGTTGCTGTTACATTTTTGTTGTTCGTTTATTATTTTGTACATTTATTATGCCGTTGTTTTTTCTCGTTCGAATTGTTTTACATTTAGCAATTCGGGCCCTTTATTGCTGACTATGCGATAAGGGCTTTGCTGATTGTTGAAGGCCTTATGTTGACTTATAGTTGTAAATGTATGTGTAATATTTGGTCTTTTGTGGAGATTTGTCTAATTGGCAATAATACCACATCTTCTTTTTTGTATGAAAAGCTTTTTGTGTTATTATGGTTTTAAAGCAGTCATTGGCCAAATCGCAATAACAATTGTACCATTTTACATAAAGACTTTGGACGATGCCAATACCATCTATTTGATCAGGAGTGTTCTGGTTTTTCATAAAGGAATATAACACACTCAGCTAAAGTATACATTTCAGTTCAGTATCAAATGAGTGCAATGTAATCATTATCCATTTTAGTCCGGCCGATTGGTGCAGATATAGGGCAGAATTGCTCACTTGATGAGGAAAGCATGAAACTTTGCACAGTAGTTCTTGGTCATATACCCTTTGATTTCAGCTATGGACCCACTCTGAAAAATCCAATATGGCTGCCATATTCAAGATGGCGGAAAAACGTTAAAAATAGCAAGAATTTCCGCAAGGTATTCTATATAATTTCGGAAATTAAAGTACTGATTATTTAAAATGATCTTCATGTTTTTGAATTTGTTATCAATTAATTTTAAAATATAAAAAAAATAATTTGGTTCTTTATATAACGCATACATTTGCAAATATGGCTGCATATACAAAAACAAATAGTGAAATTCAAAATGTTAATCAATATGTTACATGTTACTGTAATTGTTCTTTAAACGCTTTCAGTTTTAATGGTTGGAATGAAATATGTTGAAGCTAGTCTATTGAACGTTAATATAGGTAGGTTAAATGTGGTGGAATATTATGTAACTTATCTGAACTTTAAGGCAGTGCCGAGGGCACTTTGTCTCGTGTCTCTTCAAAGCCACGTCTTACGTCACTTATCGCGTTTTCATCTGCCGTACCCACTACATCGTCAAACTATTCTATTTAATCAATAGGCGTACCTTTCTTCAGGCGCATTAGACGATTGCCATCATTTAGAATAGTTAAGGGACAACTATTTCCTTTTCGAACTACGTGCGAAACCAGTTCGCAACTAGTCAGCGAGCATGGTCCTAAAATACACTCCTGGTTAGCACTTTTATTAGTTTAAACGGTAACAGTCATTTCTGAGTGATGGTTCGTTTTATGCAAATTTGCTGAGTTTAAATCTCGTTTCCACTGTTAACAAATGCCGCATTGATCACTTTATTGTTGATGCTGAGTGTGGGAGTACTCAGATTTATCACTGCGCTCAGTGTGTCCAAAATATCTAGCATAACATCGTATGTTAAAATGGCTCTTAAAACACATCTTATTGTATGTTTACTCTATCAATGTCGAGAGTCGTTCTTTATAATCTTCTCAATAACAAGCTGTTCACCCAAACCATGTAGCGTAACGGTCTCCAAATCTCCATTATCTACCGCAATTAATTTCTCATTCACTAATGTTATCATTGCAGTAGTGTCAACAATCATGCTCAATTTCTGGTCATGTATAGTACCTTGTACTGCTAAGCTCTTTCAAATGGTTCGTCTAATGACAATATAGGAGGGGTTGCGCTTTGATCTAATCTGTATCCTGGTGAAGTTAATTGACTGTTGTCTGAAATAATCAGGATTTTTGGAGTTTGTCCGTGGAGATGCTAACCGTTGTCCTTAAGGACTTTATTATCTCTGTCTTAGTGGGGGTGTTGCTGGTCGATGTGCATTAAACTTGGGTGTCTTTCTATCTGGCGATCTACCGCGATTGTATTGCTCAGGAGATTTACCTCGTGTATATTGATCAGGTGATCTTCCATGATTATTTGATCAGAAGGAACAAGGTTATATTGATCGGCTAATCCACGGTTATGCTGATTAGTTGAAAGCATAACATCAGCTAGTTTTGTGAGAATTTGTGTGAGTTAATGTCCCTCATTTTCCAAAGGACTGCTGATATTTCCTTTATCGGTAGGTGATACTGCACCATCAGTAAAGTAGACTTGCCGATGGCCATAATTGGCACTTTTTGATCCATATATCGCCATCTGGCTGGCTTTTGAGGTTTTCAATTGTTTTAACGCCTTGTTGAATATTTCTAGGTTCCTTTCTATCACATGCCTTGCAGACTATTTGTCTTTTATATTACATCTTTGAAGGAATGCTTCAGTTCCAATCTGGTTTGATCGTCTTCCTTGTTGAAGCGCTGCTCTGCTCCAATACTTTTCTTTAGGCCTTGGAATCATCATGTGTGTTTACCTTGCTAGCGTACCCAAAGTAAACATCGGCCTGACAATCTGGGAGCCTACACACATTGTTCCTGTTTTCCCATTGTCATCTACCGGCAGTTCGTTCAAATCGGTAAATGAACGCCTTCCAATACAAGGATCCTCTTCAATTGAGTATTTGCATTTTTTAGGAGCTGTAGGCTTCGGTTCCGGTCACAGAGATTTATTGCCATCGACTATATTCTCTCTCGAATGAAGTGTCTGAAGACGAGCTGTTGCCACACTCTTTTGGTTTCATCTGCCCTTTCCTGGATCGGTCAGTGGAGTCAGCTTGCTGTTATGGAAAGTCTGTTAGAGATTCAGAAGCTGAATAGGTTGTCATAAGTGGAGTGATAAATTTGGGAGGAGCATTTGCCATTGACTCGACGGGGGTGATACCGTAAGTAGGCACTGCAGTCAGCATTGGAGATGCCAGTTGATGCCAGTTGTTGGAAGGTACCCTGCTGTTTAAATGCACTTTTGAATTGAACTGTGTCTCCTTCATCAGTTTTTGTCAGCTTGTCCATCCGTCTCACCACAACATTGACTATTTTATTGGTCTGACCATCAATTCCGCCAAGCAATTACCACTAGCCTTGTGGTCTATCCTGTCTACAGACTGCTAACGTTACTGAGATATTGCTGTTCGTTATTAATACTATTGCCTCTTTCTGTTCAGCTGGCATCGTAAGGAGACCAACATATATTTTATCAATTGGCGCTTCGCTCTGTTTTATAGTTTAAACATATTTTATTGTTCCAAAAAGAGACAAATGGATTAGACACAAGTTTTTCAACTTAGTAACGTCTTCTCCAATATATACATAAATATACACATGAATGAACATTATATAAATATGACTTTAACCAATTATTATTTAAGCATGAAGATATAAAAATAAATTACATATAAAGTTTAAGAATCGAATCAATGGATATTTACCACTTAATATAACCAATCGAATGCGCCTATTTTCAGAACAAATAAATGCAAACACACCGAACTGTGTAAATTAAATACGTTAGTGTACATGACAAGTGACTTAAGTCATGTGTGTATGAATTTGTTTGAATGTAAATTACACACTCATAGTTTATAGTTACGGATTAACAGAAAAACTGAATAAATATACACGTAATTGTAAGTATCAATCTTGTTTTTTACTTAAATCCATTGAAACTTTTCAGAATACAAAGGTCAATCATAAAGATCATTCGATTATCGTACCCAAAAGAGCATACATACATTGATCATGTTCTAGTAAGATCTGTTACAGAATAAGGTTGTCAAATGTGAGAAAAACGCTTGGTACTTTTTATATACTTTTGTACATATAGAAAAACAATATCATTTTCTTCAGAACTCAAAGACTCATCACCAGAGAGCAATAACTCAATTGTAATATTGACAGCAAAAACATTGATTTCATTTATCATTAAAAGCCTTTTAGTCCGGCCGATTGGTGAAAAAATTGCTCAAATAATGAGGAAAGCACCAAATTTTGCATGATGGTACATGTTTGTGTACTAAGCAATATTAGCTATGGACCCACCCTCAACATTCAATATGGCGGCTTATTTCAAGATGGCTGCCATACATTCTAAAATATTTTCCAGTATTGCACGAGTCACAGTGGATTTGATGCTGGAAGCACAAAAATCAACAAATTTGAATGTATTGGTGTATTTAGCAAGATTTTGTTTTGATCTATCTTTGAAATTCAAAATGGCGGCTATTTTCAAAATGACCGCCTTGAAAAATAAGCAAATATTCATTATTGACCTGAATTTAAGCATTTTATTGCTGTATAATGTCATAAAGTCTTTGTCCCATTTCTGCCCTTTTTGATTTTGCCTGGCTTGTCATTTCATACACAAAGTAGTAGCTTTTATAAAAAGCTGCAATAGTAGCTTTCATTAAAAGCTGCATTATTTGTTGTCTTGGGTCACACATAAAAGCTGTGATTTGGAATTAATCTGCCCCAGAAAATATTCAGTGCCTATTTTATTTCTTAGGTCGCAATAATTTGCAATTTGAGATATTAAACTGTGAATTGAGAATCATTTAAAGTTTAACACATATCAGTGAAATGGCAGGAGTTGAGGACAACAAGGACAAGAACATTTAAATGCCAGAAACTGAATCACTTTAGGATATTGACAAACACACAATAGAAGACGCTTTAACAGAGGACAACAAAGAAGTGACTATTAGGAAATATAATGTTCAAAGAAGAGTTGAGACTAACCGCAATATAAAACATTTGTATCTTTCTCAGTGTATGAATTACTTGCCGTTTTATTTACGAATATTTCAAGACTCAAACTATGTTTTTTTTAATTTATACAGATCTTCTGCTTATATGATTTCATTGTACATACTGTTATTATGGTTGTTGCTAATATGTGGTGACATCGAACCGAACCCGGGTCCTGAGCGCACACCAGAAATATCTGAGAAAACATTGTCAATTTTCCATTGTTATATAAGAAGCCTTAGAAATAAACTGAATTATATTGTCGATATTATTGAAGATTACGATGTCGTATTCTTGACAGAAACCCATTTAGACTCAAATATTACAGATTCTGATTTATATATATCCGGTTTTGAAATACCAGTTCGAAAAGATAGAAATTCTCATGGGGGTGGCATTATTATGTATTATAAAAGTTACGTTCGCATAACTCGTCGACATGATTTGGAGAATTGCCAACTTGAGAGTATGTGGTTTGAGTTAAAAACTAAATTGCGATCATTAATAGTTATCCCATAAGGACGCGGTGTGTCAGTGTAAGATCATCCCGATGGCCGGAGGCCAGAGGGTGATCTTACACTGACACACCAAGTCCGAATGGGATAACTATTTTACACCCCAGCTGTTTTAGATTAGACGAAAAACCATTTACAATTCAAAAAATCTAGTTTAGAACGCCACACAACCATTATAATATACTTTATATATTACTATATGATGGATACCCTTTATGACCCCCTAACACGATGAGTAGATATCAAACAATGTCAACTCGCCCCACTGGCCAATCGGCCCACACTATATCGCCACTTTATAAAAAAATCGCCCCACTCTTGTAACCGACTCGCCCAACTTTAAAAAAGTGTAAAATCAAATTGAACAATCAGTCTGACAACTCATTTATTTAACGAAATGGGTTTAATCCCCACTGAGTAAAGGTCTGCCAATTCGCCCCAGTTATAAAAATATCTTGCTTCCTTTAAGTATGTTAAATTTCTGATAGTTCGTATCCAGTCGTCCTGGTGAAGTGGTATGTGTCGTGGCTTGATATGCTAAAGGTCTTGAGTTCGAATCCCAGCATATACACTGGATTTTTTCTACGTGAATTTTGATAGATAGTCTTCTCCGTATAATTAATTATAAGTTTTATACTGGATTTGACATTCCCGCCAAAATGCTACAGAACAAAGGAAAGCATGCATAACAAAGAAACTTAAACTGGGGTGATCTGGTAGGGGTGATCCGGCTCAGATCACCCCTGTTAGAACAAAGGAGCTGGGATGTAAATATTGATAAACATCAATTATAGGTCGGAACGGCAATCTTCAGTTTATTTCTGGCAGTATTTTGATCAAATGTTGAAAAATGCCCTGGATGAAAATAATAACATAATTTGCTTAGGTGACCTGAATAAAAACTTTATGTCAGATCTACCGTCAAATATAAGAGATATTTTTTTCATCAGTGGCCTTGTTAACATAATTGACAAAGCTACTCATTTTGACACACGAACAGGTAGCACGTCTTTACTTGATCCTATTTTAGTCACTGATTCTATACCGGTTTTAGATAAAGACACAATACCTTTTGATAGAGGTATTAGTGATCATGATGGAACATACGTCACGATTAATTGTGGTTTTAGTAAAAGACGAACTTATAATAGATCGATATGGGATTACAAAAAAGGTGATTATGACCTTATGAAACAAAAAGTAGTTGAAACAAATTGGGAATTTTTAATTTCTGATGCAAGTGATGTTCATGTTGCTGCGACTAATTTCACGAACTCATTTCTTAATATAGCCTCCGAGTGCATACCTACAAGGGAAGTAACTATAAGATGTGACGATAAAGTTTGGTATGATTCAAATTTGCGGCGTGAAACGAGAAAACTCAAATAGTGCATCCGCAGAAAAGAAATTTAAACAACAAAGAAACAAAGTAAATAACTTGAAAAAGCAAGCTAAAAAATATTTTTTTACCAGTATTAATGAAAATTTAGATGAACTAAAAGTTACCAACTGTAAACAATACTGGAAAACGGTTAACATGTTAATTAAAAGTGATACACCGTCTCATGATTTACCACCCATGACGGACCCTGATCACAACTTTAAACTTGCGTATGAGGGAATCGAAAAGTCCGACATTTTAAATAAATATTTTTGTTCAATTTCTAATTTAGATGGCGCTAGTAAAGATTTGCCGGAATTTGACGACCGATGTCTTGAATTTATTTCACAAATTGTAGTTAGTGAACAAGATGTACTTGATATTCTTTCAACGCTCGATGTTAATAAAGCTGTTGGGCCAGATATCGTTAGCAACAGAATGTTACTTGCCGTTAAAAATGAAATTTCCAAACCATTATGTCTACTTTTTAACAAATCTTTAAATGATAAAATATTTCCAGACCAATGGAAGATTGCACATGTTATTCCCTTATTCAAAAGTGGTGACAAGTCATTACCGTCTAACTACAGGCCAGTCTCCTTATTGTCATGTGTGAGTAAAGTCTTAGAAAAAATTGTTTTCAAAAATATTTTTAACCATTTACATGGAAATAAATTATTATACAAGTATCAATCCTGATTTATTCCAGGATACTCAACTTCGCATCAGTTGATAGAATTGTATAACAAAATTTTGAGTGCACTAAATGAAAAGCTTTTAACAAGCAATACATTTGCTGATATAAGCAAAGCATTTGATACTGTTTGGATTAAGGCTTTATTACATAAACTTGAAAAATATGGTATTAAAGGAGACTTGCTATGTTGGTTGACAAGTTACTTGTCTAGACGATCTCAGAGAGTTGTCATAAAAGATTCGTTATCAAACATTGGAAAACTTAACGCTGGTGTGCCTCAGGGGTCAGTATTAGGACCCTTGTTGTTTTTAATATACATAAATGATATAGCTGATGGTATGTCTGGATTCGGAAGGCTTTTTGCAGATGATACTTCAATAGGTCATACTGCACCTGATGAATCCACTTTGAAAAATTCAATCAGTAGAGATCTTGATTATTTAAGTAAGTGGTCAGAAAAATGGCTAGTGAAGTTTAACCCTAATAAAACTGATATTATGGTATTTAGTTTGAAAAATATATACAGTGATATTACTTTTGATTTTGGAGGTGCTACATTGAAACCAGTTAGTGCGCACAAACACCTAGGTGTCATATTTAGTAATGATTGTAAATGGAATAAGCATGTTGATAAACTGATTGAGAAAACTACGAAGCAGCTTAATGTTTTACGCAAACTAAAATATCGATTAAAAAGGGATTATTTGGAAAAAATTTATATGGTTTTTATTCGTCCGATACTTGAGTATTCATCAGAAGTTTGGGATAATTGTGGGAACACAAATTCTGATCGGATAGAAAATATTCAAATCGAGGCTGCTCGCATAGTTACTGGATTACCAAGTTATGCTAGCCGAAACGCTATTTACAGGGAGACGGGATGGAAAAATTAAGCGTAAGGCGGGAGGTAAAAAAGTTAGCCATGTTTTATAAAATTATTAACAATCAGGCTCCAGATTATTTACATGACTTGGTTCCAGAATTTGTGTCTGATATTAGTAATTACAATTTACGAAACAGACACAATATCACTATTCCAGTGAATCGTTTGTCGGTTTATCAACATTCTTATTTCCCAGCATCCATAACATTGTGGAACACTTTAGATATTATTATTAGACAGAGTCCTACATTTTCATCATTTAAAAGCAAATTGCACATGTTATACTATAAGAATAAAAAACCTCCGAGGCATTTTTGCTCTGGAGACCGCTTACTATCTGTATTACATGCAAGGTTGCGAAACCATTGTAGCACTCTTCAATCTGATATGTTTAATGCAAACTTAGTACAAGATGCCAATTGTTTATGTGGCTTCATCAATGAAGATGCTAAACATTATTTATTATATTGTAACAATTTTTCATCACAAATAGTCCGGCCGATTGGTGCAGATATAGGGCAGAATTGCTCACTTGATGAGGAAAGCATGAAACTTTGCACAGTAGTTCTTGGTCATATACCCTTTGATTTCAGCTATGGACCCACTCTGAAAAATCCAATATGGCTGCCATATTCAAGATGGCGGAAAAACGTTAAAAATAGCAAGAATTTCCGCAAGGTATTCTATATAATTTCGGAAATTAAAGTACTGATTATTTAAAATGATCTTCATGTTTTTGAATTTGTTATCAATTAATTTTAAAATATAAAAAAAATAATTTGGTTCTTTATATAACGCATACATTTGCAAATATGGCTGCATATACAAAAACAAATAGTGAAATTCAAAATGTTAATCAATATGTTACATGTTACTGTAATTGTTCTTTAAACGCTTTCAGTTTTAATGGTTGGAATGAAATATGTTGAAGCTAGTCTATTGAACGTTAATATAGGTAGGTTAAATGTGGTGGAATATTATGTAACTTATCTGAACTTTAAGGCAGTGCCGAGGGCACTTTGTCTCGTGTCTCTTCAAAGCCACGTCTTACGTCACTTATCGCGTTTTCATCTGCCGTACCCACTACATCGTCAAACTATTCTATTTAATCAATAGGCGTACCTTTCTTCAGGCGCATTAGACGATTGCCATCATTTAGAATAGTTAAGGGACAACTATTTCCTTTTCGAACTACGTGCGAAACCAGTTCGCAACTAGTCAGCGAGCATGGTCCTAAAATACACTCCTGGTTAGCACTTTTATTAGTTTAAACGGTAACAGTCATTTCTGAGTGATGGTTCGTTTTATGCAAATTTGCTGAGTTTAAATCTCGTTTCCACTGTTAACAAATGCCGCATTGATCACTTTATTGTTGATGCTGAGTGTGGGAGTACTCAGATTTATCACTGCGCTCAGTGTGTCCAAAATATCTAGCATAACATCGTATGTTAAAATGGCTCTTAAAACACATCTTATTGTATGTTTACTCTATCAATGTCGAGAGTCGTTCTTTATAATCTTCTCAATAACAAGCTGTTCACCCAAACCATGTAGCGTAACGGTCTCCAAATCTCCATTATCTACCGCAATTAATTTCTCATTCACTAATGTTATCATTGCAGTAGTGTCAACAATCATGCTCAATTTCTGGTCATGTATAGTACCTTGTACTGCTAAGCTCTTTCAAATGGTTCGTCTAATGACAATATAGGAGGGGTTGCGCTTTGATCTAATCTGTATCCTGGTGAAGTTAATTGACTGTTGTCTGAAATAATCAGGATTTTTGGAGTTTGTCCGTGGAGATGCTAACCGTTGTCCTTAAGGACTTTATTATCTCTGTCTTAGTGGGGGTGTTGCTGGTCGATGTGCATTAAACTTGGGTGTCTTTCTATCTGGCGATCTACCGCGATTGTATTGCTCAGGAGATTTACCTCGTGTATATTGATCAGGTGATCTTCCATGATTATTTGATCAGAAGGAACAAGGTTATATTGATCGGCTAATCCACGGTTATGCTGATTAGTTGAAAGCATAACATCAGCTAGTTTTGTGAGAATTTGTGTGAGTTAATGTCCCTCATTTTCCAAAGGACTGCTGATATTTCCTTTATCGGTAGGTGATACTGCACCATCAGTAAAGTAGACTTGCCGATGGCCATAATTGGCACTTTTTGATCCATATATCGCCATCTGGCTGGCTTTTGAGGTTTTCAATTGTTTTAACGCCTTGTTGAATATTTCTAGGTTCCTTTCTATCACATGCCTTGCAGACTATTTGTCTTTTATATTACATCTTTGAAGGAATGCTTCAGTTCCAATCTGGTTTGATCGTCTTCCTTGTTGAAGCGCTGCTCTGCTCCAATACTTTTCTTTAGGCCTTGGAATCATCATGTGTGTTTACCTTGCTAGCGTACCCAAAGTAAACATCGGCCTGACAATCTGGGAGCCTACACACATTGTTCCTGTTTTCCCATTGTCATCTACCGGCAGTTCGTTCAAATCGGTAAATGAACGCCTTCCAATACAAGGATCCTCTTCAATTGAGTATTTGCATTTTTTAGGAGCTGTAGGCTTCGGTTCCGGTCACAGAGATTTATTGCCATCGACTATATTCTCTCTCGAATGAAGTGTCTGAAGACGAGCTGTTGCCACACTCTTTTGGTTTCATCTGCCCTTTCCTGGATCGGTCAGTGGAGTCAGCTTGCTGTTATGGAAAGTCTGTTAGAGATTCAGAAGCTGAATAGGTTGTCATAAGTGGAGTGATAAATTTGGGAGGAGCATTTGCCATTGACTCGACGGGGGTGATACCGTAAGTAGGCACTGCAGTCAGCATTGGAGATGCCAGTTGATGCCAGTTGTTGGAAGGTACCCTGCTGTTTAAATGCACTTTTGAATTGAACTGTGTCTCCTTCATCAGTTTTTGTCAGCTTGTCCATCCGTCTCACCACAACATTGACTATTTTATTGGTCTGACCATCAATTCCGCCAAGCAATTACCACTAGCCTTGTGGTCTATCCTGTCTACAGACTGCTAACGTTACTGAGATATTGCAGTCCGTTATTAATACTATTGCCTCTTTCTGTTCAGCTGGCATCGTAAGGAGACCAACATATATTTTATCAATTGGCGCTTCGCTCTGTTTTATAGTTTAAACATATTTTATTGTTCCAAAAAGAGACAAATGGATTAGACACAAGTTTTTCAACTTAGTAACGTCTTCTCCAATATATACATAAATATACACATGAATGAACATTATATAAATATGACTTTAACCAATTATTATTTAAGCATGAAGATATAAAAATAAATTACATATAAAGTTTAAGAATCGAATCAATGGATATTTACCACTTAATATAACCAATCGAATGCGCCTATTTTCAGAACAAATAAATGCAAACACACCGAACTGTGTAAATTAAATACGTTAGTGTACATGACAAGTGACTTAAGTCATGTGTGTATGAATTTGTTTGAATGTAAATTACACACTCATAGTTTATAGTTACGGATTAACAGAAAAACTGAATAAATATACACGTAATTGTAAGTATCAATCTTGTTTTTTACTTAAATCCATTGAAACTTTTCAGAATACAAAGGTCAATCATAAAGATCATTCGATTATCGTACCCAAAAGAGCATACATACATTGATCATGTTCTAGTAAGATCTGTTACAGAATAAGGTTGTCAAATGTGAGAAAAACGCTTGGTACTTTTTATATACTTTTGTACATATAGAAAAACAATATCATTTTCTTCAGAACTCAAAGACTCATCACCAGAGAGCAATAACTCAATTGTAATATTGACAGCAAAAACATTGATTTCATTTATCATTAAAAGTCTTTGTGATGAAAAATTGTTACAATATAATAAATAATGTTTAGCATCTTCATTGATGAAGCCACATAAACAATTGGCATCTTGTACTAAGTTTGCATTAAACATATCAGATTGAAGAGTGCTACAATGGTTTCGCAACCTTGCATGTAATACAGATAGTAAGCGGTCTCCAGAGCAAAAATGCCTCGGAGGTTTTTTATTCTTATAGTATAACATGTGCAATTTGCTTTTAAATGATGAAAATGTAGGACTCTGTCTAATAATAATATCTAAAGTGTTCCACAATGTTATGGATGCTGGGAAATAAGAATGTTGATAAACCGACAAACGATTCACTGGAATAGTGATATTGTGTCTGTTTCGTAAATTGTAATTACTAATATCAGACACAAATTCTGGAACCAAGTCATGTAAATAATCTGGAGCCTGATTGTTAATAATTTTATAAAACATGGCTAACTTTTTTACCTCCCGCCTTACGCTTAATTTTTCCATCCCGTCTCCCTGTAAATAGCGTTTCGGCTAGCATAACTTGGTAATCCAGTAACTATGCGAGCAGCCTCGATTTGAATATTTTCTATCCGATCAGAATTTGTGTTCCCACAATTATCCCAAACTTCTGATGAATACTCAAGTATCGGACGAATAAAAACCATATAAATTTTTTCCAAATAATCCCTTTTTAATCGATATTTTAGTTTGCGTAAAACATTAAGCTGCTTCGTAGTTTTCTCAATCAGTTTATCAACATGCTTATTCCATTTACAATCATTACTAAATATGACACCTAGGTGTTTGTGCGCACTAACTGGTTTCAATGTAGCACCTCCAAAATCAAAAGTAATATCACTGTATATATTTTTCAAACTAAATACCATAATATCAGTTTTATTAGGGTTAAACTTCACTAGCCATTTTTCTGACCACTTACTTAAATAATCAAGATCTCTACTGATTGAATTTTTCAAAGTGGATTCATCAGGTGCAGTATGACCTATTGAAGTATCATCTGCAAAAAGCCTTCCGAATCCAGACATACCATCAGCTATATCATTTATGTATATTAAAAACAACAAGGGTCCTAATACTGACCCCTGAGGCACACCAGCGTTAAGTTTTCCAATGTTTGATAACGAATCTTTTATGACAACTCTCTGAGATCGTCTAGACAAGTAACTTGTCAACCAACATAGCAAGTCTCCTTTAATACCATATTTTTCAAGTTTATGTAATAAAGCCTTAATCCAAACAGTATCAAATGCTTTGCTTATATCAGCAAATGTATTGCTTGTTAAAAGCTTTTCATTTAGTGCACTCAAAATTTTGTTATACAATTCTATCAACTGATGCGAAGTTGAGTATCCTGGAATAAATCAGGATTGATACTTGTATAATAATTTATTTCCATGTAAATGGTTAAAAATATTTTTGAAAACAATCTTTTCTAAGACTTTACTCACACATGACAATAAGGAGACTGGCCTGTAGTTAGACGGTAATGACTTGTCACCACTTTTGAATAAGGGAATAACATGTGCAATCTTCCATTGGTCTGGAAATATTTTATCATTTAAAGATTTGTTAAAAAGTAGACATAATGGTTTGGAAATTTCATTTTTAACGGCAAGTAACATTCTGTTGCTAACGATATCTGGCCCAACAGCTTTATTAACATCGAGCGTTGAAAGAATATCAAGTACATCTTGTTCACTAACTACAATTTGTGAAATAAATTCAAGACATCGGTCGTCAAATTCCGGCAAATCTTTACTAGCGCCATCTAAATTAGAAATTGAACAAAAATATTTATTTAAAATGTCGGACTTTTCGATTCCCTCATACGCAAGTTTAAAGTTGTGATCAGGGTCCGTCATGGGTGGTAAATCATGAGACGGTGTATCACTTTTAATTAACATGTTAACCGTTTTCCAGTATTGTTTACAGTTGGTAACTTTTAGTTCATCTAAATTTTCATTAATACTGGTAAAAAAATATTTTTTAGCTTGCTTTTTCAAGTTATTTACTTTGTTTCTTTGTTGTTTAAATTTCTTTTCTGCGGATGCACTATTTGAGTTTTCTCGTTTCACGCCGCAAATTTGAATCATACCAAACTTTATCGTCACATCTTATAGTTACTTCCCTTGTAGGTATGCACTCGGAGGCTATATTAAGAAATGAGTTCGTGAAATTAGTCGCAGCAACATGAACATCACTTGCATCAGAAATTAAAAATTCCCAATTTGTTTCAACTACTTTTTGTTTCATAAGGTCATAATCACCTTTTTTGTAATCCCATATCGATCTATTATAAGTTCGTCTTTTACTAAAACCACAATTAATTGTGACGTATGTTCCATCATGATCACTAATACCTCTATCAAAAGGTATTGTGTCTTTATCTAAAACCGGTATAGAATCAGTGACTAAAATAGGATCAAGTAAAGACGTGCTACCTGTTCGTGTGTCAAAATGAGTAGCTTTGTCAATTATGTTAACAAGGCCACTGATGAAAAAAATATCTCTTATATTTGACGGTAGATCTGACATAAAGTTTTTATTCAGGTCACCTAAGCAAATTATGTTATTATTTTCATCCAGGGCATTTTTCAACATTTGATCAAAATACTGCCAGAAATAAACTGAAGATTGCCGTTCCGACCTATAATTGATGTTTATCAATATTGATCGCAATTTAGTTTTTAACTCAAACCACATACTCTCAAGTTGGCAATTCTCCAAATCATGTCGACGAGTTATGCGAACGTAACTTTTATAATACATAATAATGCCACCCCCATGAGAATTTCTATCTTTTCGAACTGGTATTTCAAAACCGGATATATATAAATCAGAATCTGTAATATTTGAGTCTAAATGGGTTTCTGTCAAGAATACGACATCGTAATCTTCAATAATATCGACAATATAATTCAGTTTATTTCTAAGGCTTCTTATATAACAATGGAAAATTGACAATGTTTTCTCAGATATTTCTGGTGTGCGCTCAGGACCCGGGTTCGGTTCGATGTCACCACATATTAGCAACAACCATAATAACAGTATGTACAATGAAATCATATAAGCAGAAGATCTGTATAAATTAAAAAAAACATAGTTTGAGTCTTGAAATATTCGTAAATAAAACGGCAAGTAATTCATACACTGAGAAAGATACAAATGTTTTATATTGCGGTTAGTCTCAACTCTTCTTTGAACATTATATTTCCTAATAGTCACTTCTTTGTTGTCCTCTGTTAAAGCGTCTTCTATTGTGTGTTTGTCAATATCCTAAAGTGATTCAGTTTCTGGCATTTAAATGTTCTTGTCCTTGTTGTCCTCAACTCCTGCCATTTCACTGATATGTGTTAAACTTTAAATGATTCTCAATTCACAGTTTAATATCTCAAATTGCAAATTATTGCGACCTAAGAAATAAAATAGGCACTGAATATTTTCTGGGGCAGATTAATTCCAAATCACAGCTTTTATGTGTGACCCAAGACAACAAATAATGCAGCTTTTAATGAAAGCTACTATTGCAGCTTTTTATAAAAGCTACTACTTTGTGTATGAAATGACAAGCCAGGCAAAATCAAAAAGGGCAGAAATGGGACAAAGACTTTATGACATTATACAGCAATAAAATGCTTAAATTCAGGTCAATAATGAATATTTGCTTATTTTTCAAGGCGGTCATTTTGAAAATAGCCGCCATTTTGAATTTCAAAGATAGATCAAAACAAAATCTTGCTAAATACACCAATACATTCAAATTTGTTGATTTTTGTGCTTCCAGCATCAAATCCACTGTGACTCGTGCAATACTGGAAAATATTTTAGAATGTATGGCAGCCATCTTGAAATAAGCCGCCATATTGAATGTTGAGGGTGGGTCCATAGCTAATATTGCTTAGTACACAAACATGTACCATCATGCAAAATTTGGTGCTTTCCTCATTATTTGAGCAATTTTTTCACCAATCGGCCGGACTATTTGGAAATAATTGCCATCTACTAACTAGGCAAAATATAATTTATCAAAGAGTTTGGAATACATTGTAAAGATATAAACAATTTGAAATTTCGAACGATTGTAAACAGCTTTTCACAATTTTTTTTCGCAAAATGCAATATCTGTAAAGAAATGTAACTGGCAAGCTATGCGACAACGAAACATTTTTCTTTCTTTCTTTTGTAAACAGATCATCATGAAGACTTTCTATCATCATTTGAAAAGCAACACCATACCCCGATAAATTTGAAACATTAGAAGCATTTTTTTTTTTATTTCATCAAGTAATTAAAAATGCATGCTGAATGTTGAAGCGGCTTGTTCTCAAAGTTATTTACGAAGAGTAACTCACAACTGGATGGCTTGACCAATAATTTGCGTCATTTAAAACAATATCGGCACGCTCAACTGACTTGACATGCCTTAATTGCTTAGCTTGCATGACTTTTGCCTCCACAAAAGACATTTTTACCAGTCATGGTAATCATGGTAATGTCATAAAGCGTGTTTTAACGAAAGTTGATTCATCGTTACACGCATGTTTTTTCTTTCTTTATTTCAAATGTATAATAAAAATTGTTTTCTTCTATGATATTTAAAGGCGTAATAACTCAATCTAAGCTACTGTACTGGTTCTTATTAAATGGAATTAGCACTGACAATAATTTCCCGGGATTTATTCGCAGTTGTTCAAATATGGTTAAAAATTAGTCTTTTCGAAACACAAGAATAAAAGTACCTCAACAGTTATTAAACCTTAGCATCTGTACTTATTCAAGCACATAGGCACAACTATTGATACAAATATATATTCTTTTTTTTTTTTATAAAACTTAAGAAAATGTATATTGAATTCATTGCATTTCAATGACAGGGGACAATAGGAAAGGGGAACGTTACATGACTTATTGGGTTGAAAATTGAATAGTAATACTGCTACAGTATGTGATGAGTTTTATAAAAATGCTTGTAAATGTTTTTTTGTATGTTTTATCAAACTTTTATATATTAAAACTTCTTAAATATTGGTTTCTTCAACTTTTTTGTGTGAAAATTTACTCTTGGTGATATATATTAGAAATGTAATACACTTTGACAGACGGTAAGATCGAAAAAAATGTTACATTTTGAAAATCGTCCAATTCATTAAATTTTCATGTTCATATGATAATAAAGTTTGATGTCAAAACAAAGCTGATACATCACTATTTTATTTGGTATCACTTTTTTGGATGATATCTGCCTTCGGGAATTTATTATAAGCGTTCCCATGTTTGAAAAGGAAAAAGAAAAAAAATCCGAAAGTCATACTTTAACGCGATTTTACAAAAAACTGCACCGTGGGCAAACTCTACGACAGGGCTAAAATGAAAATATAATGTTTACTCTTCATGCGAATTTTCAGCCGTGAGGTATTTCGGTCCATTAAACTCTTTAAATAAGCGATTTTTTCCGATTTGTCACTCCACAACACAGCCCTATTTTTTGACCTTTGTAAAAAATGAAGAGGGTAAGATTTTTTTCAAAACTTCTTAGTAAAAGTGGTTCAGTTTTAGCCGTAAACGGAGTTCCTATGGGAAATTGCATTGTCAATACTTACAGAAATGCTATTTAATAGTTCCTACCTACATGTACACATTTATTTCGCTTCTGGATCATGGTGGAGAATAAAGTCGCCACAACATAGCTGTTACCTCATAGGAGCTGACATAGAACAGCCATACAATGGGCAGTATTACCTTAACTTTAGTTTATAAATTACCGAATGTGTCCTATTTGAATCAAAATATTTCATGGAAACCAAACAATAAATTCGAATATCACGGCCTTAGCTTGCGGCCATGCCATAATATTAAACAAAACCTTAACTTCAATGAATTACTTATTAAGCATACCTTGATAAATATCAGTTAAATGTCCATGTGAAATTCCTGTATTATTTTTTTTTACGTTTCCTAATGCTATCACAACACAAAAAAAAATCATATGAAAAAAAGATGTCTTATGGTTGCCAATGAGACAACTGTCCACAGAGATAAAAATGACACAGACATTAACAACTATAGGTCACCGTACGGCCTTCAACAATGAGCAAAGACCATACCGCATAGTCAGCTATGGTCCCGATTGTTTAATACAGTTCAGAACAAGATTTACTTTTTTAGAAGAAACAATTATCGTCGAAACACACATCCAGTGCTGTATTTTTGTAAGTGGCTTATTACTAGACGAAATGTTCTAAAAGTTACTTCCTTAGTCCGAGCCTTGATGATTGTCTTGAATGACTTGCACAATTGTTTATAGCAATGCAGTTGTTTATGCTCGAACTTATTTCTGTCCAATATGAAAATGAAAAAAATATGTGTCTGTTAACTGATAATATAAGGAATTATATATCTATCATTATGCATCTTCATCAAGATTTTATACTAAGGACGACTGCTTATAAGAGAGGGACGAAAGATACTAGAGGGACAGTCAAACTCATAAATCGAAAATAAACTAACAACACCTGGTTAAAAATGAAAGAAGACACACAGAAAAACAATAGAACAAATGACACAACATATAAAACTAAAAAATAACCAACACGAACCCCATAAAAAACTAAGGGTAATCTCTGGTGCTCCGAAGGGTAAGCAGCACCTGCTCCACATGTTGCACCCGTCGTGTTGCGTATGTTAAAACAAATAATTTATGTTACAATATATTGCTATTCCACCATGGTTCCCCTGTAACAATATATATTCCAGCGTGTTACCCTTGTTACAATAAATTGCTATTCCATCGTGGTACCCCTGTTACAATATATTGCTATTCAAGCGTGGTGCCCCTGTTACAATATATTGCTATTCCATCGTGGTGCCCCTATTACAACCTATTGCTATTCCAGCGTGGTACCCCTATTACAATATATGGCTATTCCAGCGGGGTGCCCCTATTACAATATATTGCTATTCCAGCGTGGTGCCCCTATTACAATATATTGCTATTCCAGCGGGGTGCCCCTATTACAATATATTGCAATTACAGCGTGGTACCCTGTTACATCCTACTGCTATAATATCATGATACCCCTGTTACAATATATTGCTATTCCAGCGTGTTACCCCTGTAACATTCTACTGCTTTGCTATCGTGATACCCCTGTTACAACCTTTGGCTATTCCATTGTGGTACGTTTGTTAAGATATAACGATATTCCATAGTAGTTCCCCTGAACAATCTATGTTTTCAATATAATGCAATTTGTTGCGACTGTCATACAAGTGAGAGGTTGAGCTTGTTATAAAACAAGGTTTAATCCACCATTTTCTACAGTACCAAGTCAGAAATATGACAATTGTTATCTTTTAGTTGGTGTGTTTTATCCCATCTTTGCTAGCCAAGGGTTACGGTCCACTCCCGTTCTCTTCACCCTTGGCGGATTGAACCAACATTTGTGATAACAATGTTGCGACATCTATCGGAAGCTTAAAGTCATGCCAATTTCGACTACATTATTCTTGACCAATGATAGCACTAGAACTCTTCAATTTGGAGGTAAAAACACGGTAGCGTCTAGATTCTACACACTTGGTAAAGCCGGAAATGAAAATATACGTCAACATTTGTGCATGAAACATACACAGGAACTTCTATTAGTTGTTTAAAAACATTCAAGTTGTCACTAAATATAGTCGTATGTTTAGGGATGTAAAGACTTGTTGCACAATTAACACGTGGCAATTGTTTTCAAACCCTTTCTACATTTACACGTGATCATGTTATAGGCGCTTTTTGATTGGATGTAGCGAGTTTCGACTGCAACCAATAAAAATACTTACCTTGTGTCTCCGAAATTTTATCTCAATCCGCCAAGGGTGAAGAGAACGGGAGTGGACCGTAATCCTTGGCTAGCGAAGATGGTTTTATCTTTGCATTTTGTCATTTGATTAGGGAATTACATTTTCAATTTTCCTCGCAGTCCGTTTTTTTTTCTTATGTCCCGGACCACGGTAGCTTCATCAGTTTGTAACATTAATTTCAGAGAACAGATTTGGTGTCAACCATCAAGGTAATTCTTAACTTCTATTTAATCTCCATAATTGAAAAAAATCATTTAATTTATAATTGTTCATAAGTTCCGTTAAAGGGACACTAGCTGCCAAATTCATGTTGACCGATTTGACTCAAATTCTCATATTTTATTAATAACAATGTAAAACATTTGTCCAAACTATCAAAAGTATAAAATAAACAATTTACATGACATTGTCTCAGTAAGATGTAGCTTCGTTTCTTGTAAATTTTAGCCAAGACGCCATCTAATTAACTATCGAGTTGACTTTTTATGACCATATAAGCGATGAAAACATAAACATAGATATGAATAGATTAAGCAACTCGTGCAATGGTATTTTTAATGGTACGTTAAATTTTGTATTGTAGATTAAAAATTTATGTTTATCTTCGTTTTTACCTTAATAAGAATGATTTTGTGTGGATTGAATCGGTTTATCAAATTATTTACCTAGTTTCACTTTCAATGTTGACATTCTTTTCCTTTAAATACCCGTACACGGACAATGCATGCGTTATTCTATCTATTTCTACGGGGCTAACTTGGAGTTCACATGAATACGGATTTAATGAGGTCGAATTATTCACTTGCAAGTGAAAAAGTCATTATCAATGTTTATGAGCTTGATTTGACAAAATCGAACCATTTTAGCGGGTAAAAGCAAATTATTATTTCACTATTTCACTTTCATTAATGATTAAACAAAAAGAAACATTCTTTTGATTTTTTATATATCTCGTAGCTAGTGCCCCTTTAAAAAAGTACATGTTGTACACAATGGTAAACGTGTTATTTTGTAAACTATTTATTCAACCTTTGACCTATATTTTGATAATTGTCATATTTTGCCTATAAAAACGCAAAACGTAAGCGAAAAACAAAAGCAATTTAGCGATTGCAATGAAATATCAAAATGATGATTAATACAAATTTTCATATATATATATTAAGTCATGGATCATTCTTTTTGCTTTCCAACATGCTACCTTGCAACGCACCTTTGACTTAGTTCACTTAGTATTTAATAAAAAGCTAATTAATTTGTGTATATATTTTTTAGTTTGCATTATTTTCAAAAGCGCCAATGTAGAAAATATCACAACAACATGAACAAATGATAGTATGATTGTAGTTTCTGCAATTAACATTTCTACATTCGTTTACACAAAAAAGTATTGTAGCGAACTATTTTTAGCGTATAACAAATAAATAATTAAACAAATCAATAATTATTTATTTGTAGTCATCATAAAAAGTGCATTGTATTGTTTACGAATAATGTAAATGTTTCAGGAGAGTGACGAACTTTTGTTACGTGCGTGTTATTGCGCTCAGCATATTTCAAGTATCGAATGCAGGAAGTAAGTTTAAAAATTTACAAAAGGGACTGCATTAATATGCATCCAACAACAATAGTTATGTGCGATAAGAACAGGTACATTTGTTTTTATTTTACAGGTGTCAAAAAATAAATAATTACAATAGAAAATAATATCTTATGAATAGCACCACCCGGTCTAAACTGGTATTATTTAAAAAAAAAAAAACAATATCAATGATCCCATTTGGTTCCGTATATCTTATTCCTCAACCAAAATCATTCCCGAATGACTCTCCCCTCCCAGGACCATGACAAGTATTTGTTTCTTAAAATAGTCAGACTATGTATACATACCTTAAAGTGGCGAGGGTATCTTATATGTCCATGCCAAGGAACATCTGCCACTTAGATAGACTTTTGTACATTCGTAAACAACCCGCTTGACTGATACATATAGTTTATTATAGTTACACCAAGTCAGGCAGTTGTTTTCTATTTGTTTGATGTATTTGAGTTTTGATTTTGCCATGTGTCAAGGAATTGTCTATTTAGAATTTTGATTAGAGGTCGATATTTTAGTTACAATATATATTGTTCCACATGTATATAATTATATAGTGATGAAATAGCCCCTACATATGGACGGCATCATATGACATTAAAGGTCACTATTGGATTTTGAATCATATAAATACATGGTAAAACTAGAAAAAAAGGCCATAATAATAATAATTACATATTTATATAAATATGCATTTTGTTTCACTGTATACTTTTCACAACCTTGTCATGTACAATTACATTTAAATATTTTTAGTCAAATGAACTTCAATTCAAATTGTAAAAAACAATACCGAATTTAAAACGGAAGTCACTAATCAAAGGGCAAAATCAAAAGCTCAAACACACAACAATCAAAAAACGATTCGATAACAACTGACACATTTCTGACATGGAACAGACATTTTCATCTATCAAAAATGATGGAATACAACTGGTTTTAAAGCTTTGAAACCTCTCACTTTTATATCAGTCGCATCAAATTTCATTATATTGGCACGACGTGTGATACAAAAAAAACCAGACACATACACTGATACCCGGACGAATTTATGTTCACATTATATGCTTTCTGGTATTGTTCTACGCTTAGCTCGAAGATAATGGTGCCAATAGAGAATATCGAACGGAAAACAACATATTGTGTTTTTGTTTTACATTAAATGAAAGAAAAAATCGAGAAAAACTAATGTCATACCAGCTGGCTAATTTTAAGCAGTAAATTAAACTGTTGTCTTAATAAATTACTGTGTGTGAACCTGATATGATTCCTATTGTAAAAAAAACCCTGCATAAGTATACAATGCCAGTCGCTGGAGTAAAATTGTGCCTTAGGCTTCTTGTCTGGTCTCAAAGTGGCAAGAACATGGCTGCCAATTACTGCTACCTTTTCTGGCATGTTATGACAACCATCCACGTAGTTGTGAAGGATGTCGAACCGTCGAAAAGCGAGTCATATCTTACAAGAAACCTTACAAGATAATTTACAATTTTGGTTAGATTGAAAGAAATAAAGAAGAAAAGACACGAATTAGAGTGTATATGACATCTAAAACTTTTCTGAATATTTGAAAGACAAATTCAAAACTCAGAAATCACTATGCGGAATGTTTTACAACTTTGCATGAATATGTTTAGGATGTCTTTTTCCACAGTTCCTCCGGGTTATTTCGTTGGGTCGAACCATTATCAAAAACAAGTCGAATTTAATATTTAGAATTTTGAGAAGGACTTCCATAGACCATTGTTTTTTTTAATGGATCAACGTAGAAATTCAACAAAGGATTTTATACCTAGTTTTAAGCAAATGTATACTTCTTTTTTCATCTGAACAAACCACATTCGAGGCATCGGGGTAATTATTTATGCTGAAAGTGCATCCCTTTGACAATTGATGTATGTTACTTCTAAAAAAAAGAGCAAACTCGAGTTGGCTATGGGTATTTGATACGACTGTTATACAAGTGAGAGGTTTAGCGCTATAACATCAGGTTCAATCCACCATTTTCTACTTTTGAAAATATCTTTACCAAGTCAGGAATATAACAGTTGTTGTCCATTCGTTTGATGTGTTTTATCATTTGATTTTGCCATTCGATTAGGGACTTTCCGTTTTGAATTTTCCTCGGAGTTCAGTATTTTTGTGGCTTTACTTTTTGGAATAGCGTTTAAAGTTATGTTGATATTTCTTCTTGTTGACTGGTATCTGGTAGGCTAGCATTTTACTTTTCATGATCAGTGTGTGAGTTAAGGAAAAAATTATTCCTCATCACCGTATGATAGTTCTAAACAAACAGTTGTTATTTTAAAGGAATCAGACATGATTGTTCGCATAACCTACAATCTTAGTTATGTATTCATATGAAGCCGAATTCTCACAACCTTGTAAAAAGAAATAAACAAAAGTAATATCTATTTTATATTCATATTATATTTTATATTTCATACTTTATGAAGATCATCTGTTGCTCAGTACCCCAAATATCAATAATAAATGGGTGAATATCATACATCTTTAGACTTAGGATACTAGTGGTAAAATAAGATCTGCTATATAGGAAAACAAGTGAGACTAAAAATGCTATGGATATTTGAATTTAATATGGTATTTTACATTTTTTTATCAAGTTGTTTTCCATAATTTTTCGCCGGTTTTACTATTTAAGAGATATCGTTGCGTGACGTCTATTAGAGACATCATTATTAAATTCTTAATGTCATCATATATGTTTGCTCGATAAAATTGGGTTCCAAAATGTGTTTGATAAGCTGATTCGTTTCTATTTAGGAGATAACTGTATTTTAACCTCCGACGGCATCAATTGGGGATTTGATGGTCGCAAATTAAGCTTACTGGCGACGCGTTAGCGGACACATTAAACGGGTATTTGCGACCATCAAATCCCCAATTGATGCCGTCGGAGCTTAACATACAATATTGTTATCTCCATTCTAATGAAACTGACAGAAATCAACGTTAAAACATGTATTGAAAATTTGTCATATGCCGTCTGCGCTTGCGCGAATGTCCCATAGCATCAATTGTCAATTGATGCCATGTAAATAAATGACGTTATCCAATCAAAATGATCGTTACAAACGTTGTTGCATTAGAATGTAGAATTACTGTATTCGTCAAGGCGGAAATCTGACATCTATTGAAACCGAGGAATAAAACAAGTATCTTGAATACGTAGCTACAATGTACTTGGATAGGTACTTCGGGAACATTGTGTAAGATTTAATCTAACATATTTATACAACTAGTTGCAGGTTTATTTCTTTTAATTACTTTCGATAGACTCTTCATTTTCTATCTTTGTAAGGATGTGGAGACAAGTATTAACTTTTATATTGGTGTTTACGCTACCAGTTGTTTGTTTTTTTTAGTGATTAAGATGATAACACAATGTTGACTGCTGTACCCCTTATTTAGACATTTTTTTTATTCACTCATCGTTGACAATATAATGGAATTTGATGCGACTGTCATATACGTGAGAGGGTTAGTTATCTATAAAACCTGGTTCAATCCACCATTTTCTGCATAAGAACATGCCTGTACCAAGTCAGGCATATGACATTTGTAATCCATTCTTTTGATTTTGTCATTTGATTTGGGACTTTCGTTTTTGAATTTTCCTCGGAGTTCAGTATTTTTGTGATTTAACTTTTTTTGAATTGAACATTTATAATGTTAACATGCTGTACCGAACACCTCTACACCAATTATACTAAACTAATGTTAAAAAAAAACTGCTTCAAACCGTTATTTGTTGGTTTGCATTGAAACGAAAAACGACTATACTCCCTATTTCTAAGAGGAAAATGTAAAATCGTTGACCTTGCTTGATTTACTTGATTTATTTCACTTGATGGCATGGTTTAACCGGATCGCTTATCATAGCCCGGTCTATCTATAAATAGTTGTTTGTGGATAACCGTTAACTCATCAATGAAGTGTCTAGTTATGGTCATTGATTTGGTTAAAATATGTTAATACTATATGTGTACTCGCACAGTAAATAGTGCTACACAACCGATGATTTTCTTGTAAAATAATATAAGATTTAAAATATCTGATAATTGTCACATTTTGAAAATTTTGGATATGAAGTCCCTCTGGTATCTTTTGTCCCTTCTCTAGGTTTAACATCTTTGCATGGCAAATATGTCAAGTTTCAAGCACACAAAGATTCGAATAATATTGTCTTTGTATGTCATTGTATGTGGAAACTATTATTTGCAAAGCAAAAAAAAGTGCTAGGAATAAACAGCACAATTGGTAGTCCTAAATATTATTTAACAAATGATGAAATTTAACAAAATCACAAATCTTTACTTCTTTCATTTGATATTAAAATCAAACAAAACGGCGCAAATCTACCGTCCTTATACTGTATACCAAAAATTCATAAAGCTCCGTGTAAAGAACAATACATAACTGGATCACCAATATGTTCGACTAACCATCTATCCAAAATGTTGACTTCTATTCTCTCTACAGATGGTGTTCGAAAATATTGTAATAAGATATATTCAACCAGTGGTGTCAATAAGATGTGGATTCTAAAAATTCTAAAGATATACTGCTTAATTTAAAATCACAATTTGTGCAATGTTACAACTACATAATAACATTTTTCTACGAATTACACTCATATTCCCCATGCTCAATAGAAAGATCTACTTAATCATATCATTTTACAGAGTTCTGTCTATAAAACCTTCTACCTTCATCCTTTCATGCATGTACATGAGATGAACTCTGAGGTAATATGAATGAATCATTTTGCATTATCTATATACAAATTTCTTTTACAAATGGCATCACATGGAACCATCGAAGCACTTTATGATTTACATTAATTGTTCACGGAGATTAAATGATTTAATTTTCGTTTGAACCTAACATTTTAAAACATTGAGAATGGAAATTGGATATGTGTCAAAGAGACAATAACTCGACAAACGAGCAGAAAACAGCTGATAACCACAAATGTGTCTGTAACACAGCGAGAAAATCCCCACCTGGAGGCGGTCTTTAGCAGGCTCCTTAACAAAATGCGAACTAGTTCAATCTCCACAACATCTATATTAACTAAAATTAAAAACGTACGAGACTAACACAGGATAGCGGCTCCTGACTTGGGACAGGCACACACATGCTGCAGGATTTAACATGTGTATCTGCTGTTTGGTCGGGTTGTTTGGGGGGTTTTTTTGGCCTAAAAAGTAGAAACATCAAGGAATTTAACAAAATTGCTTTTTGAATCTATGGGGAAAAGCTTTTCTGAAAATACTTTATTTAATTCATCTAAAATGACTTAATATTAACCACTACTGGTATATACAAAAGAAGAATAAGTTATGATTGCCAATGAGACAAATCTTTACAAGAGACCACTTGACACAAAAATTAACAACTAAAAATCAACGTTCGGCCTACTAAATTATAATCCTGGTACCTTTGATAACTACTTCAACAATAAGCAAAGCCCTCATCGCATTGTCAGCTATAAAGGGACCCGAAATGACGAATGTAAAACAATTCAAAGGAGAAAACTAACGACCTTATCTATCTACAAAAAAAATGAACAAAACACAAATATGTAACAAATCAACAACCTCAACCACTAAAAAAATAAGAAATATTGGTCATTTTAAACAGAAACATGTTTATACATGTATGTCTCTGTTTTAAATAAATCGAACAACTTTTTTTGTATTGTTCCCCCTTTTATTCACACAAACAAAATGTATGCATATTTTACCTTCATTTGTTCAAATTTTATTCAAAATTACTTATCGGAATGCATGTATAATGACTAGCAATTGACGTTGCATTATTTCTGATACAAGAGAAGAATTATTTGCATTGTAAAGTATAAAGAATACACTCATCATAGTGAACATTAAATTTAGTATCTTTTACCAACATTAAAAATATGCTATTAAAAACAACCACTCCTCATGTAAAGAAAAATTCTGAATTCAGATGGTGGTTCATTATTTCTATCAAATTTAAGAAATAAATGCATTCATGTTCAACACAAAAAAGTTAAAGCATTATTTTATTTACAATATTAAAATTCTAATAAACAAAATTATATCGTTAGGCATTTGAAATAACTAGTTACAAATAACATTGCCCTTTTTTTAGCTAAAGAGGAGAAATTGCTGATATAATCAATGCAAACAACATTGTTTTATATTTTCTCTGATATTTATTAATTTTATAAAAAAAAATAACCAATCCTAAATTATAAAAAGTACAAACATCCAATGGCAGTCAATAATTGTCACTGACATAAAGACATAGTTGCATTTGTATTAAACAAACACAAAAGTTTATGCATATTTATCCTTTTATTATTCACATTTTATAAAATATTACTTATTTGAATGCATTACTAATAACTTGTTGCTATTGACATTGCATTATTTCTGGTGAAAAGAAGAAATATGTGCGATGTTATAAAACGCAAACAAAACTTTAGTATCTATTTTCTCAAGTTTAGTATATTTTATGAAAAACAACCAATTTGGATACACACAAAACACTGAAATTAAATGGCGATTTATAATTTCTTTTAAAATAAAGATATTATTACATTCATGTTCAACACAAGCCAAAGTTTAAGCACTATTGTACTTACAATGTTACAATGTTACTATTCTTGTAAAAAAAATTATCTGATATTGATGCCTTTGATTAAATAGTTTCAAATAACATTGTATTATTTTTTTATCCTTTAATTATTCAAACTTTATACAACATTACATATAAAATGCATTTATAATAACTGATTGCAATTGACGTTAAAAAAAGAAGCAACATGTGCATTTTAATGCAACGCATACAAACTGTTAGTACCTTTTCCATGACATTCAGTATAATTTATGAAAAACAACCAATCCTGAGGAACAAAAAAAACTGAAATGAAATGGCGTTTCATACTTTCCATCAAAATGAAAAAAATATTGCATTCATATTGAACACATAAAAATTCTAAGTATTTTTCTCCATACATTATTTAAATTCTGATAAAAAAATCTTATCTTCAGGATTTTGACATAACTAGTTACAAATATGATTGCATTTTTTTTTTCAAAAGAAGACAAATTGTTAATTTTCAACCTGCGAATAACATTTTAGTATGTTTTCCTGATATGCCTGAGATTTTATGAAAAACAACCAGTACTGAACCATAAAAAGAACAAACAATCCCGTAGCGGTACAATAATTTACATTAAAGTTAAGAAATGATTGAATATCTATTCAACAAAAACTAACAGTGTATGCATATTCATCCTTCAATTATTCACATCTTATAAACAAGTACGTGTCTTAATGTATTCATGATGACTGATTGCAATTGACTTTGCATTATTTCTTATATAAAAGAAGACAAATTTCATTTTTAAGCAACACGAACAAAAGTATTTTCCCATTATTTCAGCATATTTTATGAAAAACAACCAATCCTGATGTAAAGAAAATACTGGAATTATATGGCTGTTCATTATTTCTATATGATGTAAATTTATATAAACAAATCGTATCTTAAGGATTTTGATATTACTTATTGCAAACAACATTGCATTATTTAAAAAAAAAAGAAATATGGTTTATTTGAAACAATTGTTGACACAACACTCTTAATCAATAAAGACAAATTACAACCCTTCTTCTAACCTGATATAGTTGTGTCACAGTACAACATAGGATCAAACTATTCAAATCAGTTGAAATAGACTGAACTCATCAGATGAATACAAATAGAAATACATATAACAAAAACACAGAGTGGACGTTGACGGGTATATCTGAACAACAAAAAGACATTAATTAAAGATCTTAGAGTACTCGAAGTTACTGACAGCTAGTTCAAAGCCACTATCATTTATAAAAAACAATCATCCATCTAAGACTAAATTCTTAACAAGATTTCTGTATATGTTTATTGAGACCCAAAGGGAGAGGACGTAACAAATGTTACTATAAATTGTGCCCAACCCCTTTTACTACTTTTGTAAATACTATATGTTTGAACCACTATTGGGACCACCACGTACATATGTTTTTCTGTGAAAAATATTGTCATTGCTGCGTCAACAATATTAATTTCTCTTACAAATGATTTTTACTTCATTTGAATTTTAAAAGTGTAAGAAAATGGATTTCTTGTCTCGAATACCGTGTGTTGCACTTGTAAACATTTCTTTCTTTCAAACATGCTAATTAATCAGGAAATGTTTATAATTACAAGACTGTATGAATATACAATCAAACATATGATGAATTACATGTATTTCAAACTGGTCAGAAAACATGCACATAGAGTCGGTTGACAATAACTCAAGTCTTTTTTTGGGATTCTTCAAAATTTGAAACAAAAGTGGGGGTATAAAAATTACTGTAAAGAAAAGTTAGAGTATAACTTATTGAAACTTCGGAGTCTTGTTTTCGATACATCTCAGTATTGTATTCTTATTATTCTAAATTTTTGAAACACAATTATGTCGAGGCCATTAAAATAAAAAAAAATATATCTAACATCGGGATTTTTTTCTAGAAAATAAGAAATATTGATCATTTTAAACAGAAACATGTTTATACATGTTTGTCTCTATTTTAAAATATTCGTACAACTTTTTTGTATTTTTTTCCCCTTATTTTCTTTTACTTTTATGAAAAACATATAATCTTTGATGTACAAAAAGTACTGAAATCAGATAGTGGCTCATTATTTCTATAACAATAAAGAATTTTTGGATTCATATTCAACACAAACAAAAGTATTAGTATTAGTATATCACAGCGTCACTGGTGAGTTTAACGTAGACTAAACGCGCGTCTGGCGTACTAAATTATAATCCTGGTACCTTTGATAACTATTTACAACACTGGGTCGATGCCACTGCTGATAGACGTTTAGTCCCCGAGGGTATCACCAGCCCAGTAGTCAACATTTCGGTGTTGACATGAATATCAATAATGTGGTCATTTTTATAAATTTCCTGTTTACAAAACTTTGAATTTTTCGAAAAACTAAGGATTTTCTTATCCCAGGCATAGATTACCTTAGCAGTATTTGGCACAACGTTTTGGAATTTTGGATCCTCAATGCTCTTCAACTTTGTTCTTGTTTGGCTTAATAAATATTTTGATATGAGCGTCACTGATGAGTCTTGTGTAGACGAAACGCGCGTCTGACGTACTAAATCATAATCCTGGTACCTTTGATAACTATTTATAATTACTTTAATAAAATTCTTATTAAAAAAACTTGTCTTGATGACCTTGCAATCATTAACTAATTTCAAATAACATCTTTTTAGCAAAATAAGTAAACAATGTAATTTTAAACGATCCGACCCATATTTTAAAATATTTTATCTGATATTTTTTGAATTTTATGAAAAACAACCAATCCTACATGATATAAAGTACAAACATCCATTGGCGGTCAATATTTCCATTTAACTCATTAAAAAAATTATTATATTCTTATTCAACACAATCAAAAGTTTATGCATATTTTTCCTTCATTGATTCAAAATAACTTATCGAAAGGCATGTATAATAACTAATAGCAATTGACGTTGCATTATTTCTGATACAAGAGGTAAAACATTTGCATTGTAAAGTATAGTGAATAAACTCATCATATTGAAAATTAAATTTTAGTATTAAAAATATGCTATGAAAAACAACCACTCCTGATGTAAAGAAAAGTTCTGAATTCAGATGGTAGTTCATTATTTCTATCAAATTTAAGAAATTAATGCATTTATATTCAACACAAAAAAAGTTAAAGCATTATTTTATTTACAATATTAAAATTCTGAAAGAACTTTTTTACATACATGTATTTTTCCGTGGTGGTTGCATATGTTGCTTACATATTTCTATTGATTTATGTTTTTGTTTACAAGTAGATTTTCGTGTATATATTAAGTGTAGGAAATTGATGGAATTTGCTTAGTTTGTATCACCAACTTTTGGGACAGTTTTAATTGTAAGTATAGATGTTTTTGTCGCAATAAATACTATATTATGGAAATTGTTTGATGCAATGTTTGGTTAAGTACATCGTTAGTCGTTGTAGCCATTTCATGATTAAAATTTATAGATTTTCGAAGTTTTTTTATAAAGGCAGTGGCTAAGAGGGCTATTTTACCATGTTTACCGGCTCCGGCAAAAAAGCCTCCTTGGCGCTTTTTTACAGGTTCCTGCAAAATAGTGACAGTTTTGTTATTTTGACGGTCTAGATTAAGTTTATAAATCAAGAAAATAAAGAATAAAAAAAAAAAAATAGAAAAATTAAACTTTATTTAGAATATCTCTTAAAAAATATGTCTTCTATTACACAATTTTGTTTTTTCAAATGTTCATATTGAAAAATGTATATGATAAGCTATTAGGTTTAAAATAAAAAGTAACATTCAACAACGTCAAAATGTTTTTTAAGTGTTAAAAAACCATTGCATTGCTCCAGAACACAATTGTTAATGATGCTAACCGTAAAAACGAAGTCGGTGGTATATCTTTATTTTTCATCACTATAATGTTTATATTTTTTTAATCTATGGAGAAGTAATAAAAAAATTGTGATTCAAGACAAAATTTAGAAGGTTTTTCGTCGATTTTTTATGCTTTCTATATCAATTTGGTAACCATTCAGTCAGTAATATTTCAAATGATAAATGAGATAAATGCATATTTTTGTTCGATTTTCAGTTGAAGTTCATGAAGCCAAAGTTGTATGCAAATGTTTTACTGAAATCTGTGACATAACCCATTTACTGTATAATAAGCTAACGCCTAGTCCCTAGCAGTAAGTCTATTGCCTAAATAATGTTAGGCATTACTCTTATATCCTATTGGATTTAAACTTAAATCCTGAAAAATATGTCCAATCATTAATGTGGATTAATGCCTAAAATGGAAATGAAAAATTAAAATTTAGTAAAAAGAAATTTATTCAAAGTTAGAAAATATTTTGTACATAATAAAATCATAAGAAATGAAGTTTCCAAAACCTGCTGAAGCTCTTCATTATATTCATATGCGTCGAACTTTAATTGAAGTTTGTTTGATAACAAAAATTCTGTGTTTAAATAACTTCAATACAATTTGTATTTCAAATAGTCCGATTAAAAAGCCGTAGCAAGACCGGCAAAATATCAACACTCTATAAAGATAGCTATTTTGCCGGAGCCGGTAAAATAGCCCCTAAGAAGATACTTTGCCGGAGCCGGCAAAATATCCACTGCCTTTTTCAATACGAGAGGGTATTTCACCGCTACAATGTCTTTAAAAAGATACCATAACTGTAAATTGACCCTTCGAAGGTCAGCTTTCTGAGGTTTGATATTGCTTTTTTTTTTCTTTTTTCTAAATCAAAGTGCCTCATTGTATAGGTTTGGGGAATTTAATGTTTAACTATAGTTTAATTTTAGTATAACGCATTGCGTATCATTCCCAGAAAAACTTTTAAGAACATATATTGAGGTCTTGTCTTTTCTCTGCATTGTTTTTGTTGTTTTTGTTTTTTACGATTGTGTTTATTTATGATTTCCCCCTTGGTATCCTCTCTATAATTAAGGTATACCCCGAATCGTTTCTTATATTTTGTTAATAAATTTGTTAACAATAGATAAAAGACCAAAATTAAAAGAAATGAATATCCTCGCTATCCCTAGAAAGAATTTGAAATCCTGAATTTTTGCAAAATTTTCAAAATTTGAAATTTGACCTTTTGGTGACCTTTCAAAGGAAATTTGAGGATCAACGATAGCGTAATTATTAGTACCGTTCTGGTTCATATTGTTGATAAAACCATACCAGAATGCCTACAAAATATTCCTTTAATGGATGTCAAAGGCCTATTTAATCAAACATAGCATGTTTTTAACCTTTTATCTTTATAGAAATTATATTTTTAGTAACAGACCTTTATAAGGAAAATCCTTGAACTTTTTGAAAAAAAAATTAAGTCTGAAATCATTACACTAGACCTTCCTTGTAATAGAATATGAAGATGATCTTGTAACCTTGGTTCTGGGTGACTTTGCATGGATTTATCTGAGACAGGCACTTAAGAAAATTGACTTCAATGTTCTTTCTGACAAGTGTGTATTTTTAAATTGTATTTTACAAGATTTTAACATGCCATTGAAAATATCAATAAATAAGATGAACTTGTTTTATTATAACCAAAAACACAACATATTTTTTTTCCTGTTTAAATAAAAAAAAAAAAAAAAAGAATTCAAATTATATAATTTTCGTCTGCTGCGGTGCTTCTTCCTTGATTTTTATGTGTGACGTCTTGACGTTGAGTTATTTTGGACCGGAACGGCTTGAATCTAAATCTAAATTTAGCAAGATTTTTAATATTGACCGTCAATACACATATCAATGGAAAAATAGCGTCATTATACTTAAAATTAGAAAACAAGGCTTTAGATATATATATACACAGGTAAAATAGCTACGGATGTTTTACGTCCGTAAAAAATCCGTAATACGTCCGTATTATACGGCACGTCTACGGACGAATAGTACCATGGACGTAAACGTCCGTAGCTTTTCATCCGTAAAACGTCCGTTATATATAACGTCTTTTATTATTATGCATTGCTTGTACTCCTATTGTGCTGAAGGAACAATATTTTTTTTTTTTTTTTTCACAATTTAGCCTGTATAAAAAATGAATATGTGTGGTTTTTTTAAGTAATAGAGCTCTGATTAAGTTATTAATGTGTTATTTTATCCAAACATCATCTCATTAAGGTACATTCATACCAAACACATACCAGGAATATATCTGCTTTGATGAATTTTGCAACATACCACATACTAAAATATATCAAAGCATACAGCCATACATGTTAATAGCACTTTTTATATCAAAAGTTAACTACAAATCAAAGCGCTGTAAGCGCTGAAGGCAGTTAACCAAAAACCAGGCAAACGTAATATGTGCAGTGGCGGATCCAGAAATTTTCATAAGTGGGGGCCCACTGCCTGCCTAACAGGGGACCTGCTCCAGTCATGCTTCAGTGATTCCCTATATAATCAACCAAATTTTTTCTCAAAAATGGAAAGGAGGGGGGGGGGGGGCACTGAAAAATCCTCTAAACCCGCCTCTGATGTGGCATTAAACATTCATATATTGTACATTTATGTTTATCTAATGAATTAATTATTAAGGCAAATAATTTATATGTTATCAATAGCAATGAATATATAAATGTATATTTTTTATGGTGAGTCTGCAGTGGTACAAGTTCGCAATGATTGTAGTTGTTCTAGTTGGTAGTTAACGTTGGTTTTAGTTGACTGTTAGTAGTACGTGTTGACTTAGTACGAACATGTAATAGTATGAATGGACTGGTTTCCCTGTAAAGAAAACTGAGTATGTGTTCTATAGTACAATAGTTATGCGACACAAATCAGACAAATGTTCACTACTACAAGGATCAAAGGTGAGGTCTGACTGACCTGCTCATAGTTTATGTAAATGATTTGTTATATTGTCCCATACATGAATATATATGGTTTAGGGGTGGGGATCTCGAGGGTTTTCAAGTTCTCAAACAGGAAAGGGTAGGGTGACCCCAGGGACTTCCCCTATATTTCATTTGATTTGTTATATTGTTCCATACATGAATATATATGGTTTAGCGCTGGGGATCTCGAGGGTTTTCAAGTTCTCAAACAGGAAGGGATAGGATGACCCCAGGGACTTCCCCTATATTTCATTTGATTAGTTATATTGACCCATACATGAATATATATTGTTTAGGGGTGGGGATCTCGACCGTTTCGTAAGTTCCCAAACAGGAGGGGGTGGGTCACCCCATG
Organism: Mytilus edulis; assembly: GCA_019925275.1. NCBI lineage: Eukaryota > Metazoa > Mollusca > Bivalvia > Mytilida > Mytilidae > Mytilus > Mytilus edulis. The sequence goes on from CM034358.1 coordinate 96,324,167, forward strand.
GACTCCCCTTATATTTCATTTGATTAGTTATATATATAGTCCCATACATGAATGTATATGGTTGAGAGGTCATCCGTTTCAAAGTTATCAAAAAGGAGGGGGTAGAGTGGCCCAAAGGACGCCACCTATATATCATATGATTTGCCTACATTCAGGTAGTTATTTGTGAAAATAAAGTAAGAATCTTCCAGCTACTTTAACTGATCCTTCAATTGAGAAAAAAAAATACCCCTTCAAAATTGCAGTAATATGTTTACACTTTAAAAGCATCTTACATGCATTATCAACATTTATCACTGATAAAGAAAATTTAAACTGTGACCAGGAACATATATATTGTTAGATATACTGTTCCCAGCTGTCACATTGTATTGGATTTTGGCATTAACATTTGTCAAAAGTAATTTTGAGTTTCTGTTTAAAATATTTTCTGCTTTTTCTTTCTTTTACATATATATTTTGGTTTTCAATTCTAGTGTTTATATTCATTTACCATGCATAGATGAATTTTGTCACCTGCCTGGATTCGCTAAAAACCCGGAATTACCCCTATCCGCTTCCGGAATCGGATCCGAAATTGTAATTGTCTTTTCACGGCAGCCATTGTCATTGTGTTCCAATGTTGTTTTTGTCAGTCAGATACGATTTTACTCGTATTAACAAATTTTTTGTCAGCGATTTTCTGTATATAGCTAGCGATTGAACTAAATTGACATCGCTGTCATGAATAATAATGATTAAAATAAGTTTTGAGATCGTTGATTTGGAGACTTTGGCGAAAAGGTTTGCAAAGCTATTTTTTTATTTTCTTTCAAGTGGAACTGAGGCTACTATAACTGTGATATAGTTGTCTCAGAGTGGAAGGCCCGTCGGGCGTGGCCAGTAACCAATTCTAAAGTGGAAGGTCGCGGACCTCGGACCACCGCTAATTTGAACCCCTGCCTCCAAATTGAAAAGATACGAATTTCGTCTTCTAATTTGAAATTGCCGCCAACAGCATGAACAGTTGAACTTATTATATAATAGACTACTGACGTAGTTGTACAAATGTACTACGTATTGACGACAAACAATATTCCTACGACTTTTGTCATTTGGGAAATCTTAACTACTTGTCTTAAAAGATTTTCGGCGATTAAATATTTCGTACAATTGTTTTTTGACATCTTAGCCAAAAGCACAGGCGATAATAAACTACATAAGAATTCCTAATGAGCACTACTTCCTATGTGCAACTTCAAAACTTTTGGGAAAATCGACGACCATTTAACGTTTTTATGGTAATATTTTTTATATTCTAGAATAAAAAGTATTAAAAAAGTGTTCAATTAGTTATATATAACATAGTAGCCAGGTAGATAATAACAATGGCAAGTATTTCAGCATTTTTTGAGTAGACCACAAATCTAGGGTGCTCGCATAATGCAGATTAACTGCATAAAAACCTCAGGGTTGAGATCTCATAAACATGTTTAACCCCACTGCATGTTTGCGCCTGTCCCAAGTCAGGAGCCTCTGGCCTTTGTTAGTCTTGTATTATTTTTAATTTTAGTTTCTTGTGTACAATTTGGGGGCCAGCTGAAGGACGCCTACGGGTGCGGAAATTTCTCGCTGCATTGAAGACCTGTTGGTGACCTGCTGTTGTCTTCTCTATGGTCAGGTTGTTGTCTCTTTGACACATTCCCCATTTCCATTCTCAATTTTATCAATTGTCTGTGTATCTCAAAATTGCATTTCCATTATTGCCAGTGGCAATTCCAATAAAACCCGACTGTCCTCAAAACTAAAAAAAGAGAATTAGTTCAATCTTTCAGTTTGTAACAAAAATACTTGCATGAAGTATAAATAGTTTACTAACTAGTTAAAATGAAATTGAATTTTTCTTTGTACAGATAATTATCCAGAAAATGTATGTTTTGCAAGACTTAAAATTACATGCATCAGGTAACTGAAAGGAAAAGAAAGTCTGAAATTTTATAATTTAATTTCTTTTGTTGAAATTTCATAAACATGATTAATACAAATGATATAGAAATATATAAATAAATGATTGTAACATTAATATGAATTATAAATAAATTATGAATAAATAAAAAGATGAAACAGTTTATATAAGTCTAAAATCCAGCTGCAGATGGTTGTTATCCTTTAATTTCCTGGAATAAAAAAGAAAAACTTTAAGTTTTTAAAATAAATGAAAGATTTAAAATAAGTGATGGTACAACAGGAAATCACATTTTCAGGAAAGTTTTGCTCATGATTACTCTAACTGAACAATTTTTTTAGCTGTCTTCATCAGCTAGTTTTCTCTTTATTGCTTTTATGGGTTTGCTTCAAATTGCTTGTATATTTCTTATAAAAAAGGGGAAATCATATCCTAATTTTAATCATCATGATTTTTTGTTATTGTACGAAGATTTAACATGCTTTTCTGTTATGGTTTATGAAGTATTCGCACTCTGTTTAATATGGATGGATTGATACATTATAGTCTTGGAAAAAGTTTTTCAAAATCTTTTCATTGATGTATATCAATAATAATTTTGTTTTTAAATTCTTTAACATTCCTGTTACCAGATATCACAGCTACTTATGCATATGTACTATTTCTGTACAAATCAAGTACTATAAAACACAGGTACATAAATATTACAATAACTTTAAAGTAAAGAAATAGTACTAAATATCAAAAGTAAATTTCCAGTACTACAGATTTTAAGTACAGAAATAGTACCAGTGTATCACTTATAATCTTTTTATCCAGGAAAAACCTGTCAGTCTTCAATTTCCAAAGGGAAATAACATGTGTTGCAAGTGCGTATTAATTGAGATTCAAAATGGACTAGTTTATTGTCCAGTATCAATGGTGAACTGACTATTAATGAGTATATTCTTTTTTCGGTTATAGTTGCAAAATCTGTTTGTCATTTACATTTCTATTCATAACTAGACCATTGATGTAAATTCATTTAAATTTGCTTCAAATGTTCACATGTCCAAGCCTTTTATAACATTTTATGGCTTACTATACATTATAAGTTTTGCTCATTGTTAAAGGTTGTAAAGGTTGTAAAGGGACCTTTTATTGCAAAATCTACTTTACATAGACACTCTTTGACAATTGTCCGATACGCAATCAAACCACAACTCCTTATTAATTTAAAATTTATGAAATAACTTGATGCTTTAGCATGTTTAGCAGTGTAGTAGTTGAACAAGTTCTTAAAATATTCATTTAACACCACGACTTAGGTATGAATAACATATATAGTTACTGTACGAACATATACTCCTTCATATTTTTTTTATAACTTAGCTATTCTTACCCAAAACTTCCAATCTTTTCATAAGGCGACGAGAATCAATCCCCGCCAATATCTCCCACTTCTCATCACTTGCCCCCTTGGTGGTTTCTTTGTAAAATACTTGTAATTTATTCCAGAAATCTGGAATACTCTGTTTGGTTGCAAAGAGGCCCCTCTTATGCAGAAATGATCTCTAAATATAAAGTTTCTTTATATTAAACTTTTTTTTAAATCAGTCATATAATCACAGCTGATCCAAATAACAATGATTTAATGAATTTAAAAAAATTAATTCTCAAACCAGTCACCATGCACATGCACATTACAGAATTGATTAATGTTGATTGTCATTTTTTTTACAGTGACATATTTAATAAGCAAAATTTAGGATTAACAGTGTTGTAGTTGAAAAGTTGCCACTGTCAATTGTCGATTTCATAGTCAAATACAGTTTTACTGGCGACATGTAGATCATATTGGTATACTAAGTAAATTTAAAATACATTATAAATATAATGGCTTAAATTTGAACTAGGTGTAAGTTACTGCAAGTATTATGGTGACTATCTGAACTGCAGCTGTCTGTCTTATATTTTGTTAATGAATGTATAAACTCCCTGCCACATCCAGTCATTGTTTTTATGTTACATGTTTTCTGCTTAGTACATTTACCACCCTGATAAGTTTCAGCCCTTTTTTTTTTTAACTTATTTGTATGTTTTGTTCATATATGTAAAATTACTGACACAAGTTATGGTAGGGTGAGTTTAAATGTTTTTTTCTAGGTCATGAGTTTGAAATTTGTTTTAAAAGTTGTCTCATTGACGATGAGTCTATACCATGAATACCACATTGCTTTATTTTTACATATCAAAAACATTATACATTGCCCAATTACTTTAACGTTGATTTATAACAGACTTCTTTAGGCATGTTGGTAATAACTTTAAAAATCGTCATTATTGAACTTGACCTCCATTTTGTCATCAGTAACAATGTATTAAAATTTGGGAAGCTTTGGTAGAACAGTTCATGCGTAAATGCACGGACACGACTGGAAACTCCATTTTTCAATCTTTCAAGAACCATAACTGCTGAACGGTAAAAGTCAAAATCGCCCTTAATGAACTTGACCTTCATTTAGTAACAACATATTAAAATTTTAAAAGCTTTGGTTGAACGGTTCATGGGTTAATGCACGGACAACATTTGATTGCCGCCCGCCCGCCGTACATCCCCAAACCAATAACCGACATTTTTGTCACAAAAATCCGGTTAAAAAGTAAACTTCTTCTAAATGTGGACATATTAAAGAAATTTCTTCAGAAAAAAAGTACATGTACATAAGTTTAATAATGACAACTATCCATTTTGTTAAAAAAAAACATGTAGATATATATGCATCATTTTTTCATTATTTTAAGTTTCATATGACATTAACCTTACAATCATTCAATACACTAAATAAAGTTGACCTATTGCTTCTTAGGCTATAGTTAGTAAGAAACAGACTATACCATGAAAAAAATAAACATTGAACTATATTAATGAACCATGAATCATGAGAATGGGGTTTTAAATAAAGTGAAACATGCCAGACAGAAATGTACAGCATTCAAGCCTTCCTTTCAACAAATATAGTTGACATATTGCTTATAGGGTGAGAATAAAAGACCAAAACACAAAATATTACTAGGCAATTCACCGTGAAAAATGAAAATCATAAAAAAATTCAAGACATCAATATAGTTGACCTATAGCATATAGTAGGAGAAAAACAGACCTAAACTTAAAACTTTACTTTGACCACTAAACCATGAAAATGAGGTCAAGACAAGATGATACTTTCCAGTTAGACATGTTTACCTTAGGGCCAAAAGAAAGTATAGGTGATTACTGTACCCCTACCTACCATTATCTTTATCAAGTACCCTTAAGTATTTTTGGCCATTTCTGATTAAGCCCTGTTAAAGTCACAATGTGTTAAAAAAATAAAAGTAAAAAAAATCCCTACCTTTACCCTGGTTTTTTTTTTTCAGCATATATATATGACATTATTTAAACACACATGCTTTTTTGTTTGGCCTTACAATCATTCCATACACCAAATTTAGTAGAACTATAGCACACAGTATAAGAAAAACAGACCACTGTGGATTGATAAAGAAAATAAATTGAGATTATACACTGCTTGGCTGCATGTAATGTTATAAATGGACATATTTCAAGAACTGTTACAGTGATGCTATCAAAATTTGTACTAGATCTGAGTTTTGGGGTATTCAGCCTTGTTAAGACACTTCAACACATTTGGCTAAAGCAAACTTAAGTTAGAGAACAGAAACCAGTTGCGGATTTAGGGGGTCGGGTTAGACCCCCCTTTTTTATGATCAATGCATAGAATGGGGACATGTAGTTGGAACCCCCTTTTAAAATGGCTTGATCTGCCCATGACTGGAACGAGAATGTTAAATTTCCGTTTTTAAAGGACCCATGAAGAGCAAAGTAATTTTTTTAATTACAATGACTTTTATAAAAGCCACTAAAATTCAAACTTGATCTGTGTTTAACGGTAATACGCATTCAGTATATAACTATACAGTAAGTTTCATAACATTCTGTAAAAGCAAACTGAAGTTAGTGAACAGAACCTAAAATTCAGCAATTAAGACCAATACAAAATTTGATATTACTGGAAAATACATAACAGTATGTAACGTCTTCGGCAAATCGTTTTATTTAATGTTTATAGCTCACATCAGAATTATAATAATCATATCAGAAGGACTGTAAATAACACGTTTTCCTCTTTGTTTTGCATTGTGTATGCGAATTTTTCTTGTTCAGTTTTGTTCACACAAGTACTTACTTCATACGCACTCATCTTCTTTGCTTCTCCCAAGTTCTGTCAAATTCAGCTGTGTCGTCTGTCAGATGACGTCATTGCGCACCTGCAGTGAGGGTTAATTCGTCCCAAAGAAACGCGCGTTCTTTATTTAGAGCTTATTGAATATTTATTGGTTGATTTAAGCTAAACCATATTATATACAACAAAATACAGCTTAATAACATGGTTGGATATATATAACATTATAATAAGAATGAATTATTGTTTGTGGCGAAATAGACGACAGGGTCGATTCGGTAAAAATTAGTACATTCGGAACATTGTTTATACCATTCGGACAATGTCGTCTGGTAATGTTTACAAACACTCCAAGTTGCCTTTGCCAAATTGTACATTTTTAGTCCGCTCCTAGCATTTTATAACATTTTTTTTTATTCAACATAAACAATGCCTAAGCTATACATCTGGAAGCCTTGTAATTATAAAACTAACCGAGAGCAGCATCTACAGAGACATTTAGAAAGTAAACACCATGCTGCAGCTTTATTTTTTGATGATTCGGATAGCGATGTTGATGCTAGCGATAGCACGGATGAAAACCCTAATTCTTGTGATCCGTCAACCGACGATCATGTTGCTGACGTGATGGCCCACACTGTGTTAAAAATTGAAAGCACCAGCCAGTCAATGGCAGATGGAGAAGACGAGCAGAGCCATTCAGAAGGAGAAGGCAGTGAAACAGAAGATAATACAGAGCCAAGGCATGGTAATACACAAAATTATTTCGGTATCAGGTCGTTCCGGCCCCAAAGTGATCCGACCCCAAGTCAATCCGGCTCCAAGTCGATCCGGCCCCATAATAAATGATAGGAATAAACTACATAGACTTTTAATTAGTTTAAATTGAATTTGTAAAAAGTATCAATGATGGATGACAATGTTCAGGTAAGTGTGAATATATTTAGAGTACATGTTTATTTAATATAATTAGGTAAACGGACAGAAAGTCACAGGACAAAAAGTCACAGGACAAAAAGTCACAGGACCTACAATGTAAATTTACAAATTTTGGTAGGACAAAAAGTCACAAATAATCTGTTGACAATTGTTTAAATATATATAAGAGAAATATCTTGAAATATTTACTTTTTTATACATATAGATCATATTAAGTTTAGGAAATGTGTCATTATACTTGAAAAGTGAAGATTTATTAAATTTTAATCATGCAAAAGAAGGATTTCTTGGCACCATGAAGCCATTTAAGTTCCAAGCCACTTTGACATTTTGTTGTTTTTTAAAATTATTTGATCATCTTTGATATTTTTTTGATAAATTGTTTTACAAAGTTGGTTTATATACAATAGTTCCAGAAAAAATACAAAAGTACTTATGTAGAAATAAGCGTTTTTTTATTCAAAGAGAATAATCAGAAAAAAATGATTTGTGACATTTTGTCCTCTGACTTTTTGTCTGTGACTTTTTGTCCTACATTCTATAATTATACTCATTAATCTAGAAAACTTGTAGTGAAAACATTTTTTTTTACCCTACACCTTTTATATTATAATAAAATTCATAAACATTTATGAATTACAATTAACATGATTAATATACATCTTTATTTTTAATCCTTATTAATATATTTTTTATTGGGGCCGGATCGACATGATAGCAATTACCTCCCCTTTGGTATATTTGACGTATCAAAAAAGGGACCCATTCCAGAAGCTGATATGTACATGTATATATATGTATATACCTTCATATAGGAAGAGACCATCTGTTAATAAAAAAAACCTTTATACTGTTAAATTAACTTAGCATATATACATCAATCATAATATGCCTTTTATTTGGACTTAATTTGGGGGAAAAGTGTTCATATTCGTTGAAATTGGTCTTGAATTATTGATTATATTCCTATAAATTTAATAAAGCAAATTTATGTCATTACTGTATGATGTTCATACTTAGTACTAATTATTTACAGACATGCATGTATTATGATTCCAGAACATGACTGGGGACTGGGTTTTAAGCTTACACCTACTTCGGTTTGTGTTTCAACCAACTATGTCCTGATACTCTTGGCAATGATGGTAAATCTAAGTTGCATGTATCTGTATTGACAATATATAGTACTACAGTCTATGAATCTTGCATAACTAATATTTTACAGTAAAAAAAAATTTGTATAATATATACATGATACAATGTACATAAACTAATCAACCTAAAGGATCATAATACTACAGTGAAATTTAAAAAAATTCGAATTGAACATTTTGCTATAAGTCAGAGGACAATAATTAAAGCTAAGTAGCAACATCAGTTTAAATTTGATTGATCAATGTCATTGAGCTCCATTTCAAGATATTAAAGGTGGTACCTAACACTACAGGGAGATAACTCTGTAAAGTCAGCTAAACTTTTTAATTACGTTGTGTTGTAAAAGGAATATTAAGCTTCTCAATGATCAAAATTGGTGTTTGTCAAATTGCTATATAACCAGTGTAATTTTTCTGACAAAACAGTTGGTTCAATGAAAAATAAAGGAGCCAAATTAATTTTGGTGAAAGTGTTAGGTACCACCTTAATTATCTAAAAATGAAAATAATTTTGTTGTTTAATAAGTATACTTCTTATTCTGTCTGTATAATCTGCCATTAAGGAAAACCAAGAAAACTTCAGTTTTTTTTTAACTTACAGTCACTGAACCATGAAATAAGAAAGTCATGGAAGTACAATAATTACATTTATTATATACTTAGTAGTAAATACAGATAAATTGTATGTGTAATACAATCATTGGCAAGCGTGCTGTATCAACCACCCGTGATGATATCAATATCAGCACCAATCTAATTAAAAACCGATCTCTCATCGCTCCTGTTTCTGATATGTCGCGTGGGAGATCTAACGAAACCCGCTTTGAGGTCACATGTGAGTGACCTCGTAGGTGTGTCTTTTTCGACCAATGAAATTGAGTCTTCCACGATCTTGGAAGTTTAACGTAAGGCAAAGGGATGTAACTCATTTTATTTACGACGAAATCGTCAGTCAAAATAATTCATAAACTTTTTTGATTGGCTAATTAATAGGTCGTCAACTCATTTGCATATCTTTATAAATTCATAACTTTTAGTTCACTCACATGTGACCTCAAAGCTGGTTTCGTTAGATCTCCCACGCGACATATCAGAAACAGGAGCGATGAGAGATCGGTTTTTAATTAGATTGTATCAGCACGGTTGCAAAAGCTTTATCACACCTTAAATCTGTATGACCTCACGTCATCAATTGCAGTCACTGTTGCAAAGGCTTTCAAATCCCTAATCTGTATGACGTCATGTCAAACCTATAATCTGTATGATGTCATTTCAAACCTCCTTATCTGTATGACGTCATGTTATATAAAAAACTTCTACTTGAGGTATATGTATATAATAAAGTGTATATATATATAATATGGCTTTTTCAATATCACACACCATATCAACCCTCAACCAATATAATCCCTCGAGCTTTAAGTATACAATACAGATATCTCCGAATTATGGTATATTTTTTTGGACCATCTAAGTAGAAATTGGCAATTATTTAAAAAAATATGAAGGACCATGGAGGAGATGATAAAAATCATATCTTATAATTTAGTGGTGATATAAGAAAATTTGTTGTCTCTGGATTGATATTATACAAATATATCATTCTTACATGGGGTATTTATCAAAAATACCGGTTGAGAGGTACAAATTTCCAGAGCCGTTAGGCGAGGGAAATTCGATTACCTCGAAACCGGTATTTTTTGGCAAATACCCCTTGTAAGCATGATATAATTGTTTAATTCCACCGAATGTTCCACCTCAGAGAGTTTATTATAATTAGGTTTCATATGAAATTTTGACTTGAATGTATGATTTTTGTATACACTGCAGCTGTGCTATTTTCGCAGTCATGCTTTGACTGTATAATCATTTCTTATCATTTTTTTTTATGTACAGTCACTGACTTTATATATATCTCCCTTTTTATGACAATAAGCTGGTGCTCGGCTGACTACTACACTTTGTTCATCAGTTTCAGTGATCAGAAGCGTAATACAAGTCAGGATTCCAGTTTTATGTGACCGGTTGACAATTCGTTTTCGTTGAGTTTTAATTATGACGTCATTCCTGGAATTTTTACGTCATTCTGTCCAAATTCAATAATGATGCTTTTTATCCTTAATATTTCATCTGGAACCATATATTTAGAATGACCATGAATTTGTCATATTAGAATAGAAATAATTCATTGAGTTATTTTTAGACATGGTATTCCCCATCTGCCATGGTATTTGCTAGGGTATTTCCCATCTGCCATGGTATTTGCTAGAAAATACCCCAGCACATGGAATTCCCTAATGGCAAATACCCCGGCAGAGAAAAGAAAATCTCAATAAAATTATATAGAAATTGGTGAAAAATACCCTGTTTCTCATCCAGTGAAAATACAGCATTCATTACATAAGGTGGAATTATATTTGAAATATTGCCTTGATTATCCAAGGTATTTAAGTGTTTTACATTGTTGAATTTATTTTTTTTGAATGTTCAACTTCTTGACTATGTAAAAACCTGAAAACTGGTTTGAACGCCCAAAATATGCAAAAAAGAGATATAAAGGGACCAAGTTTTTGAAATTAATTTTACTACCTATATAGTTCTGTATTATTAATTTTATCTTTCTTTTTAACAGAGACATACCTGTTGGACTACTCCATCTTATATCTCTAGGTCTAGCAAAACACTTGGTGAAGTTAATTCTGAAGGGTTTAGACAGTGTAATAAAACTAAAACTTCAGTTGCATTTGCTGTCTATGGTTCCAGGCAGAAAATTCCAAAAGTTCTTTCATTTCATCGATAGTAAGCAAGGAAAGCACTTTAAAGAATATGTAAGTTAGTTTTATTTTGATAACAAATGTCAATTAAGCAGTAAACATATACCTAAAACTGGTAGAAAAAAGATGTTTTATATTTTACGGGGCTGGAAAATAAAAACTTTGATAAGTGTAAAAATGAGGAGATGTGTTAATTGGTTGCTAAATGAAACAAATATCTGAAAGAGTTAAAAAGAAGTAGAAGTTATATAGTACAGCCTTCAACAATAAAAAAACCTATATTGTATAATCTGCCGTAAAGGCCCTAATATGAGAAAGTAAAATAATTCAAAGAAGAAAAATGATGGTCTTATTTATAATGCAACCATTTACTTAGACCATGAAAGACAAAAAAGCAATCGCTAAGCTACTGGCTCTTGACTTTGGAAAAGCCAACATAAAAAAACATAGTTTTGTTTAAACCATATAGGTCAACAACAAAAATTACTACCATAACTGTAAAATTAAGCAGTAATAAATTTCAGGCTTAATAAATTTGTTCTTTTCCAGTTACAACTTGCACCTCTCAACATGAGTTATGCAGGAGTAGCACCGAAGTATATACGCATGGTGTCCTGCCTTGCAAAGGTATGAAGGAAATTATTTAAAAAAAACATTAACACATATATGCTTACTGTATGGCACTTCTATAAACAAATGATTTTTAAATTGGTTATGCTCTATCCCTTTCGGCTAAAAATATGGAATTTTTGAGTAAGGGTTGGTTTTATATCAATTTGTGATTAACAACTTCGATATATTTTACCTGAAAAATACATGTAATATGAATTAATGCTATTTTACGAAATTTTCATTTGAACTTACTGACTGATTTTAAGTTTGTTACTCAGCACAGTAGAGCGATATGAACATTATCGCTAGAAACTTAGAGCACACATGTTCAGCAATGAAAGAAACATAGTTGTCATAGGTAAAATAGCGTTTGGCAGATTATCATTGGTCACCTCAACTCGATTAAAGGGAGACAATCTATAAGTTTATGAATTTTGGAATAGTAGAAATATTATTTAGTTGCAATTTCAGATTTAGAAAATATCATTCACTAATGTAATTTGATGCTGATATTGTTTATAAGTAACAAAGGAATTTACACCTAGATTTTATGACCATCATTGTAGGGCAGGAAGAAAACATGATTTAATATTTAGTAAAATACTTGAAATGTATTTTAATGATTATCACCTGTCAGTAGTTTGAGGTATTCATGGCATGTGTATGAACTTCTCAAAGAACTGTCTCTAAGAGTCTAAATTTAGGTCTTTTTTTGAATTTCACACAAAGATAACAAGTCATATACATGATACTTTATTAATGGTCTTTTAGATTCAGAAAACCTTAAACCAGGCCATGTTTACCAGGACAGATATCCAAGGTCTTAGAGAAGATATCAGGGCATACCACCAGCTTGTTCATGAACATGCACCTGAACTGAAGAGAAAGGCCAAAACACATCTTCTGTTGCATGTGGTAGGTTTCAAATATGGAAAAGAAAGAAATCTGAATTAAAAAAAAAATATATAAAATGTGTAAATACTAAGGATTTTCTAGGTTTGAATGTTTGGTATTCAATGCTTCATGATTTTATTATATACAAATATATCATGCTTACAAGGGGTATTTGCCAAAAATACCGGTTGAGAGGTACAAATTTCCAGAGCCGTTAGTCGAGGGAAATTTGATTACCTCGAAACCGGTATTTTTGGCAAATACCCCTTGTAAGCATGATATAATTGTTTAATTCCACCGAATGTTCCACCTCAGAGAGTTTATTATAATCAAGTATCATATGAAATTTCGACTTGAATGTATAATTTTTGTATACACTGCAGCTGAGCTATTGTGGATTCCAGTTTTATGTGACCGGTTGACAATTCGTTGAGTTTTATTTATGACGCCATTCCCGGAATTTTTACGTCATTCGGTCAAAATTCAATAATGATGCTTTTTATCCTAAATATTTCATGTGGAACCATATATTTAGAATGACCATGAATTTGTCATATTAGAACAGAAATAATTCATTGAGTTATTTTTAGACATGGTATTCCCCATCTGCCATGGTATTTGCTAGGGTATTTCCCATCTGCCATGGTATTTGCTAGTAAATACCCCGGCATATGGAATTCCCTAATGGGAAATACCCCGGCAGAGAAAAGAAAACCTCAATATATAGAAATTGGTGAAAAACACCATGGTTCTCATCCAATCAAAATACAGCATTATCACATAAGGTGGAATTATAAATAAAATCTAGTGTCATTGAAAAGTCTTTTGTAGACAAATTTAAAACTGGCCTGTTATATATAAAAATGGAGGGGGGTTAAATTCATCTCATTTCAGATTTCATAAATAAAAAGAAAATTTCTTCAAACAGTTTTTTGTTTTATTTTATGATGTATTTAAATGAGTAGTTTTTGTTGCAAACTCCATTAGAAATTTGAATTGAGATCAGTTTTGGAAAAAGGGAAAGGGAGATATGAATAAAAATGGGGGCGGGGGGGGGGGGGGGGGGGTTAAATTTTTCTCATTTCAGATTTCATAAATAAAAAGAAAATTTCTTCAAACATTTTTTTGAGAGGATTAATATTCAACAGCATAGTTAATTGCTCAAAGGCAAAAAAAATATTTTAAGTTCATTAGACCACATTCATTCAGTGTCCGAAACCTGTGCTGTGTCAACTATTTAATCACAATCCAAATTTAGAGCTGAATCCAGCTTGAATGTTGTGTCCATAATTGCCCCAACCGTTCAGGGTTCAACCTCTGCGTTCGTTTCTGGTTATAGGTGCTATAAGAAAATTTTCTCCTAGTCTGATAGAAAAATAATTTGTAAAGAAAGAGCAATTGGATGGTGGCTTCAGAACTTTTTTAAGGAATCTACATATGTTTTTAAGATCTGATTTGATTTTAGGTTGAGGATATACAGCGCCATGGTCCCCCACAATCTTTTCAAGAGGTCGCCTTTGAAAAAAATCATGGTACAATTAGAAGCATGATATTTTTGCAGAACCAGAAGGCAAGGTCAAGAGACACCAGCATTAAATTTGCAAAGCACTATGTTGCTAAGCATATAATGACTGGTGGATTCTTTGAAGACCATGAGACATGGTGAGTATTAAAACTTTTTGAAGAGGAAAGCAAAACTCCTTTATTTAAAATAAAATCCAAATTGAATCTGTAAAATGGTAACAAGCATATATGCAGTCACTCCTGGATTGATTCCCAAACTGTGTCAGACCGACAACATGTCAGATTAAATTCATACGGTCACACAGAAACATATGCAGAGGGAAAAGGGTTTCATTTGTCATACAAACTTAGACTGAAACAGTTTGGTATAGACAGGCAATTTGAAAAAAACAGTCTTGAATTTGAAACACCATGCGTAATATGTTTATCAATGTTTTCTTAGGCAAGGTTCTTGACTTGGGCTTATTACATCATATAATCTGAATGTCCTACAACCAATGGAAACTCTTCAACTACAGTACTGTTGGTAATTATAGTAGTCATCACACCAACAAATATCAATTCAAAATTGTGAATATTTGGCTTAAGAATTACAAGGATTAAACACATTTTTTTTTAAAGTTTATTGATGTTTTAATATATTCCTTTAAAAAGGTTTTAATCCTTTAATAACTCATTAATAATTTTAGAAAATAAATGAATCGACTTAAACTGTAATTGAAGATTTTTTACTATTCTGTATTCAGCATGTCATTTTGTGGATTTTCATTTATAACGAAAACTGCATCACCATATGTGATAAACTTGGTATTATTCTCCCCAGAAGTAAGAAAGTATTTTGGGTTGGGTCACCAGACTCAACGAATTGCCGGGAGAATATCACTATTGAAAAGAGGAAAACATGGACATGTTCTGGAAGAATCACAAAATGATGATATTATATTGAGTGCGACTCTGTCTTTAAACATTGATGTTAACATCAGTCAATATACATTGAAGAGAGGAAGTGCTGTGACCACCCAAGAAAATGAGCTTGCTCAGAGTGGTGATTGGGTGCAATACCTGAATGAAAATGAAAACGTAGGTGCAAGCATAATACCATATGATCATAATGACATTCATAAAGATTCAGTTACTCAACTTCTGTTAATGAATTGTAATACTTTAAAAAAAAAAATAACAATTTATTTTTCTGAGTCAATTGTTTATTTTTTGTTTCTTTGCAAGTAATCATTTCACATCTCTTATTTTTATGTAAAATATATGTACATACAGTATCATAAATTACAACCTTAAAGAAAGTCCTAACTGTGTACCAACATATATATATATATATATATATATATATATATATATATATATAAGAGGATGTGGTATGATTGTCACAAGAGACCAAAATAACACAAAATTTAACAACTATGGGTCACTGTTATATATATAAGCGCCTTCCACAATGAGCAAAGCCCATACAGCATAGTCTGCTATGACAGGTCCCAAAATGACAATGTAAAACAATTCAAGTGAGAAAAATAAGGCCTTATTTATGTAAAAAAATGAAGGAAAAACAAATATGCATCACGTAACCAATGACAACCAGTGAAGAACAGAATCTCATTTGGTACAGGCAAAAACATGTCGACTGTTGTATGCATGATTATGTACCAGGCTTCATATAATTTATACTTAAGATAAACATTCTGTGTATGCAAGATTCAATAGGGATTCAAATTTCATCTTAACATATTTTCAAGATGAAATGATAAAATAGGATTCATATTATGTAACTTCGTGTTTAATTAACATGAAACCCAATATAAATTGAAGAAGAACCACTTATGATTAGGAAATAGTATTTAGTATGTTAAAATATCCCTGGCTCCTCACCTTTTTCTTATTTTGTTAAGGTTTTACAAATAAATTATATATTATCATACAATTATTTGATAGTACATATTTTGTGTATTAATTGCCCACAAATTTAAACAAGTTCAATGAGTATAATTAACATAATAAATGAAATTTATGTACAAACACTAAATTGTCCAATAGAACAATTAAAAAGAGGGACTTTACCAATAAAAGAACATGTCCTTTTCATAATTCAATACAAAAGCAAACAAACAACAAAATAACAAAGACAACTAAGGTAAATGTATATTTTTTGTTGCAGGAATGCTATGGTATATTTCAAGAGGGGTATATTTTGACACCCAAACGAGGCAGTACCAGACTGATAGTCAAATTGCAGAAAGCTGAGAAGGTCAACACCAAGGATTGTAACTGTGACATGTACAATGTGAAAAATGTTTTTGATATTTTAAGTTGTATGTAAGTTAAATGTACAGAAAAGGGTTAATTTTTTTCATGACTGCAAAGGGGGATCATGCAATATTTCTAAGTCATTGCATGAAGAAAGAATTGAACAAGAAAACATTACAAGAAAAACAAATCATCTGAAACACAAGAAAAATCACACTGTGTATGTTCTAAATAAATATAGTTTAATTTAGTCAATAATGTAAATGTACAGTAGGTTATGTTTGATAAGTTTCAAAGAAGTATGTTTCAGTATTAGTATTTTTAATATATGTTTAACACCAAATATTAATATCATTTTTTCAAGACAAAATTTGCTTCAAGATAATGAATTTGGCTGAAGAGAAGTGATATATTTTTTTATTGAGATTTCATTATAAAAGGTGTACATTTACACATCAAAATTATAAATATGCCAAAACAAGTGAGTTTGGTGAAATTTGACAGAATCAGTTGCATTACAACTTAATTTAGAAAACATAAGAGTTCAGGGTTGGACAAGTTAAATGTTTCAGTAATATATTATATTTATTATAAAAATAGCTAAAAATCAAAATATCTTCTTTGTTGATGTTATATACACTGTACGTTTTAGTTCTAAAACCAAAAGAAATCTACTCCAAGGTTAAAATTTTAGCTACAAAAAGTACTGTACTGTAAAATTGGTGTTAAACTTTTATAAACTTCATTTTGCTATGATTTTTAATATTTTTTAAAAAGTGTTGCCTATCACGATTTTAAGAATATATCAAATAATATGTTTATTATAATAAAAGCAAATATTTTTCATGAATCACAAGAAAATTACATAAAACTAGAAACTGCAAAGTATTGAAGTATATTTAATTTAATTAAACACAAATATTTCATAATTGCTGTCAAAAATATCATTTTTTGAATATTAAAGACAAATTTTCAATTTAAAATTAAAACTTATATCTGAAGAAAATATTTAATTATTGTATTTATCTGATGTTTACCATGTATCAATATTGCTTCAAAAATTTTAACAGTTTAAAAGTTTAATACCACCATGTGTTATGTTTTTTTTTCAACAGAGACATAATCTGTAAACAGCTTGAAAGGACCTAATTAATATGCTTTTGACAAGCTTATTATATGTAATCCTATTAGAGGAAATTTTGTCAATCATCTTGAAACAGCAACTCAACAACAAAAAAAGTATGTAATAAAATTGAGAATGGAAATAGGGAATAAGTCAAAGAGACAACAATCGGACCATAGAACAGAAAACAGCATGATCATATCATATTTAAGCAATATATATAATTCTGTACACTGCTTGAAAAGAAATTTTTTTGTACATATATATGTGTGTGTGTGTGTTTTAATTCTAAAGCACATGGAATATTACCAGTGAGTGTTTTTATGTCTTGATATTACACTTGATGTACCTGTTTCAGCATTATTTGTCAATATTATCTCATTTGTGTGTAAAGATATATCTAAAGTATGTTAAAAGTTATCAAAACCTTTCATTTATTGTGAAACTTATTATAATTAACTATGCATGCTGTAGAGTATAGATTTGTTCCATGAAATCCATTTTAAATTTTCTTATGTTTTTCTTATAAAATACATCTTTGAATTTGATACAGCCGTAATACGGACGTTTCAGAAACATCCGTAATAAGTATGTGTAGGAAACATCCGTGAAACGTACAATCCGTTTTACGTCAGTTTTTACACGTACGTTCTACGGATGTATTTTAACGGACGTTTTACGGACGTAACCGTATCATACGTAATATATCCGTTTAACGGATGTTTTACGGACGTATATTACCACGTCCGTAATACGTCCGTAGCTATTTTACCTGTGTACTTGAAATAACATTTGAAACACGTGATCATAAAAACCAATGAAAAAAGTAGAATGCTACACTATATGTAATATTTTGTAATTAGTGTATTACATGCAACATGGAGAATGTAAATATTGTATAATATGTAATATGGAGAATTTAAATTTTTCAGCACCATGTTTAATTTTTGTCACGTGATTATTATTATCCTCAGCATTTACCATGTATCGAACGCAAGACGTAAGTTTTCTTTTAAATATTATATATATGAAAATTGGCTCACAATGCATTTAAATAACCAACACTTACTTGGATTTTTAATGTTGAGGTTATTGTGATATTATTGTGAAAAGCGTTCCAGATGCAAAAAGTAAAATCACAAAAATACTGAACTCCGAGGAAAATTCAAAACGGAAAGTCATTAATCAAATTGCAAAATCATATGACAAAACACTTCAAACGAATGGACAACAACTTCTACAGTTTCGATTTTAGTAATGTTTTCAGTGGCTTAGGCATATATATTAATCATAACATATACGAATGTATCCATTCGATTATTTTTCAAACCAAATATATTTTCTTTAAAGGTTAGCGAGAAACAATTATTCAAATGTTTGTTTGCGTGTCTCATTATTATTTTTTAAACATATGGTTTATTCACACTTTATAACTAATTTTCTGTTTCACTTTATTGTCGTACGAAACAGAATTAAATTTTAAGCATGAAAATTATTGTGCTTTCTCACTCTCCATGACACTATTTTCTCATAGTGCAAAAATGCTTAGTCAGAAATACCAAAAGTCGCATGACATATATATTTCATTATATACAATTGAACTTTTAAGAACTCACCCGTCAATGTATGGCCTACAAGGGAAGATGCAGCAGCAAAACAGGCTCATCATGTGCTAGCGTGTTCGGATCTGGGTGGACGGGGAAAAGGGAAATGTTGTAGGAACAAACCATGTTGCGTATGTTAGTATACTTATTTGAGGTCATTTTATTGCTTAGAACATTTAGAAACTGAGTGATATGACGCTTACCATGTCAGTGTTCCTGCTCAAATTCCTGTATTTCAACACACTTTGATGTAAACTCTAATGCTTTCCTTTTTTTTTTATACCAGACATATTTCTTACCATTGGATGCTTGTATTGACGTTGTCTCTTTAATAATCATATAGCAAGTTGTTCAAAATGTGTATTTTAATCTGACGTCTAATGCGCTATTACAGTCATTTTTAATTGACGTTAAAACACCAACTTATAGAATATCAGTAAATTCTTATGTTTAGATGAACAGTTTCTTCAAAATTTGAATAGAAGACGAAATAAATAAAAACGTTATAATGAAATATCAGATTCATTTTTTGTTTTTCGTTGATGTTGATATTTCATAAACTTCATTGTTTTCTTTGAAAATTATGTCAAAGCACTATAAGACAATTTTGCTGTAACGCACCTTTATTTTGTCGTATCGGACATATCTCTTTAGAAGGACTGTTTCTCTCTAATTTTGAATGGCAGAAATAATTGAACATGTTTTTCCCTTGAAAAAGGACATGGTAATCAGAATTGCTATTAGGTATAACGATTCTGATGTTTGCTTCGAACAAATTTTTTTTTTTAAAAATCAGTTTAAATTTATATAATAGAATAAATGATAAAATGTTTTGTTGTTGTTCTATTAATTAAAACTTTCTCGTTTAAACTAAAAAACATGTTTTCAGTTCATTGTGACGATATCCAGCAGGATCAGCTTCAAAACGGGCAAACAGTTAATATTACCGGAACAGAGGTCGGTGACACTGCAACTTTTTCTTGCAAAGCAGGATATGTTTTTCTTGGAAACCAATCTATAGAAAAGAAATGCCAAGAAACAGGATGGAGTGGAGGTGGCATCCAAACATGCGTTGGTATGGACAACATTGATTATATTCTTACGTTTGATGACTGTTGTTTGTTTAAGGTGGTACCTAACACTACAGGGAGATAACTCTGTAAAGTCAGCTTAACGTTTTAATTATGTTGTGTTGTAAAAGGAATATTAAGCTTCTTTTAGAAATTTGTATATTTTTGTTAAAGGGTCAAAGTAAATACTTTTTCTAAATTTGATGAAAATTAAACGGGCAAAATAAATTTTAGTGAAAGTGTTGGGTACCACCTTAATATATAAGTACAATATGTTTCCCTTTAGAAAGTCAAATAAAATGTTAAATAATACCACTAAAAGAAAACTATATAATTAGTTATCAAAAGTACCAGAATTATAATTTTATACGCCAGACGCGCGTTTCGTCTACATAAGACTCATCAGTGACGCTCAGATCAAAATAGTTAAAAAGCCAAATAAATACAAAGTTGAAGAGCATTGAGGATCAAATATTCCTAAAAGTTGTGCCAAATATGGCTAAGGTAATCTACTCCTGGGGTAAGAAAATCCTTAGTTTTTCGAAAAATTCAAAGTTTTGTAAACAGAAAATTTATTAAAATGACCATATAATTGATATTCATGTCAACACCGAAGTGCTGACTACTGGGCTGGTGATACCCTCGGGGACGAAACGTCCACCAGCAGTGGCATCGACCCAGTGGTGTAAATAGTTATCAAAAGTACCAGGATTATAATTTTATACGCCAGACGCGCGTTTCGTCTACATAAGACTCATCAGTGACGCTCAGATCAAAATAGTTAAAAAGCCAAATAAATACAAAGTTGAAGAGCATTGAGGATCAAATATTCCTAAAAGTTGTGCCAAATATGGCTAAGGTAATCTACTCCTGGGGTAAGAAAATCCTTAGTTTTTCGAAAAATTCAAAGTTTTGTAAACAGAAAATTTATTAAAATGACCATATAATTGATATTCATGTCAACACCGAAGTGCTGACTACTGGGCTGGTGATACCCTCGGGGACGAAACGTCCACCAGCAGTGGCATCGACCCAGTGGTGTAAATAGTTATCAAAAGTACCAGGATTATAATTTTATACGCCAGACGCGCGTTTCGTCTACATAAGACTCATCAGTGACGCTCAGATCAAAATAGTTAAAAAGCCAAATAAATACAAAGTTGAAGAGCATTGAGGATCAAATATTCCTAAAAGTTGTGCCAAATATGGCTAAGGTAATCTACTCCTGGGGTAAGAAAATCCTTAGTTTTTCGAAAAATTCAAAGTTTTGTAAACAGAAAATTTATTAAAATGACCATATAATTGATATTCATGTCAACACCGAAGTGCTGACTACTGGGCTGGTGATACCCTCGGGGACGAAACGTCCACCAGCAGTGGCATCGACCCAGTGGTGTAAATAGTTATCAAAAGTACCAGGATTATAATTTTATACGCCAGACGCGCGTTTCGTCTACATAAGACTCATCAGTGACGCTCAGATCAAAATGGTTAAAAAGCCAAATAAATACAAAGTTGAAGAGCATTGAGGATCAAATATTCCTAAAAGTTGTGCCAAATATGGCTAAGGTAATCTACTCCTGGGGTAAGAAAATCCTTAGTTTTTCGAAAAATTCAAAGTTTTGTAAACAGAAAATTTATTAAAATGACCATATAATTGATATTCATGTCAACACCGAAGTGCTGACTACTGGGCTGGTGATACCCTCGGGGACGAAACGTCCACCAGCAGTGGCATCGACCCAGTGGTGTAAATAGTTATCAAAAGTACCAGGATTATAATTTTATACGCCAGACGCGCGTTTCGTCTACATAAGACTCATCAGTGACGCTCAGATCAAAATAGTTAAAAAGCCAAATAAATACAAAGTTGAAGAGCATTGAGGATCAAATATTCCTAAAAGTTGTGCCAAATATGGCTAAGGTAATCTACTCCTGGGGTAAGAAAATCCTTAGTTTTTCGAAAAATTCAAAGTTTTGTAAACAGAAAATTTATTAAAATGACCATATAATTGATATTCATGTCAACACCGAAGTGCTGACTACTGGGCTGGTGATACCCTCGGGGACGAAACGTCCACCAGCAGTGGCATCGACCCAGTGGTGTAAATAGTTATCAAAAGTACCAGGATTATAATTTTATACGCCAGACGCGCGTTTCGTCTACATAAGACTCATCAGTGACGCTCAGATCAAAATAGTTAAAAAGCCAAATAAATACAAAGTTGAAGAGCATTGAGGATCAAATATTCCTAAAAGTTGTGCCAAATATGGCTAAGGTAATCTACTCCTGGGGTAAGAAAATCCTTAGTTTTTCGAAAAATGCAAAGTTTTGTAAACAGAAAATTTATTAAAATGACCATATAATTGATATTCATGTCAACACCGAAGTGCTGACTACTGGGCTGGTGATACCCTCGGGAACGAAACGTCCACCAGCAGTGGCATCGACCCAGTGGTGTAAATAGTTATCAAAAGTACCAGGATTATAATTTTATACGCCAGACGCGCGTTTCGTCTACATAAGACTCATCAGTGACGCTCAGATCAAAATAGTTAAAAAGCCAAATAAATACAAAGTTGAAGAGCTTGGACGGTAATGTTACAGTAAAAGTTTAACACATCAGATGGATACAAATATAAATACATCTCACAAAACAAAAGGTAGACGCGAACGGATACATATACATCCCTCCCCTCCCCAAAAATAGAAAAAAAAAAACACTTAGTAAAGATCTAGAAGTACTGGCAACTAATGCCAATAACATCTAATGGAGAAAAAAAATTCCTATGACTAAAAGTATTTATGTTGATGATTTGCCAGTATAGAATTCCATTTCCATCGCGCAATTTCTAATGTTAAACTTTAATCAACCTGATCAATATTTTATTCCATAGTTTTGATAAGATAAAATGAATAACAAAGTAATTTACTAAATATTTCATAATAAATTACTAAGCACATGTGCCTAAAACAACTTTTATCTCATTTATTCCTTTGTGCTATTGAAAAGGACTTCTATATTAAAGGACGAATAAACATAGATTGTGCTGGCATTAATTTTATAGACATGTAAAGTAACTCAGTTTCTTTCCTGTGCAATATAAAATAAAATAACAATCAGATTGAGCCGAAATATATGCAAATGATCTATTTCTTTTTTAATAATTGCCTCTTGTTCTGGAGACGCAAACTCTGAAACCCCGTCCGACACATTATATTTTGATGCAAAATAAGTTTTTAAACCATTACATATTGATAACCAAGCTGGCATTTGGTTAAATTCAATGACAGGCACTAATTTCTATATATATCATATAGGAAAAAACTTTAAACTAAGGTAATTTTTATCCTGGAACTTGCATATCAAGCCTCTAAATCAGACTTGGGGTAATTGTAATTGTAATCGTTAATCAGCTGTAATTGATTACAATTTTTCGAGTAATCATTGTAATCATTAATCAGCTAAAAATCTGATTACATGTAATTTAATTTAATCAATTACTTTTCAAAATGCCCTGTAATCCTGATTATATTTTGATTACATTCGGATTACAATGAAAAAAATCTTGAACTGTGTTTCTGGTCAATAAATGAACATTTTTGTTATTCTTATTTAATAGATATTTAACAAGTTAAGATAGTTTGGTTTACTTTATCAAGCATGTTAATTGATTTGTATACTTCAGTAAAAAATAAACTGTTACAATATTAAAAAAGTCATCATTAGCCTAAGAAGGCCTTAGTAAAAGATATTGTACATATATTCACAATTTAAAGATGTACATATACATGTATATCATATATTTGATAAAAAAAAAATTATATGTAAGCAATACTACATGTACTATATTTTTCTTTAACCCTGAATTATAATCTTTTGTTAATATTGTGATTATTGTAAACTTTGAATTGACAGGTAGGAAACAAATTAAGGTTTGTTTTTATTGCAATTTCCAATTGAGTATAGCTGTAGGACAATATATATGATAACAGATTAATCAGACATGTGAAAATTTATCTAATTAGCACAAACTAAATTAAAAGTTGGACAAATATCTTGTTTAATATAAGCAAATTTTTGTATGTACTTGGACTGGACATGTAAATTGCATTGACTTGTAATTTGTTTACAATTTGTTTAAACAATTCTATTAATTTTTTTCATAATTTTCATCTGTTAACATCCATATTTTAACTTCCAAAAACTGCAACTTGAAATACATATAAAGTCTGGAAGAGGTCAGAAGACAAACAGCAAACTCTTTATAAAGCCATATTCAATTAAAGTCAAAATGATTCAGAGATCAATGATGATAAAGTGTAATGGGTGACACACTGTTTATGTATGTCTGTATTTAACTTTTGTGGTTTATTAAATAGATGAAGTTTGAAGTTATCATTTTTAAATATATAAAACAAAATTCTTTCTAAAAAGAACTTGTCATTCAAAATATTTTTGTTTTTTTTAATTCATTGTAATCAGATGTAATCATGATTACTTTGCCAATGTAATTATTAATTTAATCAGACACTTTCAGAAATGAAGTAATCATTAATTTAATTTAATCGTACAAATGAGAAAGTAATTGTAATTTAATCAATTACATTGAAAGTAATCGGACCCGTCTCTGCTCTAAATCTGCAACACGGGAATCGGAGTAGAGGTGTAAAGATACCAGAATGACATAAAATAACCAGATAACTGTGAAAATTATTTAAAGCTAGTAAAATCTGTATTCTTGGACACCTATAAAAATAATATTCAGAAAAATAACTTATATAAGTTATATTTAAATAAGCCTCGTTTTCAACAATACTTGTATAGGTAATTTTAATTGTTACTTGTTTAAGTAATGCCCCAGACTGCAAAAGGCTTAACTCATCATATAGATCCAACTAGTAATACATCATAAAAGCAGCACAGAGTGGACGTGACCGGGTATATGAACATCACAACAACAACAAGACACTAGACACATATCGTCGGGTTGTTGTCTCTTTGACACATTCCACATTTCCATTCTCAATTTTATCTACTTTAAACCTGGTTGTAAAAGGTTTTAAAAAGCGTATTTTATCATTGATGTTGTTGTAGTCGGTGGAGAATGTTACAAAAGATTTGATAGTAATTTTTTTGGCTTTAATCGAAAAAAATTGCTTTGAAAACAATAATGTGGCTGAAGGTAATGTTAATAAATACACGTGTTTACATATGCTACTATTTACATAATGTGGTCGGGTTTAAACATATTAACGGATCCCTTTACCAGCCCAGGACATTGATGTATCATTATGAAATAAGAACAAACTATAAAGATAAGTTGCAAAAGGCTTAACTCATCATATAGATCCAACTAGTAATACATCATAAAAGCAGCACAGAGTGGACGTGACCGGGTATTTCAACATCACAACAACAACAAGACACTAGACACATATCTAAGAGCACTTACAGTTACTGACAGAAAGTTCATAGGCAATGACAAATAAATAAAAAAAATGCATCACAGACTTATATAATCTAATAATAAAGTATATTAGACTAATTTTACAGATGATTATAGACAGCACGCATCCGTCATTGCCATAGGTACTACAATTTGGTGAAATATCCAAACAGATAGAAGCAATGTTCAGAGTATTATGTTTTGTTTCACACCGGGAAAGATGTTCTAAGTTTAATATACATTTAAGGTAAGACTCGGGTTAACCCAAGGGCTAGATACGCTCTTGTCGGTTTTACATTTTAGACCTTTTATATTTTAGTTTATTAGTATTATATGGATAAGGTAGAAAAATTTTGTGGCAAGAGATTGGTCAATTTCAATAGATCTGAGTGTTGCATATTTCAATGTACAAATATTTCAGAAACATCGTCCGTTCATGAAGTTTTGCATAGCAAATCAATGTTATCAATGGAAAGCAATGTGCTTTGAACCAACATGTGCTCCTCGAATTTTTACAAAACTGGTGTCAGTAGTAGCTGCATATCTGAGACCTCAAAATATCAGAATGTCAGTAAATTTAGAAGATTAGTTGATAGTCAATCAGGACCAACAGCAATTAGTTCAGAAGCACCTGAAATGTCTCAATCAGTTGGTTTCACTAGACTTTAAGATCAACACAGACAAACCAAGCTCCAAGTCAAGTGATAACATACATAGGGATTTTTTTTTCATTTAGACAAGGGCTAAGTTTATCCAACAATAGAAAGGATGGAGAAATTACAGATATTACTAGAAAAAATGCTTTCAGATCAGAATTTGGCCCTAGATTTTTTTTTCGGGATGATGAATCATGCATCGACTTGATTTCCAATGCTAGTCTGTTTATGAGACCATTCCAACTTAATTTGTTAAGTTTTTGGAGGCCAGTCAGCAGACTTATGTTGGCACATGTTACATTGACACAACATCTGAAATCCCATCTTTAATTGTGGAAAAATCAGCCAACATGCTGAAAAGCCGATATTTGCAATTGCCGACAATCAATGTGACCATAACGACAGATGCGTCAATGAAAGGTTATGGGGCCATATGGGAAAACAGAAACTTTGGTACATAAATTGTTTGAAATGAAAGCTGTAACTTTGGCAGTTAAGCATTTTCTGAAAGTTTTTAAGGAAAAATGTGTTCTAATAAGGAGCGACAACACAAGCGTAGTACAATACATAAATCGTCAAGGGGGGAAGAAGTCACCAAATTCATGTTACTTGACTTAGGAGCTATGGCAGATATCAATTCAAAACAACGTAGTATTGAAGGCAGCCATTATTATGGGCTAGAAGAATGGTTTTGCAGATCATTTTAGTCGGGAAAAGTTTTTTCCGACAGAATGGTCTCTGAACAAGTCCAGAGTACAGCAATTTTTTCAGATATGGGAAACCCATTTATAGATTTGTTTGCATCATGGGAAAATCGCCAGACAGAAATCGTTTGAACTTGGATTCCTCATTCCAATACTTTGGATGCTCTGATAATTCCTTGAAAGAACATGTACGCGCATGTATTTCTCCCAATTTGTCTGATTTCAATGATACTGCAATATATGAGGCAGTTCCACTGTCAGATTATCTTGATTGCGCCCCAGTGGCCAAGGAGACACTGGTACACCGATACTCAACAGTTACTGATAGCTTGCCCAATTTTACTCAATTTTAAATAATAAAGACATGCAAAATTATTATCATGGGTATAGACAGATCGTGGTTAACAAAAAACAAAAATTAAAACGACTGATATAATTTGCGCTAATACAAATCAGAATCAAGAAACTGAATGGGTCCTTCAATGCCCATGCTACGTCAATCTTTAAAGACCCAAATGTTGCTAAACACTTATCCGACCTCCATGATAAATATGTTGTTGTCCCCGCAGACAAAGCCCCAAATAACATCGTTTTTGTCTGTAAAAGTCACTACATTAATTGCTTGATAAACGAATTAGGTATAGACAATTCACTTGGAAACTCAACATATACCCTCACGACACTTACCAAAGAGGAAATCCTGGGATAATCATAGGTCTGTTCTTTGTTCCTTTGGTATTTCAACCAAAGATGAAGAACTGAATCTTCTATCACTGTATTGGATACCTAAACTACATAAGTGTCCTTACAAACAACGGTATATTGCTGGGTCTTCCAAGTGCTCCACGAAACCTCTTTCTAAATTATTAACATCTATTTTATCAGCAATCAAAGACGGGCTTCATAGTTATTGTGAAACTGCGTATTCTAGAGGTGGCGTGAATCAGATGTGGATACTTCAAAATTCCAAAGATCTTTTAGAGTATATACAATCTAACTCTCTTTCATCTTGTAACAGTATTAAAACATTTGACTTTTCTACTCTTTACACAAGTATTCCACATTCCAAACTAAAAGACAAATTGAAAGAGTTGGTATTACTTTGCTTCATGAAAAAGAATGACCAACGTAGATACAAGTATCTTGTCTTAGGGAGGGATAAATCATACTTTGTAAAGAATCACTCTGATTCAAACAAAAAATTCTCTGAAACCGATATTATCAAGATGCTTGATTTCTTGATTGACAACATATTTGTAACTTTCGGAGGACGTGTTTTTCAACAGACTGTCGGCATCACAATGGAAACAAACTGTGTCCCTCTACTTGCCGACTTGTTTCTTTATTATTATGAGGCTGACTTCATGCAGGAACTTCTGAGGAAGAAAGATAAGAAGTTAGCAATATCCTTTAACTCTACTTTCCGCTATATAGATGACGTTCTTTCACTAAACAATTCAAAATTTGGTGACTATGTGGAACGCATCTATCCCATCGAATTGGAGATAAAGGATACTACAGATACAGTTAAGTCGGCTTCATATCTTGACTTAAATCTAGAAATTGACAATGAGGGTCGGTTGAAAACAAAACTTTACGACAAAGAGATGATTTCAGCTTTCCAATTGTGAACTTTTCATTTCTAAGTAGCAACATTCCAGCAGCACCTGCATACGGGGTATATATCTCCCAATTGATACGATATTCCCGTGCTTGCATTTCATGATTTTCTTGATAGAGGGTTACTGCTCACAAGGAAGCTATTAAACCAAGAGTTCCAAATGGTGAAGTCGAAATCATCCCTTCGTAAATTTTACGGACGCCATCACGAGTTGGTTGACCGTTATGGAATAAGTGTTTCACAAATGATATCGGATATGTTATTTACGTCGTAACTACAATCGCCTTCCCTTTCATGAATGTGACCTACCGAATTAGACTATTTAGCGGATTTGTAATCACATAAGCAACACGACGGGTGCCACATGTGGAGCAGGATATGCTTACCCTTCCGGAGCACCTGAGATCGCCCCTAGTTTTTGGTGGGGTTCGTGTTGTTTATTCTTAAGTTTTCTATGTTGTGGCATGTGTACTATTGTTTTTCTGTTTGTCTTTTTCACTTTTAGCCATGGCGTTGTCAGTTTGTTTTAGATTAATGAGTTTGACTGTCCCTTTGGTATCTTTCGTCCCTCTTGCATTCTCGAGAGCCCGTGGTATTTGATATTATTATGTGCTTAAACATTACGATATGGTGTTTTGAATTGGCAGGCATTAGTCGTCCTAAACAAATAGTCAAAGGCAAACCATATTGATTACTGATTACAATAGCAATGAGCTGTTTTGTTTGTTTTGGTCATTTTTCTTTCTCATATAAAGACACTCCACATTGAAATTGTTCCCACTTGGTTAATATAAAATTTTCAAATGCAATTTCCCATAGGAACTCTTTTACGGCTAAAACTGTACCACTTTTACTATGAAGTTTTGAAAATCATATCCTAGAATTGAATGTTCATATGCACAACATATTTTTTCAAAGGTCAAAATATAGGGCTGTGCGGCATATTTTCAACGTTTATATGCCCTGAACTTCTCAGAGTTTAAACTAACACTATTTTTTTTAACTATCCCTACCTCGAATGAAAGGTTACCACAGATTTCAATGTAAACAATATACACATGTTTATTTACTGGTAACATGGAACACAGAGAGCATAACTGGGAACCAGTATGTAAACAAAATTATTTTGTTATGAATATTCAAGATCTCCCAAAAAGAGGCTTGGTTTGAGAAACAGCTGTTTTTACAAAGTGAAACTTATAACCATTGCTATATATTCAAATGATGTAATGGACAAAATTTTTCGATAAGAAAAACGCTTTGACTTGATACTTTTTAACTCAAGATAAAAATTATTGCAAGTGCAGTCACAGCAAAAAAGAATATTTATAAGTACGTCTGAACTAGTGACAACTCTACAACAGATTTATTTATCGGATCGACAACAGTGATGGTGATACAAGGCTGACATATTAATGACAGTCCATTCCTGCTACAAATGGAAGTTTTTAACGACCTTGACTGGTTATACAGCTCTTGCACGGTCGGCCATTCCTGCTAGTTTTACTGACCCGTATTTATATCTATCTCTGAATAACATGGTACAAATGCCTTACAATATTTACAATAATTCATAAAATAAGATTTGATTATTTGGAACACTTTAACACTTGAAAGACTGGTTCAATGTTAACAATTGATTTTCTTTATTGCAGTCATACATATCTTATATAAAGACGAAACTTGTTATGAAAGATATCTGACTGATATAAGTGTGATTGTATTTTTGGTTTAATGTTCAGGTTTATAATTTACTAATTAACATTCCAATAACATTGCTAAAGTTTATGTATTTGCAGTTCAGTACATTCACTGCAAGGTTTACCTGCAAAGTAAGCATCAAATGCCGTGCCAATCTACATTCGATCAAATCATGCAAATGTCATTATCGTAAAAGGGTAGTCATCGATAACATTACAGATAAGATATTCTTGTATCTCGAGATCACCAACCGAACAAATATGTCATCTATGAATTGCATTGAGACACAGACATGTCGCATATGTGGAAGTTTGGCTTAGCCAAGGTTCCGTGTTGTACTATGATTTGCTTTTTACTTTTTATACACTGTAACTTAAATGGATAGTTGTTTAGTTTGCACTCATTTCCATATTCTTATTTATATGTATTATATAGGTCAACAATATGTGATTGTAAAAGAAATTATCCATGATTTCAATATCATTGGGATATATCAAATGCAAACACTAGTTTGGAATGACAGTATCTATAAGCAAAATTGTATGTTTTGAATATAATGAATAAGATCACCTATTTTGATACAAACTTTTTCAAAGATATCTGTCATTAGCATGATTAGCGACAGAAAACCTTATCAAATATTTTTAGTTCAAAGTTAATTTTACATCTAAGATTAGAAAACTATTTACCTCAACTAGAAATCAAATCACAAATGTTCAAATATCTTTGCTTTACTTGTCATATGACATTTTAATTCATTTAATTCGGTTTTCAAACAGTCAAAAATAGGTGTGTTCTTGTTGGTAAACAAATCATCACAACGGTTAGAAACTTTGTACGAATTTTATTTAAAGGTATACAATATAGTGGTGATCCAAACGGAAAAACAGTAGCTTATTTTGTTACGATCTAGTAGGTTTGAACAAAGGCCAGCTTTTGCATGTAAGTGTATGAACCATTTGTAGCTTGAAGTTTAACAATTGACAATAAGTCAATCAAATGATTATAACAGTCTTTTCGAATTGGTCGTACATGTTATTTTTTGTTTGACATGACCAGTGTATATATTGCTTTGTTATATTGTTGTCTAGAGTTATACGTAGAGTGTTAAAATCTTACAAAACATGCTTAGCCCAGCCACATGTTTTGTCTTGTCCCAAGTCAAAAGCCTCTTGTTTTTCTTAGTCTTATATGGTTTATAAGCGAATACTTTGTTAGTTTGGGCCTCTTTTGTTCTGATTCACGAAATGACATTAGACATGAGGTTTATATTTACACTAAAGGGGAAAAAGACCGGAAATAGTACAAGTAATACCTTAGAAAAAGCCACAATGTATATTTATTATATAAAAATAAAAAAAAAACTTTTAAAAGGTGTTGATATGTTTTCCTAAAATTTACCCAAATTAAAGTTTAAATAAAGAAACCGTATGCTTCAGTTGTAAAGAGTTGGTATTTGAAAGTTTAAACTGCGAGATTAGTTTTCGTATTGCCACTTTGTATGCAAATTGGATAATCATAGATTAAGTCTGTATTTTTTTCCTTTGTTTGATTTTGTTTTTCAAATGTGCAAAGGTTCTTAATTTTGATCGAAACATTCATCCAGTGCGTCATTAAATATATAACACCTGTAATTCATAACAGACGAGTATATGATACGAAAGTATCAAATTACTGTTCAGTAATAGCAATACAATATATATATAGTTCCCTTTAAATTGTAAAAAAAACCATAAATACCCATCCAACTAAAAAAGTTCAAGTCATCATCTATTAACAAATTATGTTTAGCAAAAATACAATACTGAGAATCGTCTAAACGTTGTATTTTTACTGATTCCAAGTAGTCGTTTTGATCTTATTGTGTTACATTTGTAAGTGAATGGATCAGTACATGCAGTTATTGTGTCCTTTGTGAAAAGAGAGAAAAGTGATATGTCTCACAAAATGTGACCATTTGACATATATTTTTTTTATATATTCAAATGATGTAATGTTAGCAAATGGACGACGATTTGTCAATAAAAAAAAAACGTTTTCTACTTGATACTTTTCAACTTATAAACTATAAGTTTAACTATATCATGTATATAATAAAAAAAATAATGCAAGGTACAGTCACAGAAAAAATTATATTTATAAGTACGTCTGAACCAGTGACAACTATACAACATATTTATTTATCGGATTTCCATCTTCTTATTTATATATATTGTATAGGTCAACAATATGTGATGGTGACAGAGATTAACCATGAATTCTTGTTCATTGGGATATATATAAAAAACGAACACTATTTTGGAGTGACGCTATCTGTAAGCAAAGTTGTTTGATTTATATATAATGAATTAGATAACTTATTTTGATTCAAAACTTTTTCAAAAATATCAGTCATTAGCGATACAACACCTTATCCAATATTTTATGTTCAAAGTTAAGTTAACATCAAAGCTTCGAAACATACGTACCTTAGCTAGAAATCATCTCACAAATGTTCAAACATCTTTGATTTTCTTGTCATATGACATTTAAATCCATTTATTTCGGTATTTAAACAGTCAGAAATAAGTGTGTTCTTGTGGATAAACGAATCATCACAACGGTTAGAAAATGTCTGCGGATTTTAGTTAAAGGTTAACAATGTAGTGATGATGCAAACGGAAAAAATAGCTTTATTTATGAAACGGTCTAGTGGGTTTGCACAAAGGCCATCTATCGACAAATAATAAAATGTTGAATTACAATATGCTTGAATAATACATTAGTGAAAAGGTGAATTTAGTAAATTATGAACAGTTTTTCATTGAAGTAGATAGACAGACTAAATTAATATAGCTAAAATTAGGAAGACAGAGAAGTCTTGAACACAAAATTTAAAAAAATACATTTTAACTTTTATATCGGATATTGATCATTTTGTTTTCTTGTGGAGCAATAACAACATTCGCTGAAACTATAGTGTCAGATAATCATTTTTTTATGTCAAAATGTATTTACTATTTATCTACACATTACATATTGTAATGGCTAAATGAATATTCTAATATGACGTGCTTCTTTCGCTTTGTAAACAACACCGTGATAAAATTCTCGATATATCTATACTTAGCGCAGACTCCAAGATGTACACAAATGGCTGTTTAAATATGCCTCCCACGTAAATCCAGATGTATCGTAACCTATGTGTAAACGGTTGTGGATTTCGATGTGTTAACAATTACAATTGAATAAAACCCTACAGAACATTTATTCTGATTCTGATGCCTAACAAAAAGAATTTACACATTAGAGAACGGAAAAATGGACAAAAACAAAATAAATTAAAATTCCGCCAAATTCCAGTAATGATTTTTGCGCATTAACGTCATTTCAAAACATGACGTCATACGAATGAAAACGTCAAAGCTGAAGGTTTTTCTATTGCGTTTACCTTCTAAACTCGGATACAATTGCATTAAAATAAAGTATTGAGGTAGGTGTTTCTGGTTTTCTGTTCTATTGCATTATTCGCACATTTACTGATTTCAGCAAGTCAACATGGCGGCTCCTTGGTTACAACATGTCAACAGTGAATTTGACGGTAGCTTTAATACGATAAAAAATGTAAATTTAAAATTGCAAATGTTGGGTTTACTGAGAAGTAAAAAAAGTAATCACATTTTTTTTTCTAGCGGTTAGTTAAGAAATCATTCATGCAGGTTTATTAGATTTGTTTTACATTTATCGAACAGTGGGTAAAATAGAACAGCCACACACACACGGTGTACCCATCGTCGCTTCAGTTTTTTAATGATCGTATTTGTCCTATTAGAATCGAAATAATTCATGGAAGCCATAGATTTGTTGTAAATTTACACATGGCCTGGGCCGTGATATTCATTAATTTTATCCCTCGCTAACGCTCAGGATAAAATTCGAATATCACGGCCCAGGCCATGTGTAAATTTCCAACAAATCTATGGCTTCCATGAAATATTTCTTAAACAATGTATTATGTAACAGCCCAACAAAGAAACAGGACATAAAAATAGTCATATAGTATATTTCTTTGTGTTTCTTTATTATATGTTGACTAGAGTTATACGGAGGAGGTTGAAATCTTACAATACATGCTTAAACAAGCCGTTTTTGCCTTTTAAGGTTTATAAGTGTAAACTCGGGTGTTAACCGTGTGTTAGTTGTAAGCCTCTAGCTTTCTTTCTTTCCTGCATTACGAAACGCTCTTGGACATGAGAAGGATGAGATGAAAACTGCAGGAAAATACGAACGGATATAATACAAATAATATATCATAAAAAGTCACTTAAGGATGACTGCTTGTCCTGATTTGGAGTTTTTGTCAGATTTTCGGAATCCTCTGGTTTTATCCATTTGAATGCATTAAAAAAAATTCCCCATGAACCCCCATTTTTCTTCTTACAAATCTTTTATATGTATAATTATAAGTCATTTGTAAAAGTCTTATAAAATTTTATTTATTTTTTAATAGTGTTTCAGTACTTTAACTGGTCCATGATAAAGCTATGGAAAATCAAGAGAGAACATTTTCCCGCCAAAATTCCAATGGCTGATATCTTGAAAACAAGCACATTGACCCCTATATTTTTATTGCTTTTTTTATTCCTCAATTTATTCCCTATCAATACATACTAGTTTTATGAAAAGTTATTTATTTTGAAACTGAGCAGCGAACATCCTTAAGGATGTACTTAGGTGAGGTTTTGGAATTTGTGTCAAATGTTCGGACTCCTTGGTGTTTTTCCATACAATACAATGAAAATTATTTTGCCCCATAACACCCATTTATTTTTTCATATAAGACTTAATAGCTCACGAAAGGTCATTTACCAAAATTTTAGAAGATTCTTAATTTTCTTTCGTTTGTTTTGAGAACTAATAATACCAATCCAAATATAAGGTAAAAGTCCGAGTCAGCCTTTTCCCGCCATATTTTAAATCTCAAATATCTCAAAAAGGAGGTCCATGACCTGTCAACATTTTTAGATTATTTTTATCCTTAATTGATGCTCTACCAGTTTATAGTTTTAATTTTAACTTCTTAATTTATTAATTTTCACCTAACCTCACCTAAGCACATCCTTAATATATTTATTATAAAACAAATATCTTAAAGTAGTTTGGTTTGTTAACTTAACATGTACCTAAAAAGTAAAATCACAAAAATACTGAACTCAGAGGAAAATCAATTCGGAAAGTCCATAATCACATGGCAAAATCAAATAACAAAACGCATCAAAAACGAATGGACAAGAACTGTCATATTCCTGACTTGGTACAGGCATTTTCAAATGTAGAAAATGGTGGATTGAACCTGGTTTTATAGCTAGCTAAACCTCTCACTTGTATGACAGTCGCATCAAATTCCATTATATAGTCACCGATGCGTGAACAAAACAAACAGACATACTAGGTAAAAATGTCAAAATTAGGGGTACAGCAGTCAACATTGTGTTATCATCTTAATCACTATAAAAACAACAAATGTAACGAAGAAGCACAAAAAGGCATACATCAAATAAACATCCTCATTTTGATTATATTATACGATTATATTTGTCTATGTAAAATGCACCCATCAAGGAAGGAGGGTATGGGTACTGGTGTAAAATTGCGCGTTTGAAATTCGCACAGGTAGACATGAAATAAATTTGTCGTTCAAAGTATGACGGGATGCACAAATACAGTCACGCAAAATAGATATAACAAACACTGACTTAGCAGTTAAAGTAATAATAATAAATAAAATAATAGTGTGGTTCAAAGTATGACGTGATACATAAGTACAGAGTCACGTAAAATGTATATCACAAAAAAAGTTGGTTAACAGTAAAAGTAATATTAATGAATAAAATAATTTTGTCATTCAAAGTATGACAAGATACATAGGTACAGAGTCACATCATAAAATAATTTTGTCATTCAAAGTATGACAAGATACATAGGTACAGAGTCACATCATAAAAAATAATTTTGTCGTTCAAAGTATGATGGGATATATAAGCACAGAGTTACGTCAAAAGGATATCTCTAAAAACAGACAACAGTAAAAGTAATATTAATAAAAACAAATAAAAGAATAATATAACACGTAATTAAGATGATAAACAACGTCAGTACGCAAAATCTATACTTCAAGACCATCGTGTATTATTTGTGAAGTTGATTTGGAATATTTATCAACAAGTTCTGGGTACCTTCCGATGAACTTTTTTAGAAAAAGGACGAGACGTTCTTTGACATACCCCTGGTTCATCAACTTTCTGCTCAGACATTGGTGACGTTTTACAAAGTCTGAGTAGGAGCTGCAAGCTCTTGAATACCGAATAAGTTGGGAAATGTATATTCCATATGCAGGTGAAGTTGGTATGTTGCTACTAAGGTGGGGGAAATTGATAATTTCAAAATCAAAATCGTCTCGTTTGTCATAGATTCTGGTACTAAGATGACTGTGTATGTCAAATTCGAGGTATAAGTCTAAAAATGAGGCGGATGAAGCCGTGTCTGTTGTCTCTTTAATTTCTAGTTCTGGTGGATATATTAATGGAACCCAATCAGAAAAGTTTGGATTGTTAATGGAAAGAACATCATCAATATATCTGAAAGTGAAATTAAATAACCTGGCTTCTTTGATCTTCTTGTTTTTGACAAGTGTCTGAAGGAACTCCGATTCATATGAAAACAAGAAGAGGTCAGCAAGGAGAGGCGCGCAGTTCGTTCCCATAGGAATGCCGACAGTTTGTTGAAAAAGTCTACCTCCAAACTCAACAAATATGTTGTCGATAAGAAACTCCAGCATACTGACCACTTGTTCTTTTGTGTAGCAGGTTTTACCTTTTTGTTTGTCACTATTAACGAAATATGCCTTATGAAATCCCAAAGTAATAAATTTATAGCGTATGCTACCATTTTTATGTAGAAAGGCATTGTGGATTATTTCTTTTAGGCGATTTTTCAATTTCCCATGGGGAATGGTGGTATACAGGGTTGAAAAATCAAAAGTTTTGATAGAACTAATTTCAGAAATAGACCGAGATTTAAAATTGTCTAGAAGTTCTTTAGAATTTTTAAGAATCCACATATGGTTAATACCACTACGCGAGTAAACAGTTTCACAGTATTTCTGAAGACCCTCTTTCACTGCGGATAAAATTTTAGTCAATCTAATAGACAATTCTTTAGTGGAACATGAAGATGAGCCAGCAATATACCGTTGTTTGTACGGATTTTTATGAAGCTTTGGTATCCAATACAAACAAGGTAAGTCCTCCGATTTGGTGTTCAATGTAATGTTTATGGAAGCCATGAAGGACTTATGATTTGCTAAAATCTCATCCTTGTCAAATGATATGTCTTTGTATGTGGGATTACCTGAGTGCTCCTTTATACCCAATTCTTTTACAAGACATTCGTAGTAATACGATTTACATACAAAGACAATATTATTTGAAGCTTTGTCCGCAGGAACAACAACATACGTATCATGAAGAGATGATAGACATTTCATGGCCTCTTTGTCTCTGAAAATGGACTTTGGTCGATCGTTAACACAGTTTTTCAACTTGTGAATGCGACGTTTTATCAGAGACCTGATAGTTTTAACCCATTCTGACAAAGTGTCCAGTTCAACTTCTTCTCGTTTAGCCCATGCTCTGGCGTAGTCCTCAATGGAATCCATAATTATTTTGAAGTTATGGTTCCAATTGATGTGTTGGGGTTCTCTAAACTTAGGACCATGAGAAATCACCTTTCGGAGATTTTCATGTTGAATTATGTTAAGATCTCCAGTTATAACATGACCAGAGGGGCTGTAATTATAAGGCGAGTGGGAACAGTCACATGTCGGAGGGCTTTTTAAGTATTGTTCTAAGTCAAGGTCCTGCAATGCTTGTTTATAGTTAAATATTTTAGGTGCAATGGTTTTGGTGTAACTGTAGGATACAATAGGAACAGATTGATTTTGAAAATAAATAGGAATTTTAGATGTTACCTCCTTGTGATGTAGAACGTTGCCGAGATTGATTGCATCAATTCCTCTATTGGCAAAATCAACAGGAAGGAATTTCCTCTTTTCCTCATGTAAAGGTTCCGATCTTACTGGTTTGAAAAGTCGGAAAAGAGCTACATCACAAATAATACTGACTAGTCTGTATATTGCAGAAAATGTATTGGTGCCTCCTTTGTCAAGTCCATAATCTCTCAAACGTTTTAGAAAATTAACTGGCAGTGAAAAGAGAATAGTTCTTATGTAATGTAACCCTAGTGGATGATGAAGATGTGAAAGAAGGTCATCAAAGCTCCCAGAGAGTGATCTAGATTTGGAAGACTTTTTAACATTAGGCCGATGGTAATGTTTTTGCCCATGACTACGTTGTTGTCGTAAGGTAGTATTAAATAAACTTATTACATTAATATCACTGCAGGCAGGACTTGACAAATTTCCTACTCCTTTAATATTGTCATTGCAACCATATGGCATTGCAGTCCCTAACTCCCTTATCCAGAAATTTTCTCTATCTTTGCGGAAAGGAGTACTTAGTACAGGGCTATTTGTGTGGTGATAAATTTTCTCAATGATGCGTACTTTCATAGATAAAGAAGGATCATGGTCCGGTTGATTAAAATGGTTATAAAGAACTAAATGAAGTTTTAATTAAAGAAACTGTGTACCTTAGTTGTAAAGAGTGAGTATTTCAAAGTTTAAAATTGAGAATGGAAATGGGGAATGTGCCAAAGAGACAACAACCCGACCATAGAAAAAAACCCAGCAAAAGGTCACCAACAGGTCTTAAGCTCCGAAATTGAAAACACGTGGATAGTTTTCTTTCCGGCACTTGTACTGCATTCCTTTGTATGTAAATTGGAATAATCATAGGTTGTGTCTGATATTATTTGTTTTGTTTTGTTCTGATCCATTTTGTTTTTGCTTTTGTGGTTTGTTTTATGGTTGTTTTTTTAGGGTTTGTGGGGGAGGGGGTAATAGGGTTGAGGATTAATGAACATACAGGGTAGATGGATTGCAAATAATTGTGATTTTGTCATCCCCGTACTATCCTGAATTTTATAAGGTTTAGTTAGCTAACTATTTTCATTTAATGCTACTAAGGAGAAGAACACGGGATTTTCATTTTGAATTAAATGTGAAAATAGGTTAGCTGTGCAAAGGTTCTAAACTTTTATCGAAACATTCATTTAGTGTGTCATTTTAAAATACATAACAATTGTAATATACAGGTATCAAGAACGAGTATATGATACTGATGGCGTGATTGTATGCAGAAACATAATATCACCTTACAGTATTAATAATACAATATATTTATAGTTCCTTTTAAATGGACAAAAAAACATTAATCACCTTCAAACTTGAAAAAAATCAAATTATCAACTATTAAGTTTAGCCAAGTACAATACTGAGAATCGTCTTAACGTTGTTTTTTTTTACTGATTCCAATTAGTCGTTCTGCTCTAATTGTGATACTTTGGTAAATGAATTTTTAGGTACATACAGTTATTATGTCCTTTATTAAAAGAGAGGAAGGTGATCTGTCCACAAAATAAAGATAATTCTAATTGATTTTTTTTTTGGGGGGGGGGGATACTCCATCATCTATTACTATATAAAACTCCTTTCGTTCTGTGTACCACGCACGTGCATTTAGACGACAGGGTAACCGAGATCATCTATCAACGTTGATAGACATGATTGTATAATATGTAATAGCTATATTAGTTTTCTGAACATTTGAAATATTGTTTTTTTTTCAATTTTCCCATAGACTTCAATTGAAAACTCTTATGTTCTATTGCTATGTTTTATTTTTAGTCATGGCGGTGGTGTTTGTTTTTATAGTTCGTTCTCATGTTGTACTGTTATACCACTGTCCGAGGTTAGGGGGGAAGGTTTGGATCCCGCTAACATGTTTAACCCCGCCACATTATTTATGTATGTGCCTGTCCAAGGTCAGGAGCCTGTAATTCAGTGGTTTTCGTTTGTTTATGTGTTACATATTTGTTTTTCGTTCATTATTTTACAAAAATAAGGCCGTTATTTTTCTCGTTTGAACTGTTTTACATTGTCTTATTGGGGCCTATTATAGCTGACTATGCGGTATGGGTTTTGCTCATTGTTGAAGGCCGTACGTAGTTATTCCTTGTTATTATAATTATGTGGGTAACATGTCGAAATATAATATAATGTATTATGTTTTTTCTTTATTTTTTCCCTGTCTTTTGTGTTCTTGTATGTATATTTACTGCATTCCCGTCATGAAAGATGTCGTTTTAGAGGTATATTTAACATTGCAATACAGCGCGGATGTTTGGCTAGCCACAAAACACGGTTCAAAGCACCATGTTTTTCTTTAGAGGTCCAGTACCTTTTCCGGAATATGGCAGTTGTTATCGATTAGTTTATTTCTATGTATGTTGCATTGTTTGTTTAGGTTTTCACTTAAGTGTTCTGTTCTTTGTTTTTCTCCTCTTCTAGTTCATGAGTTTCCCTCGGTTTTATTTTGTAATCCGGATATATTTTCTCTCAATATATTTATGACGTATGAACAGCGAAGTGTTGCTGTTGCATTTATTTTTAAAAGAGGGACGAAAGATACCAAAGGGACAGTCAAACGTATAAATCTAAAACAAACTGACAACGCCGTGGCTAAAAATGAAAAAAGACAAACAACCAACAGCACACACGACACAACATAGAAAACTAAAGAATAAACAACACGAACCCCACCACAAAACTATGGGTGATATCAGGTGCTCTGGAAGGGTAAGCAAATCCTGCTATAATTGAGTTTAAATAATGGCATGATTTGTATGAAATAAGATGCATTTGTAGGCATATAAAGCATTGTAAAATACTAACAACTTCAAGACATGATAAATGATAGAACCGCATTTTATTCGTTTAAAAAATGGAGAATATTTTGGGTATTCAATCCCAAACTAAATGACACAAGATAAGCAAAAATGTCTATGCAGGAACTTTAAACTGTAATTCAGACCTATAATGATTTTTGTGGGAACGTTATTACAAGGTTCTCACAATTGGCTGGAATACATAGGTTCGTACATGGAAGGTTTAGCAAATCTCAAATATCAATATTGGTCAAGGTGGTTAAAGAACACGAAAAATTTGAAACAAATGCTAAATGTTCAAAAGAATGATGAATATTGAAAAACGGGAACACGAATGTTGAATGTTGGCAACGAATATCAAATGTTGAAATCGAATGTTGAATAAACGTTGAAATTGAATGGAAAAAATAGCGAAAAAAAGAATGTTCAATGTTGAAAACTAATGCTGAAAAACAAATGCTGAATGTTGAAATCGAATGATAAAATCCTATATTGAATGTTGAAAACAAATTCTAATTCTCAAAAACGAAAGTTGAAATCGAATGCCGAAAAAACAAATGTTGAATGGTAACGAATAATGTTGAAAATTGAATGCTGAAATCGAATGTTGACTGTTGAAATCAATTTAAAAAGTATAATAGTATCCTTTTAAATAATCTTACCTCATAAAAACCTTTGTATATTGAAACAAAATCAGCTTTGTTACTTTGTATAAGTTACGATATAAACCATTCAGAAGCGCTTTATTAAAAGATGATTGAATCTGGTGAAACACAAAATTGACCTTCATAATTTGTCGTCAAAAGGCTCTTAGAATTATTTTTTTTCACCCTTACGAAATGCTTGTAATGAATAAAACAATACCTAAAATATGTTTTATTGCAGCCCTTGAATAAATAACCAAACTGTATGTTAATAATGTTCTGCACTCGAAGAAGTCGAATTGACTAGGTAAACGCTAAAATAAAACATAAAACTGTACCATATCACTTTTTTACGACCAATTTTAAATGCAAGTACAATCCTTTTCCTAGGACTGTAAACGTTAAGCCGTGTATTATGAAGTGAAATAAAACTCTTTTAATATTCGATTATTTCCTATTCCGTCACCGCACTTTGAAGGGAGAGTCACTGAAATCATATAACCTGAAAAACAATCGCAAGATAAGTTTTCTAAATAAAGCATGTCCACAAAAAGGAAAACACATAAACCACATGGGTATTTGAATACAGAAAAAAAAGGTCAAAAATATTTAAATAGCAGTTTTGTAATGCTTGTTAATAAAATTCATATGACATTATATAAAATTCGTTTTACATATGATAGCGAATCGAATACGTTCCTAGTGTCGTATTTACACTCTCGTCCCCATTTTCCCCGAAATTGACCTACCGAATTAGAATTATCTAGAATTTTTACTTACATGAAAAACACGACGGGTGCCTAATGTGGAGAAAAACCGGCTTACCTTTCAAAAACACTTGAGGTCACCCATAGTTTTTGGTGCGATTCGTGTTTTGATTACAATTGGTTGTCTGTTTGTGTGTTTCTTTTTTAGCCATGCCTATTATCTTCGACTTATTGGTTCATGAAAGAATGTTTATGATTTAATAGACACATACGTGTTGTAAGTATGTACATATGGTTTGATTTTACTTCAGATCAGTTTTTTATGTTTAAGGATAGCTCAGAGGTATAAGGTCATTAATTAAGCTGTGATGAACTTTGGAACAGTGATCTTGCTTATACTACAAGAACTATTTTAATTATACTTGTTTCAGACTGCTAGTTTACCTACCACTTGTATTTCTGAAGATATTTATCACTTCAGAGCTATTGGCTGTTCTGTGTACTCTTGATAAATTGTATATGTTTCAACATTCCCTTTCTTAACGGATATTTGAAGGTTTATTAAAATGTACTTATACGTTGAAGATTACCATCTCAAAAAGTAAACATTTTAAGCCGGCAGCATTACTGCACATCAACATATCCCTCGGATTTTGATTTTCGGAAGCAAGAATTGAAGGCAAGAGGCTCAATTGTCTTTTGTGAAGCATTTCATCTAAACAAATGCTAAATATTGATGTTTTGTCTGGAGTTTGTGTAATTTTCATTTTGTTTTATAATGACAATACTCTTTTCTAGGTGAATAGTGTATTGGTATTCTTTTAAATATGCATCCACTATGTGCAGCAAGACTTCCATTTCTTTATCCGAGCATGCCATCTGCGCACGTAGGACATCCTCAATAAATAGTACCTAGATATAAACCCATATCTTAAGAAGCAATTAAACCAAGAGTTCCAAATGGTGAAGTTGAAATCATCCCTTCGAAAATTTTACGGACGCCATCACGAGTTGGTTGACTGTTATGGGAAAACTGTTTCATAGATGATATCGGTTAAGTTCCTTATGTCGTAACTTCAGTACCCTTTCCCGTTTCACGAATGTGACCTACCGAATTAGACTGTATATCGGATTTGTAATAACATAAGCAACACGACGGGTGCCACTTGTAAAGCAGGATCTGCTCCCCCTTCCGGAGCACCTGAGATCACCCCAAGTTTCTGGTGGGGTTCGTGTTCCTTAGTCTTTAGTTTTCTATGTTGTGTCTTCTGTACTTTTATTTGTCTGTTTGTCTTTTTATTTGTAGCCATGGCGATGTCAGTTTATTTTCTATCTATGAGTTTGACACTTCCTCTGGTACCTTTCGTTCCTCTTTTTAAGAGGGAATCCATGTATATTTCATAGTGATTCGTGGACGCCCTGTTGTACTTACAAGCTATCACTATATTGGCCTTTCCAATTAACCCTTAATGTATGGTAATTGTACATTCCATACAAGGTTTCCCAAATTTTCAGAGTATCTTTTTGAAAGAGTTTATCAAATAAGTTGGTTGTCAATATAATGGAATCCGATGCGACTGTCATACAGGCAAGAGGTTTAGCTAGCTTTAAAACGAGGTTTAATGCAACATTGTCTACATAAGAAAATCCATGTACCAAGTTAGGAATATGACAGTTGTTATCCATTCGTTTGATGTTTTTGCGCTTTTGATTTTAGCATTTGACTAGGGACTTGTTTTTTATTTTCCTCGGAGTTTAATATTTTTCTGATTTTACTTTTTACCACGTCAAAAGCTTTAAAGATTTTAACATGTTTAATGCGGTTCATAAAGGGCTTTCCTTTATCCATTTTTACATTCATGTGTGCCTCTTGTCAGTAGAGCAGACTTCGAGGACAGCCCAGAAGTGACCAGTGGCTAAACCAAACTGTTTTGACGATACATTTGAGAATGGATCTATATTTATTTTCTAGAAGGGCATGTGCATATAGGTTTCAAAGAACAGAGAAAATTGTTATACCACGATAGCTATCCAGTAATCTTCCGTCTTTCCCCCTTCTACTAACCGGTGTTATTTTGACATATTTTAATTATTCTTTTTTCAGGTGTTTCTGTCAACTACAATTTGATCGAAAAGGTACAAGGTTCAATTATGGGACAAAATTGCCTAAAATATCAACTTTATCGTAAATTACCAAAAAGGTCACAATGAGGTTCCTAAATGGGTTATTAGTTCTTTGAATTTTTTTTCAGATTAGCAATAAACAAAAGTGCATTCGCAGAAACTAACCATAGATTTTATGTTGATAGTCCTAAATATAAAATTTTACTACAAATATCACATAAAATGAGGTCAAGGTCAGATAAATCAAACGAGGAATACATGTACACCTAACAATCATCCAATATCTTTTTACGCCAACAATGAACTCATTTGCACCACAAATTATTTGCGACAATACGACGTCTGCACCACTTCATTAAACAAAACTATAGGTATCATT
Source organism: Mytilus edulis (assembly GCA_019925275.1). Taxonomy (NCBI): domain Eukaryota; kingdom Metazoa; phylum Mollusca; class Bivalvia; order Mytilida; family Mytilidae; genus Mytilus; species Mytilus edulis. The sequence continues at coordinate 96,369,162 of CM034358.1, forward strand.
TGTGCAATTAAAAAAATCATTTAATTGCGCTAATTTTATGAGCTGATTTGCATTTAATTATATATATATATATATATATACAACTCGTCTAAACATCAACCCAACAATGTTAGATCTGTAAATTTGCTTTCGCAAATTTTTGGTTCTTCCCTCGCCGGGATTCGAACCCATGCTTCTGTGATATCGTGACACCAAATCGCCTGCACTGCAGCCGTCCCGCTAGACCACACGACCACCTGGGCTCTCAAAAAAGAGCTTTCGTTGGCCGTGTGTTACCTTTCCACGTCAGTTTTAATCTAGCGGCGTACTGCAGTACATGATATATAAGGCATGAAGATGTTATTTTTACTAGACCACACGACCACCTGGGCTCTCAAAAAAAGAGCTTTCGCTGGCCGTGTGTTACCTTTCCACGTCAGTTTTAATCTAGCGGCGTACTACAGTACATGATATATCTGGCATGAAGATGTTATTGTTACAGATCAGCTAAATTATCTATAGTAAAGGATCCTACAAATTAATGTAATATACAGTCACAGAAAATAATTATATTTATAAGTACGTCTGAGTCAGTGACAACTCTACAACAGATGTATCTATCGGTTAGAGGTATCAATGATGGTGATACATGGCTGTGTAAATAATGTAAATTTAGCAGCCAAATGGTTCAATTTTGTCAAAATAAGCTAAATAACATTGATAATGAATCATTCACTTGCAAGTGAATAACTCGACCTCATTAAATCCGTATTCATGTGAACTTCAATTTAACCTCTTTAGTAGAGATGGACAACGCATGCATTGTACGTGTACTGGTTATTTAAATGTCAACATTGAAAGTGAAACAAAGGTAAATCGATTGATGACTGATTCAATCCACAAAAAATCTTTTTTCGACAGGTAAAACATGTTAAAATGATAAGAAACCTATATTTTTAATCTATAAAATAGAATTTAACAGACCTATAAAAATCCAATTGCAGATGTTGGCTTAATCTATTTATATCTATATTGATGTTTACACCTCTTATATGGTCATCTGAGTTCAACTCGATAGTTAATTAGATTGAGTCTAGACAAAAAAAAACACACGAAACAACCACTAAATATTATTGACCCTATGCTCTGTAAATTGTTCAATTTAGACTGTTGATAGTTTGGATAAATTTTTCACATTGTCACTAGTAAAATATGAGAATTTGAGTCAAGTCGGTGACCATGAATTTGACAGCTAGTGCCCTTTTAAAAGGAAACTATAAATATATTGTATTCTTTATACTGTAAAGTGATATTACATTTTCGTATACAATCACGCCATCAGTATCATATACTCGTCTCTGGTAAATTTACATCACAGGTGTTATGTATTTAATGACGCCTTTGATGAATGTTTAGATCATAATTTAAGACCTTAGCACACCTGATCTATTTTGACATTCCTTTTAAAATTAAAATCCCATGTTCTTTCAGTTGCATCTTTGTTAAATGAAAAATAACTAGCTAAATTAACCTTCTCAGATTCAGAATAGGGCGGAAATATAAATAAAATCACAATTATTTTGAATTCATATACTCTATATATACATTAAAGAATCGCAGTCTCAACTTTGAATTATTCCAATTTGCAAACAAAGGGATGCGGTTTGATTGTCGATAAGAAAACTATCGACGTGTGTTCAATCTCACAGTTGGAACTTTCAAATACCAGCTTTTTACAACTGAGGTACCAATATAACAGGTACGAAATTTTCTAGAAAAAAGAAAATATCAGCCCCTTCATTAGATGCAGACACCTTACTAGCTACTCTAAAATGTCAAACAATCCATGCATTTGCAGCTACCCATTTGTGTAAATCAAAACAGTTATGTTGTCCCCACGTGCACTGAGGTATAATTGTTCTTTTATACTTCATGGGTAGAAATTTTGGTGTATTGAGGAAAACAACATTTTTTGGGACAATTGATTGAAAAAAAACTCACCATAGATACCAGGACTAAATTTTTTATATACACAAGATGTGCGTTTCTTCTACAAAAGACTCATCAGTGACCCTCGAATCAAAAATGTTAAAAAACCCAAATAAAGAACGAAGTTGAAACGCATAGAGATCCAAAATTCCTAAAAGTGTTTCCAAATACAGCTAAGGTAATCTATGCCTGAGGTAGAAAAGCCTTAGTTTTACTGATTTGTTCTATTCTTAGTCATGTCGGTCATGTCTGCCATGTTTGTTGGCAGGCGTAGTCATCATACATTTTTTTTTTATCAAAATACCGTAATGATGATTATGGCAAAGTTTGGTTTGTCTCTGTAGTTTCAGAAGAAAAGATTTTTGTAAGATTACAAAATTCTACGAACAATTGTTTAAAATTTACTATAAAGGGCAATAACTCCTAAAGGGGTCAATTGACAATTTTGGTATTGTTGACTTATTTGTAGATCTTATTTTGCTGAACATTATTGCTGTTTACAGTTTATCTCTATCTATAATAATAATATATAAGGTAAAAAAAATATTCTGGTATAGTAACCCAACAATATGTTGATTAATTGGTCTAAAAATTCTTGTATGTACATTAAACGACAAATATATGTGACGTATGCAATTTTCTGACGTCAGACACGCAAATCAATGAATGTGTTTGTAGATAGATGTTAGAGTGTTCTGTTGAATTGTTCATTTTAAAAATGTTACATGATGATGACTGCTGTACCAATATTTTGACTATTTTATTTATTGTGTCTGTTTAGTTAACGCATCATTGTAAATATAACAGAATTTGATGAGACTGTCAGCTTATCGATACTATTTAATGAGGAGGCCTCATTTTGTGTGTCGCTTCCCTTCCTTCCACAATAAATTAATTATCATGTTTCTGTGTCCTATTCATAGTCGAATTTGTTATCCTTGCTTATGATTATACATGTTATACTGTATGGGTTATTTGGGGCGGAAAAGGAAACTAAAGGTGTCAAGATATTGTTTCCGTCATTGGACGAAATTGAAGTCAAAGACAAGTCTTCCATTTAGGAATGTTTCCTTATAATTCACACAATTTTCAATAGGTTCTTGGGGACAGGACAATTAGTTTCGTGTGCTTCTGTATATTACTTTAAATAAAGTGTATTTGCTATTTACTATCAATTCCAAGTTTACTATCCAAGCATATATATTTGTTTACATTCCAGTGTTGGTGACTACAATGTTCCCATACATATAGAGATATTATATAGAGAATCTCCCGATAATATATCAGTTAACACCGTTGCATGCGTTGTTGGTAAACTTTGGAAATACCTATATGAATTCTGATTCCTTTCCTGACATCATCCAGTCGTAAAATCTTTTACAAAAATTCATCCTATAACAGTTAACATACTTTCAACCACGTTCTAAATGCCTGCAATATCACTTGTGTGTTCTAGTTCACTTAATTCATATAATTCTAATAATAACAATTTGTAAACTATTAAAAGACTTTGATAAATGTTCAGCCCAAATATATGATTCCAAATCATGTATGGTCAGTGCGTACTGGACAGTACAAGTATACTCATATGGTCATAACGTACCCGTATTAAGGGATTGTATGAGTATACATATTCGTTCCAGATCTGACACATAGGTCAAAATACTCATATGGTCTGGAACATATATAATGAAGCCCCTGTATATCTCACTGAAAAATTTAAAGAAAAGCCAGAAATAAACCAATATTGTTTGAGAAATGCCTCTTGTAAAAATTTACAAGTTCCAAAAGCCAAAACAGAGCTTTTTAAGAAATCTTTTATATATTCAGGATCTTTTTTATGGAAAAACTTACCAATATCCATGAAAAAATCAACTTCAAGTACAAGCTCATTCAATAAAGATTTAAAAAATTACTTGATGGAACATTAAGAAGCTGTGTGTTTTTTATAAGCATAATAATTTTCACACACTTACTCAAAGTTATGATATTGTTGATACCAATACTATACATGTCATATATGAATTTGTAACTTTTACCTGTTTTGAAAATTGTATATTTCATAACAATTTGTTATTTCATTATTCATGTATGTGTGTCTGTTTGATATTTTGTAATTGTTTGTTATATTTCATTGTATTTCATGAGGGCCTCAGGGAAGATTAGCTTTATAGCGAACTGTGTAACTCCCTTTAAATAAAGAATTATTATTATTATTATTATAATTATAAATCAGAAAAAATCAATTTGAAAATGGAAACTTTTGAGAAAGTTTTAAATATTGACATTTTAAAAATTTTGAATTGAAGAGGTTTAACCAAACAATCAATTCTAAATGTATCACGGGGCAATTACTCCAACACTCAATCCCAGCCTATCCTTTGTGGTATGGAATCTGGTAGTAAAATTTCAGAGAGATCCATGGCCATATACTTAAAAACAAGTTATTGTTCGGAACCTAGAAAAAAATCATTGTTTTTGGCCATTTTTAACCTTAGTTCCACAGTGTTTGGCCTTGAAGTTACAATTTCAGATAGATCCACACACTAACACACACTGTATTGTCTGGAAACTACAAAAATGCTTCTTTTTTTACCGTTTTTGGCCTTAAATTTTGAAACTGTTGGTATCAGAATCCATTCACTTAAACTAAAGTCAATGTCCCGAAACCAAATGTGTCTTTGGACAAAGACAACCACATAATAGCATTATATGAATGCAAAATTTTTGAGGTGGCAAAATGACGAATTATCAGAACAGAAATAGAATACAAAGAATAAAAATACCAAAAACATTTATAAAATCCCTCATAAATAATATGCAACAAAGTATGTAAATATAAGAAATACAAGTATATGGCTAAATAAATAATGATTAATTCTAGATCTGTAAATCTTCAAGTCTAAAACGCATTATTGATTTTAAGACAATCTAAAATTGTTTCTCAATACGTTTTATCTGTATCCTTAATCCTAAGAAGACAGAAATGTTTGAAATGAAGTAAAGTCATTATCATCCAACTGTCAATATTTGAGTACAAACACAGCTTCTAATTATGGCTTAAATTTAAAGTTGTAAAGTTTAGTGTCCTTATAATGTCTCTATCACAAATATCTGTTTGGTCAAATTGTGAAGTTCAAATTTAAGAATGCATTTTTTTCACTTATTTAAAAATAGTCAAATCATTCCAGATATGTTCATGCATTGCACTTTTCCACAATGATCTGGTGTCATACAAGTGTCAGTCAAATTTGAGTTATCTTCCTTTGTACTGTAAAATCATAATTTATATCACTATTATAAGATGATTTGGTTTTTGTAACTCCCACTTAGAGATTTGTCTGGTAAAACAATGGAATTTAAGATCACTCCTTCTGAAGGTATTTGCACATTGGAACCTGAAATAGAAAGATATATATGTTATTAATCAATGATATTTGAATATGAATTGTTCTACTTAAGAAAATAATTCAATGTAAAATATATTAAAAGTAGACTAACCAGGCAACCAGGACAAAACAAAACAGATATAACAATACTAATGGTGTACTGCCCTGCTCATTTGGTAGATTGTATCTTAGACAATGACATACATATAGAAATAAAAAGATATGTGGTTGCCAATGGGACAACTAATTCATCAGAGGGCAAAGGTAGAGGATTGTTATACAGAGATGTACAATTGTAAGTTCTCAGATGACAAACACCGCCGCATTTTTGCGCCTGTCCCAAGTCAGGAGCCTCTGGCCTTTGTTAGTCTTGTATTATTTTAATTTTAGTTTCTTGTGTACAATTTGGAAATTAGTATGGCGTTCATTATCACTGAACTAGTATATATTTGTTTAGGGGCCAGCTGAAGGACGCCTCCTGGTGCGGGAATTTCTCGCTACATTGAAGACCTGTTGGTGACCTTCTGCTGTTGTTTTTTATTTGGTTGGGTTGTTGTCTCTTTGACACATTCCCCATTTCCATTCTCAATTTTATTAACATCTCTTTTTTATCAAAAATTTATTTCAAATCCCCAAAAAGTTTGAAGATAAGTTGTCAACAAAGTTATAAGTGCCATATAGTTTTACCCTTGTCCGTCATTCTGTCATTCCATAAATCGGTCATTGCATAACAAACCATTACACAGAGGGTTTTTTCTAAATCCTTTCAGATATTGGGCAGACCTTTGGTATGTAAGTTACTCATGATGAGTTACAGATCAAGTTTAAGTTTTGTTCTGGTCAGCAATGTTTTGCTGTATTTCAGGCTTTGAACTTTGATAAATTTTTGAAAATCACAGTTATACTGATCTTTTTTTCTAAATGCGTTTAGATATTGGGCTGATTTTTAATATGAGAGCTAATCATGATGAGTTACGGATCAAGTTTAAGTTTTGTTCAGCTCCGCTCATTTTTGCCAAAATTAAGGGTTTACAACTTCGAAAATGGTTGAAAATCACAGTTACACATACACTTTTTCTATACGCCTCCAGAATTTGAGCTGATTTTGATATTTGAGACTAACATAATGTTTGTGTCCCCATGTGTTATTGAAATTTCAGATTTTTTAACTTTTTGAGTTTGGGCAATTCATGATGCTTTGACACATCTAGTTTATATGAAATTTTCTGAATATCGAAAAATTCAAATTGCATTTAATCTAAAATGAAAAAATCGCAATAATAAATGCACACAATTACTTCTGAAATTACAGTATACAATATACTTTATTGTGAAACACTCAAACAAATATTTACATGCATGTGTAACAAGAGGCAAAAAACATAATCATATTTAGGGTTTCTACAAAACAATGTTAACATAATCATTATTCAAATAATGTAGAGTATAATTACAATATGTATTATATTATTTCTTAATAAACAGTGAAAAGTTCTTTATTTATAACTTTGATATTGCAAAATGAAAGCAGTCCTTCTAAACACATTGATTAATACAGGAATATTCTGAAATGTTTAACCCTGTCACGTGTCTGTGTCTGTCCCCAGTCAGGAGCCTCTGGCCTTTGTTAGTCTTTTATATTCTTTAATTTTAGGTTATGTTTTGGAGTTTAGTGTGAAGTCCGTTTTCACTGACCTAGTACACAATTTTATTTAGGGTCAAGCTGAGGACCACCTATTTGCGGAATTTTCTCTCTGCGTTGAAGACCTGTTGGTGGCTCAAGGCTGTTATGTGCTCTTTAGTTGGATTGTTTATACTTTGACATAACCCCCATTTTCATTCTCAATCTGATGAAATATGTATATTATTTATATTTTTACAATATACCCAAGTTAAAAGAGGAAACTTCATGACACACACAATTATTCATTAATTAAATCTGTACTGGCTTTGAAACTCTACAATATTCTGAAATTCTGAATCACATTTAGACTTACCTATTACTGTATTTGAAGGATTTAATTTTCCATTATTTGTAAATGTAGATGTCACTTCTTTTTTGGCAAATGGTTTGTTTGGATTTGGTCATTAGGTGTACCTTCTACTCTTGTCCAACTACCAACAACTGCATTCCAACCAATGATACTATACAATACACAGGAATGATCCTGTTTGAAAAAAGAAAACAAAATATTTCAAAATTGATGATTTCTACATAGATATAGGAAGATGTGGTAATATACAGTGGTATGAGTGCCAATGAGACAATTCTCCATCCAAAAAACAAATTATAAAAGCAAACCATTATAGGTCAATGTACGGCCTTCAACACGAAGCATTGGCTTACACCGAACAACAAGCTATAAAGGGCCCCACCAATACAAGTGTAAAACCATTCAAACGGGAAAACCAGCAAACAACAAACAGGTATACATTTTTTAAACTAATAGAAATAAAATCAAAAGTCTGTAAACATGGCCGACATTTCTATCATCAAATATAACTTCCAAGTAATGTGGATTTGTTTAAATTTATTGATACTCAATTTTGTGCATTTCAGGGGTACTGCAGGCCATATTGGTTTCTACTTTTTCTCCCCTAAAGGCACATTCGTACATGTTTCTGTAAATATCCTAGATGTGAAAACGCTGTTATTGTTATTACCTTACAATAACAACCAACTGTTTAATGATGTTGTTTCTATATTCTGTATTCAGGTCAGTTATATTTCTCTATTACTAATTGCACGTTAATAGTCCAGATATTTATTATTTAACCTAGAATGACTTATTAGAATGAAAGGGCCGATGTGTAAATGTTGAATGCGAGATGAATGCTTTAAAACGATATAAAATAGATAAAGTACAGTAAAGTATTATCTGTTTGATTAAATTGTTTAAGAGACGTTATTTTCATATTTTCATAAATAAAGTACTTTTAACTACTTTGGTAAATCATTAATTTGTATCAGAATTCGAGTGTTCCGGAATGAATGTGTTAAATACTTTTAAAGGTAAAGATATAAACATAATTACAGTTACGTGTATTGATTGATTATTTTAGCTAAGAGTACAAATCGTAAACAGGTGGTTTATTAAGTCAGGAGGCTTTTGCACCTTATGCGAGGTAAACTAAGAGTGATTTTTGTAATGTTCGTATTTTTGTTTGTTGCTATTTTATGCTTACGGCATTCATACAGCATGCGGTTTAAATGGTTTAAAGCTAGACATTTTCTGGATTCCTTATAGCTTGCTGTTGAGTGTGAGCCAAGGCTCCGTGTTGAAAGCCTTACTTTGACCTACTATGGTTAACTTTTACAAATTATCTTTGATGGAGTGTTGTCTCATTTGCATTCATACCACATCTTCTCATATCTAATTAATCATTTAATAAACGAATTTTACTTCTCATTTAAGACTGGAAAAAGACAAATAACTTCCAATGAGAACCCAAAAGTACATATTCTGAGTTTTGAACAAAATGTTTTATCACAGATAACCATTCTTTTAATTAGCTTGTACTGTGAAGTGATCAGCGATCATTAGCCACTTTTCCCCTAGGCATCATATTGTTATTAGCAGGGCCCTCAGGATTGTTCTAAATAACAATTTTTATATGACAGCAAAACATTTATATAATATAATATGCTATCATGTCGTCTGCGTCGTCGTAGTTGTCTGCGTCGTCATTCGAAGATACATTTAGTGTCCAGACAATTACTTTAGTTCTAGTGAATGGATCTCTATAAATTTTTACCAAAAGGTTTAATACCACTCAATCTTATTAAAATATGTTCTCATCTATTTTAATAAGATTGAATACCACTTAAGGAAGGTTGGGATTGATTTTTGGGGTTATGGTTCTAGACGTTTAGGAATTAGGGGCCAAAAAGGGGGTCCAAAATAAGCATGTTTGTAGTTTTCAAACAATAACTTGTGTTTAAGTGTATGAATCTCTCTGAAATTATATCACAAATTTCCATACCATGGAGGGATGGTAAGTATTGACTTTGGGAGGTTATGGCTCAAAATGTTTTGGAATTAGGGGCAAAAATAGGGGAAAAACTAGTTTTTTTCTGGTCAATGGACAATTAAGACTATTTGATAGTAGTGTAAGGAAGGTAGTTCAAAAACATTTAACATACAATGTTGGGCATGTTCGGATTTACCTCCCTTACACTACTTGTAAATTATGTATAAAGAAATGTCAGGTTTTGGACTAATTTCCAAATATTTGAAAAGTTTAAAGAAGAAATCTGTAATTGCACTTTGCGCAATAGATTTGTAAGATCTTGACATTTGTTTTGTGTCAGAAATTTAGAGCTGTATCAAGCTTGAATGTTGTGTCCTTACTTGCCAAAACTGTTCAGGGTTCGACCTCTGCAGTCGTATAAAGCTGCGCCCTGCAGAGCACCTGGTTTAGTTTAGAACGAACAGCTTTCAGTTGAGGACTTCACTTGCAAATATGACTGTTTAAAGATCATTGCCTTGGTATGTGTTTACCATGTTTAAAACCAAATACTTTATTTGCCTATCAAGTCGAACAAAATGCGCTGAATAATTAAAATTATAATTTTCAAACATAAATATTAAAAAAAAGAAGAAAATAATGAATAAAATAAAATTCTGAATTTATAATTAACTTATCTATGTTATCAGACGATCACTTTGACATGGCATTTAACTAATTAGATTTTGAATCATACTTTAATATCTTTATATATTTATTTTCAGATATGATTGACAGTTTGATGTAAGGCACATGAAGTGAATTTCAAGTCCATAACTTAATACAGAAACCTCATGTGGAAGTGAACTTTCAGAAAGTGACATACAATTGTTCAGAATATGTTATAATTGATAAGTATGGCCATTATATATCAGAATCTGTTATAATTTGTAAGAATGGCCATTATATATCAGAATATGTTATAATTTATAAGAATGGCCATTATATATCAAAATATGTATGGCTGGATACTTGATCATTGGCAACTGACTGCAGACTCTTTTAAAGATGTTGATTCTGAAGACAGCACTGTGACAAATTTCTCATACAAAAAGGACATGTTTGAAATAAATAGCCAATTTATCATGGATAGCCAGTTTGAAAGTAAAATCCATGTACAAGAAAGGGTTGAAGATACAATTGTCAATCGTAAAAAGAGAAAAAGAAAATCCGTTTTAAATGACGGTGAAATTAAAGCTAAAACATATCATGATAAAATTATAGAAGTTATTGTACATGCCTATAAAACTTTACTCGATGGTTCCAAAGATATGAAGCTTTTTAGAGATTTTGGTAAATCATTAGATAATAATGTTGCTGCAAGAAAGATTGCTGCCAACTCTGGACCAGGAGACAAATTGAGGGAATTGTGTTATACTGATATCAGCGACCTTGACATTGAAACTGTGACTTTAAAATCTCATGGTGTTTATGATGATTTGTGTAATAAACTTGTGAAAAATTGCATCAACTCTCCCATAAAAGTTAAAATTAAGGATGACTTTTATCTTTTACCTGCAGAATGTTCTTTCATTATGGGTGACACTGAAAATTTTAAATATTTTACTAAAATTTTAGGCAGAAATGAATTTGACTTTATTTTACTTGATCCACCATGGGAGAATAAGTCTGTTAAAAGAAAGAAACAATATTGGACTTTGGATAACGAAGAATTGTTTAAAATCCCAGTTCCTGAGTTATCTGCCCCTGGTTGTGTTATTGGTGTGTGGGTTACAAACAAAATGAGACATAAGGATTTTGTTATACAAGAGTTATTCCCCTTTTGGAATGTAGATTTTATAACAACATGGTATTGGATTAAAGTCACAAAGACTGGCAGTACAGTATTAGATATAATGTCTGAACATAAAAAAACATATGAAATTCTTATATTAGGAAAATGTAAACACACAGAAATGAAGGACGTATCTGATGAAAAGATAGACTCTAACACAGAAGAAGAACATACGAAAAATGACATTTGTAAAAAATGAAATGCAAAGAAAACTTAAGTGAAAAGATAAGTTCTAAATCTTTAGATGACATTTGTAATGAGAGAACTTTCTTACCTGCTTCGTTAAACAATGACATTTGTAATGAGAGAACTATCTTACCTGCTTCGTTAAACAATGACATTTGTAGTGAGAGAACTATCTTACCTGCTTCGTTAGACAATGACATTTGTAATGAGAGAACTATCTTACCTGCTTCGTTAAACAATGACATTTGTAATGAGAGAACTATCTTACCTGCTTCGTTAAACAATGACATTTGTAGTGAGAGAACTATCTTACCTGCTTCGTTAAACAATGACATTTGTAATGAGAGAACTATCTTACCTGCTTCGTTAAACAATGACAACCTACCGTTAGACATGACAATAATGAGTGTGCCTAGTAGTATTCATTCTATGAAAATTCCATTACAAGATATCATGAAACCTTATCTTCCAGAAACTCCCAATTGTTTGGAAATATTTGCTAGGAACTTGACGCCAGGTTGGTGTTGCTATGGTAATGAGGTGTTTAAACATCAGCATATGGATTATTTTGAAGTTTTTACCAAAGATACAAGAATTCCATTAGACTGTGATGTGAAATAAATAAATGTTAAGCATGCACCAGACTCGTTTAAATATTTTATGTGCATTGTTCATGCGTTTGTGCACACATTTTAGTACCAATTCCAAAAATATTTTTACACATTATGTAACCATCATTGTTGTTATATTATATTACTACTACTAGAAATATATATTGATAATATTTGTCTGTCATTGAAACCAGTTGAAACTGTGATATATGATGTTCAGTAGTTTTTCAGGAATCTTAATGTTTAGTAGTTGTCGTTTGTTGATGTGGTTCAAAAGTGTTTCTCGTTTCTTGTTATTATATATATAGATTTTTTTTCATTTGAATTGTTTAACAACAGTCCTTTTTAGCTCACCTTTCCAAAAGGAAATGTGAGCTTTTGCAATCACTTGGCAGGAATCTTAATGTTTAGTAGTTGTCGTTTGTTGATGTGGTTTTTCAGGAATCTAATGATTAGTAGTTGTCGTTTGTTGATGTAGTTTTTCAGGAATCTAATGTTTAGTAGTTGTCGTTTGTTGATGTGGTTTTTCAGGAATCTAATGATTAGTAGTTGTCGTTTGTTGATGTGGTTTTTCAGGAATCTTAATGTTTAGTAGTTGTCGTTTGTTGATGTGGTTTTTCAGGAATCTAATGATTAGTAGTTGTCGTTTGTTGATGTAGTTTTTCAGGAATCTAATGTTTAGTAGTTGTCGTTTGTTGATGTGGTTTTTCAGGAATCTAATGTTTAGTAGTTGTCGTTTGTTGATGTGGTTTTTCAGGAATCTAATGATTAGTAGTTGTCGTTTGTTGATGTAGTTTTTCAGGAATCTAATGTTTAGTAGTTGTCGTTTGTTGATGTGGTTTTTCAGGAATCTAATGTTTAGTAGTTGTCGTTTGTTGATGTGGTTTTTCAGGAATCTAATGTTTAGTAGTTGTCGTTTGTTGATGTGGTTTTTCAGGAATCTAATGTTTAGTAGTTGTCGTTTGTTGATGTGGTTTTTCAGGAATCTAATGTTTAGTAGTTGTCGTTTGTTGATGTGGTTCAAAAGTGTTTCTCGTTTCTTGTTATTATATATATAGATAGATTTTTTTTTCATTTGAATTGTTTAACAACAGTCATTTTGGAAAGGAAATGTGAGCTTTTGCAATCACTTGGCGTCCGTCGTCGTCCGTCCATTGTCGTCGTCTGTCCGTCGTAAACTATTTCAAAGATCTTCTCCTCTGAAACTACTGAACCAATTCAAACCAAACTTCATCTAATTGATTCCTAGGGTATCTAGAATAAAGTTTGTGTTTTAATTCCCATTTCATCAAAAAACATGGCCGCCATGGCTAAAAATAGAATATAGGGGTAAAATGCAGTTTTTAGCTTATAACTCAAAAACCAAAGCATTTAGAGCAAATCTGACATGGGGGTAAAATTGTTTATCAGGTCAAGATCTATCTGCCCTGAAATTTTCAGATGAATCGGACAACCCGTTGTTGTTTAGGTTGCTGCCCCTGAATTGGTAATTTTAAGAAAATTTTGCTGTTTTTGGTTATTATCATGAATATTATTATAGATAGAGATAAACTGTAAACAGCAAAAATGTTCAGCAAAGTAAGATTTACAAATAAGTCAACATGACCGAAATGGTCAGTTGACCCCTTTAGGAGTTATGGCCCTTTATAGTCAATTTTTAACCATTTTCCGTAAATCTTAGTTATCTTACAAAAATCTTCTCCTCTGAAACTACTGGGCCAAATTGAACCAAACTTGGCAACAATCATCATTGGGGTAAGTAGTTTAAAAATTGTGTCAGGTGACCCGGCCAACCAACCAAGATGGCCACCATGGCTAAAAATAGAACATAGGAGTAAAATCAGTTTTTTTGGCTTATAACTCAAAAACCAAAGCATTTAGAGCAAATCTGACATGAAGTTAAATGGTTAATCAGGTCAAAATCTATCTGCCCTTAAATTTTCAGATGAATCAGACAACCGATTGTTAGGTTGCTGCCTCTGAACTGGTTATTTTAAGGAAATTTTGCTGTTTTTGGTTATTATCATGAATATTATAGATAGAGATAAGCTGTAAACAGCAAAAATGTTCAGCAAAGTAAGATTTACAAATAAGTCAACATGACCAAAATGGTCAGTTGACCCCTTTAGGAGTTATGGCCCTTTATAGTCAATTTTTAACCATTTTCTGTAAATTTTAGTTATCTTTTACAAAAATCTTCTCCTCTGAAACTACTAAGCCAAATTTAACCAAACATGGCCAAAATCACTATTAGGGTATTTAGTTTAAAAATTGTGTCTGGTGACAAGGCTTACCAACCAAGATGGCCGCCATTGCTAAAAATAGAACATAGGGGTAAAATGCAGTTTTTAGCTTATAACTCAAAAACCAAAGCATTTAGAGCAAATCTGACATGGGGTAAAATTGTTTATCAGGTCAAGATCTATCTGCCCTGAAATTTTCAGATGAATCGGACAACCTGTTGTTGAGTTGCCGCCCCTGAATTGGTAATTTTAAGGAAATTTTGCTGTTTTTGGTTATTATCTTGAATATTATTATAGATGTAGACAAACTGTAAACAGCAATAATGTAATGCTTGGGGTATACAATGTTTTTTTATACTTTCATCATAAATTATATTATGACCACGAGACAAACGAGAAATTTCAGTGTGTCCACTCTTGTTTTTATACGACCGCAAAAATTTTAATTTTTCGTTGTATATTGCTATCACGTTGGCGTCGTCGTCGTCTCCCTGCGTCGTCTTGCATCGTCGTCGTCGTCCGAATACTTTTAGTTTTCGCACTCTAAGTTTAGTAAAAGTGAATAGAATTAAATCAATGAAATTTTAACACAAAAGGAAGGTTGGGATTGATTTTGGGAGTTTTGGTCCCAACATTTTAGGAATTAGGGGCCAAAAAGGGCCCAAATAAGCATTTTCTTGGTTTTCGCACTATAACTTTAGTTTAAGTGAATAAAAATCTATGAAATTTTGACACAAGGTTTATGACCACAAAAAAAAGGTTGGGATTGATTTTGGGAGTTTTGGTTCCTAGTTTAGGAATTAGGGGCCAAAAAAGGGCCCAAATAAGCATTATTCTTGGTTTTCGCACAATAACTTTAGTATAAGTTAATAGAAATCTATGAAATTTAAACACAAGGTTTATGACCATAAAGGGAAGGTTGGGTTTGATTTTGGCAGTTTTGGTCCCAACAGTTTAGGAATAAGGGGCCCAAAGGGTCCAAAATTGAACTTTGTTTGATTTCATCAAAAATTGAATAATTGGGGTTCTTTGATATGCCGAATCTAACTGTGTATGTAGATTCTTAATTTTTGGTCCCGTTTTCAAATTGGTCTACATTAAGGTCCAAAGGGTCCAAAATTAAACTTAGTTTAATTTTAACAAAAATTGAATGCTTGGGGTTCTTTGATATGCTGAATCTAAAAATGTACTCAGATTTTTTATTATTGGCCCAGTTTTCAAGTTGGTCCAAATCGAGGCCAAAATTAAACTTTGTTTGATTTCATCAAAAATTGAATAATTCGGGTTCTTTGATATGCCAAATCTAACTGTGTATGTAGATTCTTAATTTTTGGTCCCGTTATCAAATTGGTCTACATTAAAGTCCAAAGGGTCCAAAATTAAACTAAGTTTGATTTTAACAAAAATTGAATTCTTGGGCTTTTTTGATATGCTGAATCTAAACATGTACTTAGATTTTTGATTATGGGCCCAGTTTTCAAGTTGGTTCAAGTCAGGATCCAAAATTATTATATTAAGTTTTGTGCAATAGCAAGAAATTTTCAATTGCACAGTATTCACCAATAGCAAGAAATCTTCAATTGCACAGTATTGTGCAATAGCAAGAAATTTTCAATTGCACAGTATTGCGCAATAGCAAGAAATCTTCAATTGCACAGTATTGTGCAATAGCAAATATTTTCAATTACTCAGTATTGCGCAATAGCAAGAAATATCTAATTGCAATTTCAATTGGAGTTATCTAAAATTCTTTGTCCAGAATAGTAGTTGAATCAACTTAAATCATTGTTTTATACAATATAAAATGTATATTCACTTTTTCTACCAACTGATAAATTAAAACAATCTTTACCATTCAGTGATAACAAGCACTTTATTTTACATTTTAATTTTTTATGATGTATTTAAATGAGTAGTTATTGTTGCAAACTCCATTAGAAATTTGAATTGAGATCAGTTTTGGAAAAAGGGAAAGGGGGATGTGAAAACAAATGGGGGTGGGGGGTTAAATTTTTCTTATTTAAGATTTCATAAATAAAAAGAAAATTTCTTCAAAAATTTTTTGAGAGGATTAATATTCAACAGCATAGTGAATTGCTCAAAGGCAAAAAAAAATATTTTAAGTTCATTAGACCACATTCATTCTGTGTCAGAAACCTATGCTGTGTCAACTATTTAATCACAATCCAAATTTAGAGCTGAATCCAGCTTGAATGTTGTGTCCATACTTGCCCCAACCGTTCAGGGTTCAACCTCTCCGGTTGTATAAAGCTGCGCCCTGCGGAGCATCTGGTTGCTTTTGAAGAAGATATGACAGAATCAAAGAACCATTTATATAAATTGAAAACCCAAAATAATCATTGATGGAAGATTTAAGCAAAAAATTTAAGGTGAGCAATTCAGGCTCTTGAGAGCCTCTTGTTAGGGTTCTTTATAGCTTACTGTTGTGAACTAAGGCTCTGTGTTAAAGGCTGCAGTTTGACCTATAATGGTTTACTTTTACAAATTGTGACTTGGATGGAGTGTTGTCTCATTCGCACTCATATCATATCTTCTTATATCTATAAATTGTGAGTTCAGTTGTATTTTATGTATATATATAGAGATGAGCAGATGATCATTTCTGTACACTAAAAAGAATACTTCATGTATTGTATCAGAGATCCTTGTAAAAAAGTTGTTTAATTCCTACGGCAAGGTAACACCTCCTGAAACGAAAGCTTATTTTTATAAGCTATAGTTAGAGGAGGGGATAAGGTCTCTGCGCAATGCTAGGCGGTGTTGTCGTAGAAGTTAGAAATAAAAAGTACAGGTTCCAGCCCCGGCACCAGGGAGGAAGTTACAAATCAAATCTATATATATATATATATATATATATATAAAAAGTGCCTAGAAAATCAACCTAACGATGTTGGAGTAAATTTGATTCGTAACTTCCTCCCCGGCGCCGGGGCTGGAACCTGTACTTTTTATTTCTAACTTCTATGACAACACCGCCTAGCATTGCGCAGAGACCTTATCCCCTCCTCTAACTCTAGCTTATAAAAATAAGCTTTCGTTTCGGGAGGTGTTACCTTGTCGTAGGAATTAAACAAGGATCTCTGATATAATACACGAAGTATTCTTTTTAGTGTACAGAAATGATCATCTACTCATCTCTTCAGTATAATTACAGGATGCTAAACTATTTTTAGAAGCATACAATCACTGTAAATTCATATATGTATATCTCTGTCTATGTGTAGTGACAACTGCAAATTATACCTTGTCCATCGGATTTCTTATGATTAAGAAATACCAGGCGTTAGAATATGTATAAAGTGCCTAGAAAATCAACCTAACGATGTTAGAGTAGATTTGATTCGTAACTTCCTCCCCGGCGCCGGGGCTGGAACCTGTACTTTATATATATATATATATATATATATATATATATATATGAATTCATTTTCTCCTGTTCTACAGACAATTTATAGCATGAATAGTGCATTTACATAATATGTTAGAAACTGTAAGCTTTGTAATATTTGTGCTGTTTGTTCTTTGTGAGGGCCTCAAGGTAGATTAGTGAAAGCTTATTGAGTCACCCTCTTTTAATAAAGTCATTACTTACTTACTTACTTACCTATAGGTACATTTTGTCCTGATGCTTTTTAAACCCCTACTTGACAGAAGAAATATAAAGGAATAACTTTATTGTAAATAATATTCTATATCATATGTGAAGTGATAAGAGGCTGTTAAATGACAGCAAAATTGATTTTTTTGTTCGAACTCTTTGAACAGTTGAGCAAAGATGGACACAACATTTTAGCCTAAAACAGCTCTTGCTCTTAATTTGATTTGTGATTGAATATTTGATACAGCATAGATTTGTGACCCAAAATGAATGTGGTCAAAGGACAGAAAACATTGAAATTTTACATTTACCTATTATGGTCTAATATCCAAAATCTTTTTAAATACATTGTTAGAATCAGCATGTCAAAGAACCTCCAATTTGTTTTTCTAAATTTAATTAACTATTTCTGTTCAAAGGGAAATAACTCAAACTTATTTACCTGAACCAGTTATGTGATAAAACCACTTCTCTAAATATTAGATAATTATGATATTTACAAATTATAAACAAATAAAATTAACAGTTCACTATATTTTTCTTTCAATTATCACAAACTAATTTAGATCTGCAACTTATCTATCAATGTCAACAACTTTATCTACGCAATGTACTGTTATGAAATATATATCCTTTAATAAAAATAGAAAAATAGATTATTATCTTATGAAAATGATATTTGCAAATCTGAACCCACAAACAGGATCAAGTAAAAATGAATGTCAACGCACACAATATAAATACATTACAAAATAACAACTATGACACCATCTTCAAAACGCATATGACGATTTAGTTTCTTGGCTGCAGTTAAAAAATGGAAACATATTTTTTAATTTTTTTCTCTCTATATTTTAGACCGACGGACAGTGTGCACTAGACCTTAATTTACACTTTTACACTAACAATGAGTTGTCGCAGCGAGACACAGGACTTCGCGGAACTCAAATATTTTTGTTAAAGAGTAAATTTATGGATTTTAATACAACATTGAACCAGAGACATACATACACATATGTGTATATATGTCTCTGATTGAACCTACTAACACATGCAGCCTCAAAATTCACTCTCAAAAATATGTCGCAACTTAAAAAAAAATATCGGAATTTTTTTAAGAGAGATTAAAACTTAAAATAGGATGTGAAGCTAAGTATATATAAGATATTTTATAAATATCGGAAACATCAATAATTGTGTTAACATCCTTGTTTTGTAGGATTAAATATTTTAATATTTTAAATCATTTTACAACTGACTGCGCTCAAGTAACTTTACAAACTAATAGTTAAAATCAATACATAGATATCTTCTATTCAATAACATTAAATATCGAGATAATTCATACGTAACAGACCAATAGTGACGTACTAAAGAAGGTAAGTAAGATTTATTTTGTTTGGATTTGACAATAGATCGAGTTCCGTGTCTAGACATGGCCACCATTCTCAGGTCGTACTTTTACAATGACTTTCCCTCTACAATAAAACGAGTGTCGTGTATAGGCATGGCCACCATTTTCAAGTCGTACTTTTACAGAGTATATTTTAAGACATATTCGTCAGTCTTTTTAGACCGTACTTAGCATAATCTGGTCAATACTCTTAGACCGTACTTATACGCTGTCTGTAGGGACGGATCAAGCCATTCTTAGGCAGCAACCATTTGATTTTCGGGGGGGGGGGCGGGGGGGGGGGGGGGTGGGGGCTATGGTTTTTTTTGGGAAAATAAGTTTGTTTCCGGTTTTTGGAGAAAAAAATAATTTTGTTTTTGATTCTGAGAAAAAAACCCGATCCGGCCCCAAGTCAATCCGGCCCCAAGTCGTTCCGGGCCACGTCGATCCGGCCCCATAATAAAATATGAATAGACTATATTCACTATATGGAGGAATTTGTGACAAATTTGAACTGTATAAACGGAATTTGCAAAAAGTGTCGATGATGGATCACAACAGGTAAGCGAAGTATTGAAGTACCAGTTAAAGAACTATTTTAAATCGATATAAAACTGAGTGTTAGTTTAGTCTTAGATGCATGATTTTTTATTAGTTGTTAGTGGCTTTGAACTATAGTTATTGTGTCTATTTGTACAGCAGCTCCAATGATATTTTAAAATGTGAAGATATTTTCAAAGTTGACTTTGAATGTCATGGCGATTTTTATTTTATTTACTTCTCACACAGAGTAGCTAAATAAATATTTACAGTCCAATGGAACCGTAAAAATTTAACTCATCATTAATGTCTTGTTTAACCAAATCATTAGTCTATAATTGGTTTAATTATTCAATAACTGTCTGATGATTGTGAACTAAGGTAATGCCAATCGTAATCACTTAATTCAATCAAATCCTGATTAATTAAAGTTACGTTATCAACAAGGTCTCTGTAGTTTGATCTTTTGTTTGGTGTTTGGTGTTTATATAATAATAATTAATTGCATTTTTTTCAGGTAACATCAGAGGCTTCTATAACACATGTTACACTTGTTTTTCTTTTGTAATATCGAATATAGTCAATTTATTTTTCTTAAAATTGACATACTTTGAATAGTTGTGTGTAGATAAAAAAAACCAAGTAATATGAGTATCCATTATTCTTTATTGCAAGAAAATAACAAACCAATGACACTAAATGCACATGTTGGTCCCATAACACACAAGGAAAAGCCATTGTGATATAAAAACAAACGCATTCTGTCTTCTCTTTTATAGAAAGGACTAGGCAAATCAAACAACATTTCTCAAGTTGAGAATTTTAAGAACTTAAAAGAAAAACAAAATTTGTATGTATCAGCTTGGGGCTCGGCCTGTACCGTTGTATATGTAGCTATTTGTTACAACACAAGATAAGACGTATTGGATCACAGTCGGCGTTTTACGTTTCCGCAAAAAAAGTCAATGTTTTCGGAAATAAATACCTTACTTTTCCGCGAAAATAGTAACCATTCCGGAAAAAATATATTAAAGATAATTAATCTGAGTACCTTGTACCGTTGATTGTAGGAGCATGAAATTTTTGTAAAAGCAGTATGCATTGCGCATTTAAAGTCAATTTATCTACCTCGGGCTGGAAATTTAGTCTTCGGGTTGTGCACAAATCAATAAGCAGATCTCACATTTTGATAAAAAGTGGAAGTAACACAAACACAAGAGGAATGAAGTTGCCATTTTACACCCATGTATCGAATAGTTAACCGTGCCATCCATGCAAATATCACTTGAGTTATTTCATTACATAGACAATCATAGACATTTCAAGTTGGCGAAACACAAAAATATAACGATTCCGACATCATCATCTTTCACTAAGGTGAAACTTTCATATTTTTTTTACTTCTAGTATATTGTAGATAGAAGATCAGAACCCTTTTTGTATGCTCATCTAAAGAAAATATTTTTCAAAGGCCTTTTTTTTTTTTACTGTACACCATACACCTTTTACCTTATAATAAAAAAAAATCAGAAACATTTATGAATTACAATTAATATATATCTTTATTCTTATTCCTTATAAATATATTTTTTATTGGGGCCGGATCGACTTGGGACGGATCGACTTGGGCCGGATCGACCCGAAAGACCGTACGTATACGCTGTCTTCAGGGACGGATCCAGTCATTCTTACTCAGACTGTAGTTATACGCTGTCTGCAGGGACGGATCCAGTCATTCTTACTCAGACAGTAGTTATACGCTGTCTGCAGGGACGAATCCAGTCATTCTTACTCTTCGACCGTACTTATACGCTGTCTGCAGGGACGGATCCAGCCATTCTTACTCTGAGACCGTACTTATACGCTGTCTGCAGGGATGGATCCAGTCATTCTTACTTTTAGCCCGTACTTATACGCTGTCCGCAGGGACGGATCCAGTCGTTCTTACTCTTAAACCGTACTTATACGCTGTCTGCAGGGACGGAACCAGCCGTTCTTACTCTGAGACCGTACTTATACGCTGTCTGCAGGGATAGATCCAGCAATTCTTACTCTGAGACCGTACTTATACGTTGTCTGTAGGGACGGATCCAGCCATTCTTACTCTGAGACCGTAGTTTATACGTTGTCTGCAGGGACGGATCCAGCCATTCTTAAGAAGGGGTCCAAATCCAGGAGAAAGAGGGGTTTCCAACAACCGTACCCGCCCCCCCCCCAAAAAAAAACCTGGACCCACTACGTTAGAAATCCGGCCAGTATTATCAAACCATACTTGTAAGATCTTGTAAACACTCTGTTAGAAATCTGACCAGTATTCTCAAACTGTACTTATACACCAGTCTGTAAAAGATCTTGTCAGTATTCTCAAACCGTACTTATACACTAGTCTGTAAAAGATCTTGTTAGTATTCTCAGACCGTACTTATACAACAGTGTGTTAAAGATCTTGTCCGTATTCTCAGACCGTACCGTACGGTTATACACCAGTCTGTTCATAATCGGACCAATACTCTTAAACCGTACCTATATATATGCTGTCTATTAGAAATCTTACCAGTATTTTATTCTAATACCGTACTAATAAAAGTCTTTAACCGTATGTTACTTTTGTATTCATAGTATGTTCGAAATATGGTCTGTATTAGTCTGTTCAAAATCTGGTCATTAGTTTCAGACCGTATACTTACTACAGTCTGTTTGAAATCTTGCCAGTCAGTGTTTTCAGGCCGTGTTTAAATCTATAAGTCGTGAATATTGCAAGTTGTTGTCATCGATCCCCCTTTTTGATGTCTTTCCATCCTTCCTCTCTCTTTCATTGGCAAATATCTGTATATAACATTTTGTCAATTCACATGACATGCTTTTTGTTGTTTCATAACCATGTTAGATTAACCGAAAGTCTATTTTAATTCCGGATACACACTACTATGGCCAGGTAACACCTCTCATGGGTTTGTAGATGAACTTTTACAAGGCTAATTTCTGTCCCTATCATACACTAATTTTTACAGTGACAGTTTTATCATTCGAATGGTTTTAAAATGTAACAGCACACACGTATAGACAACTCAACATATTTCTATTTAGAGTCTAAAAAACGAACAGACTTCGATTAATTGGATCTGCCCCTTATATATATATCATATTAGATATTTAAAATAAATTAGAAAAAAAGATTTAAACAACAGATTTCGATCAATTGATTTTTCTTTAAAGATGATCGTCAAATCTTTTGTAATTAAGTCATCACGACAATCACGTGACATAGATTGACGTCTTCATCATCTGTTACAGTGACATCAAATAATGTTTCACGATCATATGTGTTTGTCATGGATAAATACGTGTACAAGATTCGATTATAACTTGTGAGTAATTTTAAATTACTGTTTTCCTAAGTAACACGAGTAAGGCACCGTCCAGCTATTTATCTTTTTTTATTGGTCTTGACAGTCCGTTATTGAAATATTTTTTTTAATGTTTCTTATTAAAGATAAAATTTGTGTTTTGTTCCGAGAAAATATTTCATGCTTTCCCCCTCTGCATCCCACAACAAATGAATGGTCGGTGCATCTTAAGCGTCCCCCCTCCCCATCCCACAACAAATGAATGGTCGGTGCATCTTAAGCGTCTCCCCCTCCCATCCCACAACAAATGAATGGTCGGTGCATCTTAAGCGTCCCCCCTCCCCATCCCACAACAAATGAATGGTCGGCGCATCTTAAGCGTCTCCCCCTCCCATCCCACAACAAATGAATGGTCGGTGCATCTTAAGCGTCCCCCCTCCCCATCCCACAACAAATGAATGGTCGGTGCATCTTAAGCGTCTCCCCCTGCCCATCCCACAACAAATGAATTGTCGGTGCATCTTAAGCGTCTCCCCCTCCCCATCCCTCAACAAATGAATGGTCGGTGCATCTTAAGCGTCCCCCCTCCCCATCCCACAACAAATGAATGGTCGGTGCATCTTAAGCGTCTCCCCCTGCCCATCCCACAACAAATGAATGGTCGGTGCATCTTAAGCGTCCCCCCTCCCCATCCCACAACAAATGAATGGTCGGTGCATCTTAAGCGTTCCCCCTGCCCATCCACAACAAATGAATTGTCGGTGCATCTTAAGCGTCTCCCCCTCCCATCCCACAACAAATGAATGGTCGGTGCATCTTAAGCGTCCCCCTCCCCATCCCACAACAAATGAATGGTCGGTGCATCTTAAGCGTCTCCCCCTGCCCATCCCACAACAAATGAATGGTCGGTGCATCTTAAGCGTCTCCCCTGCCCATCCCACAACAAATGAATGATCGGTGCATCTTAAGCGTCTCCTCCTCCCCATCCCACAACAAATGAATGGTCGGTGCATCTTAAGCGTCTCCCCCTCCCCATCCCACAACAAATGAATGGTCGGTGCATCTTAAGCGTCTCCCCCTGCCCATCCCACAACAAATGAATGATCGGTGCATCTTAAGCGTCTCCCCCTGCCCATCCCACAACAAATAAATGGTCGGTGCATCTTTAGCGTCTCCCCCTCCCATCCCACAACAAATGAATGGTCGGCGCATCTTAAGCGTCTCCCCCTGCCATCCCACAACAAATGAATTGTCGGTGCATCTTTAGCGTCTCCCCCTCCCATCCCACAACAAATGAATGGTCGGTGCATCTTAAGCGTCTCCCCCCATCCCACAACAAATGAATTGTCGGTGCATCTTTAGCGTCTCCCCCTGCCCATCCCACAACAAATGAATGGTCGGTGCATCTTAAGCGTCTCCCCCCCCCATCCCACAACAAATGAATGATCGGTGCATCTTAAGCGTCTCCTCCTCCCATCCCACAACAAATAAATGGTCGGTGCATCTTTAGCGTCTCCCCCTCCCCATCCCATAACAAATGAATGGTCGGCGCATCTTAAGCGTCTCCCCCTCCCCATCCCACAACAAATGAATGGTCGGTGCATCTTAAGCGTCCCCCTCCCCATCCCACAACAAATAAATGGTCGGTGCATCTTTAGCGTCTCCCCCTCCCCATCCCACAACAAATAAATGGTTGGCGCATCTTAAGCGTCTCCCCCTCCCCATCCCACAACAAATGAATGGTCGGCGCATCTTAAGCGTCTCCCCCTCCCCATCCAAAAACAAATGAATGGTCGGTGCATCTTTAGCGTCTCCCCCCATCCCACAACAAATGAATGGTCGGTGCATCTTAAGCGTCTCCCCCATCCCACAACAAATGAATGGTCGGTGCATCTTAAGCGTCTCCCCCTCCCCATCCCACAACAAATGAATGGTTGGTGCATCTTAAGCGTCTCCCCCTCCCATCCCACAACAAATGAATGGTCGGTGCATCTTAAGCGTCTCCCCCTCCCATCCCACAACAAATGAATGGTCGGTGCATCTTAAGCGTCTCCCCCTCCCCATCCCACAACAAATGAATGGTCGGTGCATCTTAAGCGTCTCCCCCTCCCCATCCCACAACAAATGAATGGTCGGTGCATCTTAAGCGTCTCCCCCTCCCCATCCCACAACAAATGAATGGTCGGTGCATCTTAAGCGTCTCCCCCTCCCCATCCCACAACAAATGAATGGTCGGTGCATCTTTAGCGTCTCCCCCCTCCCCATCCCACAACAAATGAATGGTCGGTGCATCGTAAGCGTCCCCCCCCCCCTCCCCATCCCACAACAAATGAATGATCGGTGCATCTTAAGCGTCTCCCCCTCCCCATCCCACAACAAATGAATGGTCGGTGCATCTTAAGCGTCTCCCCCTCCCCATCCAACAACAAATGAATGGTCGGTGCATCTTAAGCGTCTCCCCCTCCCCATCCCACAACAAATGAATGGTCGGTGCATCTTAAGCGTCTCCCCCTCCCCATCCCACAACAAATGAATGGTCGGTGCATCTTAAGCGTCTCCCCCTCCCCATCCCACAACAAATGAATGGTCGGTGCATCTTAAGCGTCTCTCCCCTGCCCATCCCACAACAAATGAATGGTCGGTGCATCTTAAGCGTCTCCCCCTCCCATCCCACAACAAATGAATGGTCGGTGCATCTTAAGCGTCTCCCCCTCCCCATCCCACAACAAATGAATGGTCGGTGCATCTTAAGCGTCTCCCCCTCCCCATCCCACAACAAATGAATGGTCGGTGCATCTTAAGCGTCTCCCCTCCCCATCCCACAACAAATGAATCGTCGGCCCATCTTAAGCGTCTCCCCCTCCCCATCCCACAACAAATGAATGGTCGGTGCATCTTTAGCGTCTCCCCCCATCCCACAACAAATGAATGATCGGTGCATCTTAAGCGTCTCCCCCTGCCCATCCCACAACAAATGAATGGTCGGTGCATCGTAAGCGTCTCCCCCTCCCATCCCACAACAAATGAATGGTCGGTGCATCTTAAGCGTCTCCCCCTGCCCATCCCACAACAAATGAATGGTCGGTGCATCGTAAGCGTCTCCCCCTCCCATCCCACAACAAATGAATGGTCGGTGCATCGTAAGCGTCTCCCCTCCCATCCCACAACAAATGAATGGTCGGTGCATCTTAAGCGTCTCCCCCTCCCCATCCCACAACAAATGAATGGTCGGTGCATCTTAAGCATCTCCCCGTCCCCATCCCACAACAAATGAATGGTCGGTGCATCTTAAGCGTCTCCCCCTCCCATCCCACAACAAATGAATGGTCGGTGCATCTTAAGCGTCTCCCCCTCCCCATCCCACAACAAATGAATGGTCGGTGCATCTTAAGCGTCTCCCCCTCCCCATCCCACAACAAATGAATGGTCGGTGCATCTTAAGCGTCTCCTCCTCCCCATCCCACAACAAATGAATGGTCGGTGCATCTTAAGCGTCTCCCCCTCCCATCCCACAACAAATGAATGGTCGGTGCATCTTAAGCGTCTCCCCCTCCCCATCCCACAACAAATGAATGGTCGGTGCATCTTAAGCGTCTCCTCCTCCCCATCCCACAACAAATGAATGATCGGTGCATCTTAAGCGTCTCCCCCTGCCCATCCCACAACAAATGAATGGTCGGCGCATCTTAAGCGTCTCCCCCTCCCCATCCCACAACAAATGAATGGTCGGTGTATCTTAAGCATCTCCCCCTCCCCATCCCACAACAAATGAATGGTCGGTGCATCGTAAGCGTCTTCCCCTCCCATCCCACAACAAATGAATGGTCGGCGCATCTTAAGCGTCTCCTCCTCCCCATCCCACAACAAATGAATGGTCGGTGCATCTTAAGCGTCTGGACGAATGAGATCGACGTTAAAAACGAGTTGAACCCCTGGCTTATCCGTAAGAATACTGTATTTAGTACGAGGCTTCAGACGAGATCGTCTAACTTGTTGAAACACGAAAGTTCTTCATTTGCTTTTTTTTTGTAAGAGCGCTGCTTTCAGACCGAGGATTTGGTCTGGACCGTACTATCCATGTTTTTTTCACAATAAAACGGTGTCACATGAAGCTACTCTCCATGCACCTGAAAATACATGATTCCTTTGCAACAAATTTGATATTCCTAATACCATGTGTCATACCCCGCCCCCCCCCCCCCCCCCCTCCTATAACATCCATGCACCTTCATTTTTCAGTAGCAGTCCACATTTCCTAACCTTCCTTTATCTCTGTCCCTGTGCAACCATACTTATGCAGTGGATGTTAAGTTAATGTGTTCTTGTCCTATACTATATATATCATAATGTAATATTTGCTACTGGACGTTGTGCAACAAACGTTCAATAAATCTTTTAAACGTTCTACCTGGGCTCTGTTGTTCATCTTGTCATTATTTAAACGATTGATTATATTTAATGACATAACGAGTCGTTCATTTTCTGGTGTTCAACAATATTTTACGACAAGTTGAACAACATGATAATCACTGGTGTTAAACTGATAACCATAACTGGAATTACGACGATCCCAATATGCAGCAGAAATAGATATTATATTTCAGTCATTTTTCTCAAATGTAGCATGTTTTCGGTCAATAGTTACTCAGTTTCAAGGTTTTTCTATACCATTAAATCATATTTGAATCGTAACGGTGCACTATAATTGTCTTAGCGCCTAAATATTCCCGTCGAAAAATTCGGGATGATAATCGTAATTCCAAAACTTGAGTGATTATCGTAATTTCGGTAGTAGAAACTGAGAAGATAATCGTAACTGCGATAGTGGTTGATTGATATTAACACTGAGGGGAGGACAGGGGTAAGGGAGACAGGGAGAAAGGAGGTAGGAGAAAGGAGAAAGGGGGTGGGAGAAAGGAGAAAGGGGGTAGGAGAAAGGAGAGGAAGGCTGGGAGAAAGGAGAAAAAGTTGGAGAAAGGAGAAAAAATAAAATATCTCTCCTTTTAAAAAATGATCTAATATTTCAAGAAAAAATATCTCAAAAGGAGATGTTTTATTCTAATGGGAGAAAGGAGAACGGGGGTAGGAGAAAGGAGAAGAGGGGTGGGAGAAGGGAGAAGGGTACCCCCCTGTCCTCCCCCTCAACACTGAACACTGTCTATCTATATATATATATAATACATGTAATAGCATATGTTGAAAATATGGTGATGAATTAATCACGGAAACGTTTTAACATCTTATAACATTTCTTTTTGTGCATATGATATGATTAATAGTTCTAATGTATACAGCTACATACTAGTATATCATAAAATTGGAATGGGAAAGTGGGGACAAGCCTCAAGATATTTGGAAATGGGGAAACGCAAACTATGTTAGAATACAGAAAACTCCAGGAACTAGGAATGATACAAAATATGGGAATGAGCGAAACTTTTAAAGATTTGTATCCGTAATTTTGTTGATACTTGTAAAATACCATAAGAGTTTTATTTGGTTAATGTATGGTATAAAAAGATGTTATGTCCAAATCAAGTTTAAATCCTTGAACATTTTACAGATTGAATCCACTAAATACATTACATGTAAATCTGTTGTAATGTTTAAATAAAATAAAATTAAATATTTAAAGCCTTGTTTTACCAAAGGCATTGATCTTTATTATAATATCCACCATTTTTGTTGATAGCTTTACGTCAATGTATGTATTTTATTTATTGTAGATATATGAGATCAATGGGTTTAAGCATTCATTTTTGTGGAAAATAAGGGAACGGTATGAAACAAGAACCAACGTTTATCATGTAAGTATTAAATTATAAACGATATCGTATTCATTCGCGGTTTTAGATAAATGTATGGAGGGCTGTTATAAGTTAACTACATTTGATGCCCGGAGTGATGCAAGTATCAAACAATAAACGATAGCGTATACATTCGAGAATTAAATGTGTATACAGAGGGCTGATATTGGTCAGCAATATGATAGTGGTGCAAGTATTAATTGATTATAATGGATGTGAAGGTTGACTATATTGCACACTTTTACAAATTCGTGATATGAGAATGATTCATTTGGTACCATAACCATTTCGTACCATTGCCATTTCGTACCTGAAAATAACAATTTCGCACCAGGAACTTGTCATTTCCTTCCATGACCATAGATTAATTCGTAGCGTAAGAAACTATTTCGTACCATAATGACCAATTTCATACCGTATGGAAAAAATGGCTGTAGCATTTCGTACCAACAAGTATAACTTATTTCAAAAATAGCTTACAATGCATTTGGTATGAAATGTTCAACATTATTATCTTACATATGCAACGAAATGATATACCTTACATTCTCAAAAATGATACGAAAGGGTAACCATTATAATTCTTCCATTTGGCACGAAATGGTATAATGTTCCATATGCATAGTACGCAATGGTTTACATTTTAATTCTTTTATATGATACGAAATGGTATACATTTTAATTCTTCTATATGGTACGAAATGGTATACATTTTAATTCTTCCATATGGTACGAAATGATTTTGGTACAAAATAACAAAGATTCACTGTACAACAATCCACTTTGATGATTTTTTTACATCTCAAAAAATAAAAAAAGCATGCTTTAAAAATTGACAAACATGTAATTGAATTTAAAAAAATCAATTACCGGTTTTAGACATGGCAGAATTAATGTGCTAACATATAATGGAGATACTTTCTGATTTTATAAAATTTAAAAATTAAATAATTCCCGAAATGTTTGTACTTAAATTGCATGTAAAACAAAACCCCACTACATGTCCTTTACTTTATGTACATCTGGTTTTGTTTGGTAGTCGCATGTCAGAGTTTACATTAATCAGCGTGTCTATCCATCCGTCCATGTGTCCGTTAAGGAATCCGTCCGTCCGTCTGTCAGTGTTTACATTAATCAGCGTGTCTATCCATCCGCCCATGTCTCCGTTAAGGAATCCGTCCGTCCGTCTATCAGTGTTTACATTAATCAGCGTATTTATCCATCCGTCCTTATGTCCGGTAAGGAATCCGTCCGTCCGTCTGTCAGTGTTTACATTAATCAGCGTGTCTATCCATCCGCCCATGTCTCCGTTTAGGAATCCGTCCGTCCGTCTGTCAGTGTTTACATTAATCAGCGTATTTATCCATCCGTCCATGTGTGGATTAAGGAATCCATCCGTCCGTCTGTCAGTGTTTACATTAATCAGCGTGGTTTCAATCCGTCCATATGTCCGTTAAGGAGTCCGTCCGTCTGTCAGTGTTTACATTAATCAGCGTATTTATCAATCCGTCCATGTCTCCGTTAAGGATTCCGTCCGTCCGTCTGTCAATGTTTACATTAATCAGCGTGTCTATCCACCCGTCCATATGTCCGATAAGGAATTCGTACGTCCGTCTGTCAGTGTTTACATTAATCAGCGTGTCTATCCATCCGTCCATGTCTCCGTTTAGGAATCCGTCCGTCCGTCTGTCAGTGTTTACATTAATCAGCGTGTCTATCCATCCGTCCATGTGTGGATTAAGGAATCCGTCCGTCCGTCTGTCAGTATTTACAATAATCAGCGTGTCTATCCATCCGCCCATGTCTCCGTTTAGGAATCCGTCCGTCCGTCTGTCAGTGTTTACATTAATCAGCGTGACTATCCATTCGCCCATGTTTCCGTTTAGGAATCCGTCCGTCCATCTGTCAGTCAATCCGTCAAAACATGTGTTTTCTACCTTTAAAACACCTTGGAGTTCGAATATGAAACTTGATAATTATGAATTAAGAATGGAAATATTGAATATGTCAAAGAGACAACAACTCGACAAAAGAGTAGATGTATGTTGGCATGAATATTCACCACTGTTACATGTGTTAGAGGCAGGGTATATCGCAAACACTTTGTTTAACTTAGTCACCATTTTTCAAACATTGTTTCGTGACTTCGATGGAGAGTTGCATACTAAATCTTCCTTATGTTTATATACATTGAAAGTCATGGTCAATTTTAAGTTAAACTTACTACACTAATTAATCCTGTGCATAAATTGTCCAAACCCGCTTGTCAGGATGAGGTGGGGCTCGTGTAGTTACACATTCTTAAGTTTCTTATGTATATAGGGTTTAGTTGACTTGTTTGTTTTTTAGTCTTTTCTTTTTGAACACATGTTTTGCCGATGCATTACAAGGGTTAGTTTTCCAAATTAATGAATCTATATTCTTTACAATTGTTTTTCAGGAAGTTGGAACCGAAATTGAAACAACTTGCAATAGTTGGACTAATATTTGGGAGTTTATTTTTACAATGGAACGGTACTAAATGTTTGATAGAAGGAGAGGATCTGTTTGAGGACAAATGGACCATCAAAAGTCTCCTGCCTTCAGCAGCCATTGAACTGGTATTCATTCTAGTAGCGTTCAAAACAGAGGAGTTCCGAATGATTGTTGATAATTCCGAAGCGATTACAATTTTCTTTTTCCTCCATGTACTATCAAGTGGTCTGTTGAAATATTACGACAATGTACCTCTTGTAGACAGAGGGACGGACATATATCCACCTCTTATACCAATCATTGTACTGATCTGTCTTGTTATTTGTAAAGGAGCTCGAATACAACATATCACCATGGTTACCACTGGTCTGCTGTCTTTAGGCGCATTGTTTGTATCGCTTGGTGTCAATAAAGATTTCACCATGAATAGAATAGATTACTTATCGTTTTCCTCTGTTTTTACAATTGTGTTGAAGCTGATATGCCTTAAACATTTTAAAGATCAAAACATCAAGGTCACACTACGTCTGAGAGCTATTGGTATATTCTTTGCCGGAACTATTGTTGTGATTGTACCCGTTTTAGAATTTACGAACAAATCTAACTTGGGGACGTTTATGCTAGTGTCATCTATGTCTGGTTTAGCTTCTGTGACAGTGTTATACTTATTATATAATCACGTGATGTGTACAAAAACAGTTTTAGAGACATCCGGGTATCTTATGATGGGATACCTATTGCATCAAATACTAGAAAGTGAATCTATAAACATTCTTCCTGTTTTATTTGGTACTTGTGTTTTGATTGCTACATATATCTGGCACGTGCAGAAGCAACACGACGATTCCAAAGCACCATTTATAGGTAAGAAACGGCACTTGTCCTGCCACAATAAAAATAAAAAAAAACACTTTTAATTTCAAATTGATTGTCCTGCCAAGATAAAGAAATCGAAACGATGTAAATTAAAATTCCAAGAAATCGTTTGCTAACGTCTATAATATAAAAAAAAACCAACAAATTATTGATGCTGCAGAATTTAGAAACAAAACTATTCAAATGTTGTATTCTTGCTAGTTTTTGTATGCTTGTTTATTGAATTTTTTGGTTTTTTAATTTTCAGCTACAACCCAAAAAACTAAAAAATCTTTATAAAGCACAGTACGCAACATTTAGAGAACTACAATTCAGGTTTGTCACTGTTGATAGGAAAGCACGATCAACACATTTCCTTGACTGAAACATTATTCTTATATAGTACTTTACGTACTTTGATTTACTTTCTTTGAGTTACTTCCCTTTAATATCAGTCTGATATGATTTATGTAAACCCCATATATCATTTGTATCATTATTCGTATGGAATACAAATGAACACGCTGCTTCTTAATTTGTCATTCTTATTATCGCCATTCGGCTCTAGAGAATATTATTAGTGAATATATAATAACGACTGTCATACAAATGAGAGGTTTAGCAAGCTATAAAAACAAGTTCAATCCACCATTTTCTACATCTATATCAAGTCAGGAATATGACAGTTGTTATCCATTCGTTTGATGTGTTTGAGTTTTTGATTTTGTCATTTGATTATGGACTTTCCGTTTTCAATTTTCCTCGGAGTTAAGTATTTTTGTGATTTTACTTTTTACATTGACAATTACAAAAAAAATTAAGCTTGCAATTCTTTTTATTAAAATTATGTTATACTATTGAAAATACACTCATTATAGATACCAGGATTGATCTGTATTTGCATCAGACGCGCGTTTTGTTTACAAAATGCTCACCAGTGACGCTCGAATAAAAAAAGTTGAAAAAGCCTAAATACAGTACGAAGTCGGAGAGTATTGAGAACCAAAAATTCTAGGAGTTTTGCCAACAAAATTGTGACACAAATCAAACATTGTGTATTTTTTTATTCTTTGGCTTTTATAATGTTGCCATGGTCCTTGGAGAGCACATGCAGTCATATTATTTTGTTTTTCTTTGGCTTTTATAATGTTGCCATGGTCCTTGGAGAGCAGATGCAGTCATATTATTTTGCTTTTCTTTAGCTTTTATAATGTTGTCATGGTCCTTGGAGAGCACATGCAGTCATATTATTTTGTTTTTCTTTGGCTTTTATAATGTTGTCATGGTCCTTGGAGAGCACATACAGTCATATTATTTTGTTTTTCTTTGGCTTTTATAATGTTGCCATGGTCCTGGGAGAGCACATGCAGTCATATTATTTTGTTTTTCTTTGGCTTTTATAATGTTGCCATGGTCCTTGGAGAGCACATGCAGTCATATTATTTTGTTTTTCTTTGGCTTTTATAATGTTGCCATGGTCCTTGGAGAGGACATGCAGTCATATTTTTTTGTTTTTCTTTGGCTTTTATAATGTCGCCATGGTCCTTGGAGAGCACATGCAGTCATATTATTTTGTTTTTCTTTGGCTTTTATAATGTTGTCATGGTCCTTGGAGAGCACATGCAGTCATATTATTTTGTTTTTCTTTTGCTTTTATAATGTTGCCATGGTCCTTGGAGAGCACATGCAGTCATATTATTTTGTTTTTCTTTGGCTTTTATAATGTTGCCATGGTCCTTGGAGAGCACGTGCAGTCATATTATTTTGTTTTTCTTTGGCTTTTATAATGTTGCCCTGGTCCTTGGAGAGCACATGCAGTCATATTATTTTGTTTTTCTTTGGCTTTTATAATGTTGCCATGGTCCTTGGAGAGCACATGCAGTCATATTATTTTGTTATTCTTTGGCTTTTATAATGTTGCCCTGGTCCTTGGAGAGCACATGCAGTCATATTATTTTGTTTTTCTTTGGCTTTTATAATGTTACCATGGTCCTTGGAGAGCACATGCAGTCATATTATTTTGTTATTCTTTGGCTTTTATAATGTTGCCCTGGTCCTTGGGGGGCACATGCAGTCATATTATTTTGTTTTTCTTTGGCTTTTATAATGTTGCCATGGTCCTTGGAGAGCACATACAGTCATATTATTTTGTTTTTCTTTGGCTTTTATAATGTTGCCATGGTCCTGGGAGAGCACATGCAGTCATATTATTTTGTTTTTCTTTGGCTTTTATAATGTTGCCATGGTCCTTGGAGAGCACATGCAGTCATATTATTTTGTTTTTCTTTGGCTTTTATAATGTTGCCATGGTCCTTGGAGAGCACATGCAGTCATATTATTTTGTTTTTCTTTGGCTTTTATAATGTTGCCATGGTCCTTGGAGAGCACATGTAGTCATATTATTTTGTTTTTCTTTGGCTTTTATAATGTTGCCATGGTCCTTGGAGAGCACATGCAGTCATATTATTTTGTTTTTCTTTGGCTTTTATAATGTTGCCATGGTCCTTGGAGAGCACATGCAGTCATATTATTTTGTTTTTCTTTGGCTTTTATAATGTTGCCATGGTCCTTGGAGAGCACATACAGTCATATTATTTTGTTTTTCTTTGGCTTTTATAATGTTGCCATGGTCCTTGGAGAACACATACAGTCATATTATTTTGTTTTTCTTTGGCTTTTATAATGTTGCCATGGTCCTTAGAGAGCACATGCAGTCATATTATTTTGTTTTTCTTTGGCTTTTATAATGTTGCCATGGTCCTTGGAGAGCACATACAGTCATATTATTTTGTTTTTCTTTGGCTTTTATAATGTTGCCATGGTCCTTGGAGAGCACATACAGTCATATTATTTTGTTTTTCTTTGGCTTTTATAATGTTGCCATGGTCCTTGGAGAGCACATGCAGTCATATTATTTTGTTTTTCTTTGGCTTTTATAATGTTGCCATGGTCCTTGGAGAGCACATACAGTCATATTATTTTGTTTTTCTTTGGCTTTTATAATGTTGCCATGGTCCTTGGAGAGCACATACAGTCATATTATTTTGTTTTTCTTTGGCTTTTATAATGTTGCCATGGTCCTTGGAGAGCCCATACAGTCATATTATTTGTTTTTCTTTGGCTTTTATAATGTTGCGATGGTCCTTGGAGAGCACATACAGTCATATTATTTTGTTTTTATTGTCAAAGTTTGGTCTGCTCTTTGGTCGGGTTGTTGTTTCTTTGACATATATATTCCCCATTTCCATAATCAATTTTATCATAGAACAAAATAAACTGACAACGCCATGGCTTAAAAGAAAAAGATTTGCATCGTTAGTGTTAGAAAGAAATGCACTAATAGATTCTACCACTGCATCGAATGTGAACGATATTTATCCATTCGAGACAGTTATATTTTTAAATTTAAAACACGAATCTCGCCGAGCGTTTTACATATTTAAAATTTAACTGTCGAGATTGGATAAATATCGGATTCCACGAGGTTTTGTGGTGGAATCTGTTTTTCTAATGATTTTCTAACAATATGCAAGCAAACTTATTCCTTCTTTTCGATAGATCTGTTCTTTTTATGTGACGTCAATAGGCATGGTCGCCTTTTTTCATGCCGTCACAATAGGAAATTCAGAGGAAAGCAAGAAAACTCGACGTCATAGTCGGATGTTGACCAATGAAGAACTGAGATCAGACGAACAACACCTTGATATTTTTTTTAATATACAATGGGTTCAGAAAGGGATAAACTGATGCAGAATAAGAGAAACTTTAATATACATATTTAATGTTCTAATTTCAGATATATCGTCCACGAGTCATGAGATGTTCACCCGGATGGAGTTTATAATATTCATGGGAGGTGTATTAGCCGTGTTGTTTTACGTGTTACAACCACGTGTTAGTAGTAGGGATATAAATAATCTTAGTTATGTTGGACTGGACAAGATTGTAAGAAAACTATTACAGAACAAAGCCAGTTGATAAATGTATAAAACGTAGTATGTTGATGTAAGCGGTTCAGTAAAGGTATTTTGAGGGAGATTTTATCAATTAAACATAATTTATTTAGTTTAATGAATTATTTCATATATGAGTTGATCTTGTTTTTTTTACTGTCAAGTGGCAAATATTGCACATATATTTAGGGGGAGAGCAAATTTAATGGTCTGCCAATTGCCACTTAACGGCAGCCATTTTGAAATCTGTGTATATTGAATGAAAATAATATGATATGCATCAAAACAAATTTAAAGCATTTAAAACAAGTCTAATTTGAAGTGCTTCTGTGGCAACTGTGCCCATTTTGAAAATTCCAAAGATGGATATGTCTTCACATATCAAGTAACATTTACACAAAGTTTCACTCAATTTGAAGGACTTTCCGATTTTTCACATTCTATCTGTTTCAATGACAATGGAAGCCATCTTGGAAATGCAAACCCCCGATTTTACATTTATACATGGGTGTTAACATTACGGTAAAGTTCAATCATCATTGGTTCATACAATTCCGAGAAATATTCTGAACAAAAAACTGTGAAACAATAAGAAAGATTACTAGATTTGCCATTGCAAGCAATAGCAGATGGCACCCTAACCACATTGTCACTAAACTTCAACCATTTTGAGAATTTTTAAACAGTCAAAACACAATAAAACATCTCAACCTATCTGCCTGTAAATTTCCTGAAGTAT
This sequence comes from Mytilus edulis, assembly GCA_019925275.1. Classification (NCBI taxonomy): domain Eukaryota; kingdom Metazoa; phylum Mollusca; class Bivalvia; order Mytilida; family Mytilidae; genus Mytilus; species Mytilus edulis. Next base: position 96,406,090 of record CM034358.1, read on the forward strand.
GGGGTATTTTTCAATGTCTCACATTTTTGAAGTTTCCATGGCAACGGCGGCCATTTTGGAAATTCCAAGTTCAAAAGTCCAATCGTTACTTGCCTGTTTAAATTTGAATCAAATTTGAATAAGTTTTAAGCATTTTAAAATTTTTGATATTTTTGCTGTTTCCATGGTAACTGTGTCAATTTCGAAAATTCCAACAACAGTTTCAACATTGAGTTATGCCATGTCACATATTCATGAATTCTCTTTGAGTTTTATCTTATATTCCTTAAAAAAATGCTGCTTTGATTTTTTTTTCCAATGTTTACATTTTCTTCAGTGTCCATGGCAATGGCAGCCATATTTCAATTGCTAAGTAATGTTAGTACCTCAGGGCACTACTTCCAACATTTGTAAAAACTTTCATTAGGTTGGCTCTTATAATAAAAGATTTAGAATTTTATTTTTTTATATATTTTCTCAGTTTGCATTGTAACAGAAGCCATTTTTAACCATTCCATTCCATTGCATAACTTCACTAAGTGGTCTGTATTATGGTCCCTGAAATTTTCTTAGCGGAACTAGGATCGAACCTGGAACCTTCATGTTAGTAGTCCGATGCGCTAACCATTACACCACGGCTCTAATTAAAAACAAACTGGAATAGAGTACAGCACATTTAAAATGCCAGTGGAAAAAGAAGTAATGTTGAATAGAGGCAAACCATTAAGATAACTTAGATTTCTATTAATACCAATGACATATATGCCGAGTATCATTGTTATTTTGTTACGGTGGAAAGCAAACAAAAACAGTCCTACATAAAATATTTTCTGAGCTATTTGTCAAATATAAAAAAACAGTAGAAGGAGTTATGATATATATAGTTGATGATAACAATGATAATAATTGTAATTAGAACATTATATTAATAATATTGAAAACACAGCAATAAAACAACTCGCGGTTTAAGCATCATCTATGTTAACACGACGGGTGCCACAGTTGGAGCAAGATCTGATAAGCATCTGAGATCGCTCTGTTTTTATGGGGTTTGTGCTGCTCAGTGTTTAGTTTTCTTTGTTGTGTTTTGTGAACTATTGTTTGTCTGTTTGTCTTTCTCTTTCTAACCATTGGGTTGTCAGTTTGTTTTTGACTTGTCAGTTTGAATTCCTCTAATATATTTAGTTTTTTTCTTTTTGACTGCCTATCGCGAAACTAAGTTTTGCTATACATGATTTAGCGTACATTAATTGACAAATCAGTACTGCATTAAAGAGATCCGAAATGACAGTTGTAAAACAATTGATCGAGAACACCAGACTGGAAGGTTGTACATTATACCAAGATCTGATAAAATGTTTCACCTTTGCGACTCAGTTGACATCGGTGACGAATACAATTATATTATACCTTGTAAATATTTCAAAGATGATAGAAACAAATTTTACCACAATATTGTAAATCTGATGTAAATAAACTCATTATAGATACCAGAACTAAATTTAGTATATACGCCAGACGCGCGTTTCGTCTAAAAAAGACTCATCAGTGACGCTCGAATCCAAATAAGTTTAAAAGGCCAAATAAAGTACGAAGTTGAAGAGCATTGAGAACCAAAATTCCTAAAAGTTTTGCCAAATACAGCTATAAATGTTATAAAATTCGAACAAGTATATTCAACCCGAAATTGTGTTGAAATTGAGAAACTCTGAAGTTCTTCTGTGAAAGTCTATCCTCCTGGTTAAACAACTATTGGATATGTGTGTATTTGTCTTTTGCCAAAATTTTTGAGGAATTACTTTTATAATTATAATAAAATTCAGAATGGAAATGGGGAAACCCGACCATAACGCAGACAACAGCCGAAGGGAACCTATGGCTCTTTAATGCAACGGGAAACTCCCACACCCGGAGGTGTCCTTCAGCTTGACCCTACACAAATATGTAAACCAGTTCAGTGATAATGGACGTCATACTAAACTCCAAATTATACACAAGAAACTAGAATTAAAAACGACGCAATACTAACAACAAAGGCCAAAGGCTCTTGATTTAGAACAGGCTCATAAATGCAGCGGGGTTAAACACAGTCAAACTCAGTTTAAGATCGAGAAGTCCGAGTCCGATGTCGTAAATGATGATGAAAAATTTATATTTTTATTTACAAATGAAAATTTGTGCTTTTATTCTGCCAAAATCTGACAAGATATTTTAATTCAAAGGAAGAATGTTTTATATAGATAAAAAATGATTTGTATTTTTATCGAGCTGTCCTTTTTTATGTAAAAGTCTCTCATAACTCTTTTGAGAGTGGCTCTCGAATGTTTTTAGCTTGTTTTGTACTTTTAATTAAATCTGTTGTATATATTGTATTCATGTTTGTATTGTACATGTAGAGAGGTGAGACTATAATAAGATATTTGATTTGATTTGATTTGATTTTGTCAGAATAGGAAATAAAAGAAATAAATGAAATTACAATCCTACATAAATTTCAACAGACTACTAGCAATTACTGACATGCCAGCTCCAGACCTCAATTAAACTGATTGAAAGATAAACAGATATCAAGTATAATCTTGAATATACTAAACATATATTACTTAAAAACCAAGTAACATTGAATCATTTTTGTGTGGGTAAATATCCCTTTAAATCGTGTGTTCATTTATAACGTTGTATTGTTAACAATATTAAAATTTCGTGTATATATAAATTGTTTATATTATATAAATATATGTATGCTTTATCAGTTCTTTCCGGTTGATATACTTTTCGGTTCTTTTTATTGTTGATTCTGTTCTGTTTGCAAATCGTCGCTCTCTTCTGTTCGACCGTAAAAAAAAGTGGTGCACACGTGTTTTTAAAAAAGTAACAGAAACAATTTTTAAGTCTGTCCTTCTAATTAAATTCTACAAAGGAGTAAATAATGATACAAACGTTGATGACATTTTGGAATTTTGGGTCATCAATGTACTTCGACTTTGTACTTGTTCGGCTTAATTACTATTTTGATCAGAGCGTCACTGGTGTGTCTTATTTAGACGAAACACACGTATGGTGTATTAAATTATAAGCCTATTTCCTTTGATAACTATCAGCGTATGAAAATATCCTATTGTAATGTGTATTTGTTTATTTCTCTGTTCTAAATGTTCTTGCATTTATTTGTACTGTAGTCCTGTCATGTAATGTTGTCATTTTAGTGTTATAATTAATATTAGTTTGTAAACCGGCTTTATTTTTTTCTCTATCGATTTATGAATTTCGAACAGCGGTATACTACGGTTGCCTTTATTTATATTTAACATTGCCATAAAAGCGCGAGGTTTGGCTAGCCATAAAACCAGGTTCAACCCATTATTTGTTCTTTTAATGTCCTGTACCAATTCAAAATGGCAGTTGCTATCTTATAGTTCGTTTTTGTTTGTATTGCTAAATGTGAAAACAGTTACTTTTTTATAAAATAATATCCTTAATTTTGTGGCAGTCCAAAACTACTGGCTACTGTTCAAATCGTAACATACGATGCTTCATTACTGGAATACGCATGCATTACTCTACACTCGAATAACCGGTAAGGCCTTATATTGTAGGGCAATTTTTTTTCCTTGAGATTTAACCGAGATTGAACGTTACTTTGTTACATAGCAACGTACAATATCATAACATGCTAACAAACAGAACAGTGTTTGTCCCTATGCATAGAAAAGCATTTATTTAATTAATGCTTAAAAAAAATCTTATTCTAAATTCAAATAATATATTGCATTACTTAAAGGAAAAAAAATATCGAAAAACGTATCAATTTGACCTAAAACAAATTCCGTTAAACTTATGAATGATGTTTGCACATAAACGTGACGTCATACAAAATGGAAACTTTTGAACTGATCGTTATGGTTTCGACAATACATTTTAACCTGTACACAAATTGTTCCATAAAATTGTTGGGAGGAAAAAAGTATATTCCGTCTGATTTTCATGGATTGTTGCATGAAATAAAACTTCATGTTTACAATGTGAAGTACGGTATAATACACGTAATTTGATTGGACGACTAATCAGATTGTACAACATGTACAATCAATCGTATCTCACCGGCTGTCTATAAACAAAATGTAGTAGTCATCCGCGAACCAGCTAAACAAGGCTCCGTGTTGAAGGCTGTTCTTTAACCTATAATCGTTTACTTTTACAAATTGTGACTTTGATAGAGAGTTGTTTCATTTGCACTGATTTGCATTCATACCCTATCTTCTTATATCTAAATAGAAATCTCAAAATGGACGTACTACTATTATAATTCTAATGAAAAAAAGTATTTTATTGCTTAGGATATTTTCTGATTTTCAAAACGTTATATGTATCTTTGCTTTTGTATGTTTTCTTAAAACAAAAAATGGCGGAAGATAACAAAGGGACATGTGAACGACAAACTAACCTTATATCTTATAAAAATCTCGATGTATAAAACCTAAAACTTTCGTACTACCAAACAAAGTAAAGGTGACAACATCTATTGAATCAAATGTGTTCCACATAATGAAATGCCTGTATCAAGGCAGGAACATGACATTTGTTTTTCATTCGTTTGATGTGTTTAATCTTTTGCCATTGATAATTGATAATTGAGTTTCAGTTTAGAATGCGTTTTGGAGTATAATGACTTTTTACGAACGGTAATATTTGGTTTATGGATTAGGGAGAGACCATTTAAGGTCCGTTCTTGTAATTACCAAACAGGGAAATATCATCAGCAGGAATACTAGTTGTGTCGGTGTTTCTTGGTATGCATGTATCATCAGCAGGAATACTAGTTGTGTCGGTGTTTCTTGCCATGCATGTATCATCAGCAGGAATACTGGTTGTGTCGGTGTTTCTTAGTATGCATGTATCATCAGCAGGAATACTGGTTGTGTTGGTGTTTATTACTTTGCATGTATCATCAGCAGGAATACTAGTTGTGTCAGTGTTTCTCGCTATGCATGTATCATCAGCAGGACTACTGGTTGTGTCGGTGTTTCTTACTATGCATGTATCATCAGCAGGAATACTGGTTGTGTCGGTGTTTCTTACTATGCATGTATCATCAGCAGGACTACTGGTTGTGTCGGTGTTTCTTACTATGCATGTATCATCAGCAGGACTACTGGTTGTGTCAGTGTTTCTTACTATGCATGTATCATCAGCAGGAATACTGGTTGTTTCGGTGTTTCTTACTATGCATGTATCATCAGCAGGACTACTGGTTGTGTCGGTGTTTCTTACTATGCATGTATCATCAGCAGGAATACTGGTTGTGTCGGTGTTTCTTACTATGCATGTATCATCAGCAGGAATACTGGTTGTGTTGGTGTTTCTTGCCATGCATGTATCATCAGCAGGAATACTGGTTGTGTCGGTGTTTCTTGCTATGCATGTATCATCAGCAGGAATACTGGCTGTGTCGGCATATCATCAACAGGAATACTGGATGTGTCGGTTAATCATCAGCAGGAATACTGATTGTGTCGGTTAATCATCAGCAGGAATACTGATTGTGTCGGTTAATCATCAGCAGGAATACTGTCTGTGTCGGCATATCATCAACAGGAATACTGGATGTGTCGGTCTATCATCAGCAAGAATACTGATTACGTCGGTGTATCATCAGCAGGAATACTGGTTGTGTCGGTATTTCTATCATCAGCAGGAATACTGGTTGTGTCAGTGGGAAATATCATCAGCAGGAATTCTGATTGTGTGGGTATATCAACAGCAGGAATACTAGTTGTGTCAGTGTTTATATCATCAGCAGGAATACTGGTTGTGTCTGTGTATCATCAGCAGGAATACTGGTGGTGTCGGTTTATCAACAGCAGGAATACTGGTGGTGTCGGTGTATCATCAGCAGGAATACTGGTTGTGTCGGTATATCATCAGCAGGAATACTGGTTGTGTCTGTGTATCATCAGCAGGAATACTGGTTGTGTCGGTGTATCATCAGCAAGAATACTGGTTGTGTTGGTGTTTTCTGCTTTGCTAGTATTACCAGCCATGGAAAATTGATCTTAAAGGCCAATTACTCCTGGAGGGATCAATTGACATTTTTGATCATTTTGATTTATTTGTAGATCTTACTTTGCCTAGCATTTGCTGTTTATATTGTATCTCTATCTATTATAATATTCAAGATGACAACGAAAAACTGCAAACGATTCATAAAATTACCAATTTAGGGGCAACACACCCTATATTTTGGATTTGAATTTATACTGTTTTAGTTATTTCTATTAAGAGCTTTCATTGGCAGTTATTGCTCGTAGATATTTAAGATAACCCTTTTTATCATCTTCAACAGCTATAACAAAACAAAATTACTCATTAAAGGGTGGTCCATTTACCATAATGAAATGATTTGTTCTCAATTCAAGACAATATGTGTCAGCCAAGCAATGCTTCCCTCAATAACCATCATTGCATAAACGCTAATGTTAGGATAGATACACCTCAATATGAGAACAACCATAAAACAACACAACAAGCGAAAGAGATCTCGATGTAGTAATAACATCTTAAACGAAAACCAAGGGTATCTGCACTTTCCTCTTTTTTTTATTGCCTTTGTCCTGTTATCACTTTTGGGCGGCCCACATCTTTTTAACAAATCATGAAAACCCAAAAGCTAGAATTAAAAAAACCACCAACAATTACTTCAAAGTGTTTATTATAAAGCAAATGGGTACATATGATATTAATAAAAGCTATTTTAAAATAATAAGTAAAATAATATATTTCTACATGAAATGGTTTATATTTCTCGACAGAATCAACAAAAAAAAACAAAAAAACTGTGTAAATAAATTTAAAAAAACCCATATCATTGGGTCTGTTACAACACCATGGGGTCTATTGCAATGAAAACAATATGTTTTACATGTTTTCATGTTTACCTTTAAACTTTTTATTTGTTCGGCTTTCTAACTATTTTGATGTGTGCGTTACTGATGAGTTCAATGTAGACGAAAGGCGCGTCTGGCGTATCAAATTTTTAGCGTGGTACCTATGCTAACTATTTACACATCAAAGCTACAAAAAAGAAGATCATTTCCCTCAGTTCATATCGTACCCCTCGGAACTGTGTTCCGTTATCCTGGTCCATCAGCTCTTTTCGTGTACGAAAACTTCATTGAAAACTCACAACAGAAATTTAATGCAGCCTTGTAGTTAAAAATGAAATACTTTTTCAATGCATATATCTGTTTATTTATTTTCATTTATGAATTATGAGTCTTTGCAGATAATAAGTACGTAAATGAAGACGTTTGTAAAAATTAATATCCCGAAATAACTGAGGGATCAGTTGTCTCTGCTAGGAGTTATAAGTCCTTGAAATTAGGAATCTTGTGATATGTTGTTTGCCAGGTAAGGAAAATGGGACATTAGGTACGCCTTCGGTTTGTTATCTTCAACAGTTTATGATACTTTATTTGAACATTAGCATATTGATGTCACCAGCTTGAGACTAGCAATCTATCTTTTGTTTAGGACTTTCCCTAGTATAAAAACATATTCCAGAAAAAAATAAAGTAATAAACATATGAATCCCATAAAAACGATACATGGATTGTTTGCTGCCTGGTCAAACAATGAAACATACATTTCCGTAACAAACTTAGAGCTTATTGATAAGAAGATAAAACAAAGATATATGGATCTAACACTACATAATGAAAACAAGAGCTACTACATGAACAAAAAATAATTGACTAATTAACTAACAAAATACAAAGCAAAATATAAAAAAAAAAAAATGTACACAGCATTTTATATTCCTTTGCAATAAGAACACCTCAATATGTATGTACATTTACGTTGCTGTATTATTGTTTTCTGTTATCTAAGAATTTCAAAATTCTAATAATAAGCAAAAAAAAATAATAAAAAGCAACAACAGATCACTAAAAACACATACGGATGTCTTGTGTTTATGTTTCAAAGCTTGTTTTGATAAATTAGTATGGAGTAACTTTGTACAGATAAGGATGAAAAGAACACGAACAGTAAAGCACAAATAACTTGGTTATTATAAAAAAAGTGCTGGTTATAATTCCGTCTCAAATATGAGGTACCTGCATGCTCATTACATGTTTTTTTATAAACTAAAGCCACGTTTTCTTCTGCGTTAAGACTGGCAATGTGCGTTTGATTTTGAACTTTTTGATAAATACACGTTTAGTATCAGTAATGAACGCATACCAATCCACTGTGTCATTGTATCTAGGCCACAATCATTGGCAAATCACATAAACACTGCACTACTAATGGTTAAAATTAACTTTAGTTTAGTCATAAAGAATGGAATTGCATATATAATACAATATGTCTATAATAATACACAAATTGATATTTCAAAAGTAAAAAAATAAATAAAAAGGCATTAAGTTTCATATAAGTATTATATCATCTTGAATAAAATGTGTAAAATAAAAAAATAAACATTGTATACATGTATCTTCAGTGTGTATGAAAACAATCAAAAGATAAGCAGAACAAATTGTAAGACAAATCCAATTCAGAAAGCCGAAGTCAATTTTAATTGTTTATGAAAAAAACGTTTTATGTAAATAAAAATAAATCTGTATTATAGATTTGAAATAAAATACAATAAAGCTTTTATAATATACGTTAAGAAATTAAATGAAAAACATGGTGCCACCGAACTTGTTTTTTTCTAGAAGGCAAAAAAACCCAGAGAATTTTCTTAACATTTATTTATAAACAAAATACGGTTTGTGTGATCTCCCCTGAAATGCAAGAATGAAAAATAGATTCGAACAAACAGAAATATTTGATAGTTGTATAAACAGTCTAAATAATAAAAAACATTACTGAAGTTTCTTACAATATTTTTTGTTGTATTTTACCAAATTTACAGATTTAAATAAAGAAATTGATTGATTGCATCCTGCTTTTCTATAATCCAACAAGGAATTCATATTAGTATTTGTATTAATACATAAATATTTCAAAGAATGTTATATACGTATTGTCCTGTCTCTTGATCAGTTTTCAATAGATGCGTACAAGAGAAAATCAGTCTTGAATAAAAATATAAAAGAGTTAAAATAAATCTGACAATGTGTTTTTAACGAGTTTTATATTTTTGCCAATGTTACTGAATGCACGTGCGATTTTTCTCAATGTTGGTTTCAGATTGTGCATCCTACAAAACTTGAATCTCCATTCTTCTAAGATATCCTGGTTCAGTCGAACCAAATCTCTTTCATTTTGTCTGTAGCAGATCTGTCCCCAGGTATGAAAATCCATTTCAAGTTCGATAAGGAACGGTAGGGAATGTTTCCCTACTAATGGAGCCAATCTGTCAATGTGTTCTGCTGTAGGTACCTGATCCCAATTATCATGTTCCATGTCTGCGTTGTTAAAATATAAGGAAATGTTTGCAACATAATTTAAATGACAAGTAGAATATTACAAAAAAATATGCAATTTAATGGAAAAATATATATCATGATTCGGTCTTATCTTGTGAAATTCAATACTTATATCATGTGAGGTGTTATTTATGTTTGTACTTCATATCCGATAACAATATAAATGGAAAATAACATGATGCAAATATTTTTAATTCCTGTTGATGCAAAGGACACATATTTACATTAATTTTTATATTATAGAATTAGTTAACATTTTCATTCATATAATCGTAAAAATACCAGCAGATATATCATAAAGAGGTCATCTGTTAAGCAACATACTGGAAAATAGCGTTTGTTATTGCTCATTGATGCAATCGGAAAACATCGTCAGGGAAAATAAATTCAAATAATGTTAATGATTTTTTATCATTGTACATCTGGCGTTTTTAGCAAACACAGAACGTTGCATTAATATCTGACCCTACTGCACTTACTTGCTGTACGTTTACTATTTCAGAATGTATAAAATTTGACCTTTTCAACTTAGTTGATACATTTGTTTTTTTAGAACTTGGGACACTACGAAATAGAACACTACTGCACTTACTTGCTGTACGTTTACTATTTCAAAATGTATAAAATTTGACCTTTTCAACTTAGTTGATACATTTGTTTGTTTAGAACTTGGGACACTACGAAATAGAACACATGCATAGCTTAATATTACCTCTTAATTTTACAGACAATCAGTTTCCACGTTCATAGTACTTCATGATTTGGAAAATAATGGATTAACATATATTTGAACTTACCAAAATGAATATGTTCGCCTTTCACAAGCTGCAAAAATGGAAAACCCATTATTGTCACAACTGTCATAATTGAAAGCATTCGTATTGATGTACAGTAGAGTGAACATTTATTTCATATCATAGATATAGAAAGATATGGTATAAGTGCTAATGAGACAAGTCTCTGTCGAAGTCACAATTTGTAAAAGAATGCAATTACCTGTAAAATATAAAAAAGAAGATGTGGTATGATTGCCACTGAGACAACTTCCCAGAAGAGACTTAAATGACAACGAAATTGACAACTTTAGGTCAACGTACGGATTTCAACAATGGGCAAACCCCATACCACAAAGTCAGCTATAAAAGGCCTCGACGTGACAATGTAAAACATTTCAAACGAGAAAACAAGCGGCCTAATAAATGTACAAGAAATAAACGAAAAACAAATATAAAACACATTAACAAACGACAACCACCGAAAAACAGATTTCTGATTTGAGACAAGTACATACATACAGACTGTGGAGGGGTTAAACATGCAAGCGGGATTGTTACCGGGCATTGACTCACAGCGAACAGTAAGCTATAAAGAGCCACAAACAAATAAATAGCGATAAGCATACTTAATACAAATACAAAAATATTGCAAGTCAAAAAATAAATACGTGAAATAAATACAAAATAACAAATTGTGGGATAAAATAATGATAAGTTTTTTTTTTAAATTTCTGTTTTGTTCTGTATGCATATGGAAGAATAACACAGTATTTAAACATGATGTGTTTTTTTTAATATCTACATAACGTCACAAAGTTGTCTTCTAGTTGAAGTCTATAAAAGAGAGGCTTAAGATACGAAAGGAACATTCAAAATCATAAGTCGAAAAATAAACTGACAATACCATATGGCTAAAAAAGAAAAAAATACAAACAACAAAACACAAAATATAATGAAATGAAAAAAAAGACTGAATAATTCGAACCGCACGAAAAACTTTGAATATACAATGTTGCTTTGTGACTTTCTCGGTGCTTTTATGTTAATATAGATTTGTTCACCAAACATATGTTAGATATGTTATAATTTTATCTCAAATGCTAACTGTTGTTTGGGTGGAAATATTAACTATAACTTTGACAGAAAGAATAGATTGAATCGTTTGTTTTATTCTCTATATTTTAAAAGAACATAGGAGGGATTTTATTGTATTAAATAATAATCAATCTCTTCTGTTTCTTCTTTTGTGTCATGCAGACATACATTAATAGAAATACCTATTTCGATTACTAAACACCATCTATATGAATGTATGTTCAAGTTTACATTGTTATACGACCATATACCATAAAACTAACTATAGTGATAATCAAAACAATGTTACTTTATTTGATAGTTCGTCAATATATATTTACCTTGCAAAGTATATGAATACTTTCTTTTCCAATACTCTCTATCGCCTCTGTGATGTCTTTAAATGTCACCATCTTGCTATCTCGACATTTTAGCAAAATTGCAAAGCTTGATGTCAAGGGATCTTCAGTTTCCAGTATGCCATTAACTACCCTGTTCGACAATCCCAAATGTATAGCCAGTTCTTTAGCCTCGACTGGACTGTACATCAACGACAGACGCCGTAAATGTATGTCTGATGGTGTCACTTTCAGAAATTCATCTTTGGTAACTGTATCAGAAATATTGTATATTTTGTTAAATACCAAAAAGTAAAATCATATAAAAATACTGAACTCCGGGGAAAATTCAAAACGGAAAGTCCCTAATCAAAAGCTCAAACACATTAAACGAATGGATACCAACTGTCATATTCCTGATTTGGTACAGGCATAATCTTTTTGTGGATTCATTAATATTTGTTGAATACCAATTTTCGTGGATGTCGTGGGAAGAAGGGAACCGAAAATTTCAATGTTCAACAAATTACTAATTTGCTAAAGTAATGTATACAAACTTTACCAAAACCACGCACTTAAATATCCACGAATATGCAAGTTTTTCTCAAGCCACGACAATTGGTACCCATGAAAATAAATCCACAGTATACAAAAAAAAATGTATGGATTGAAAATGGTTGTATAGCTACATTTGTTTTTAACTTTTAACCTCTCACTTGTATGCCAGTCGTATATAAAGGCAACAGTAGTATACCGCTGTTCAAACTCATAATTCCATGGACAAACAACAAAATCGGGGTAACAAAATAAAACTGAGGGAAACGCATTAAATATAAGAGGAGAACAACGACACAACTTGGCGAAAAAAATATCAAAGTGCCGAAAAATATATTGTTTTGGCGAAAGAGGTGGCGAAAGAAATAATTGACACAGGGGAAACCCTGTATATACTTGTAATACATCGTTTTGGTGATATGGTAAGACGTATCTCTTCTTATATAATTTAATGGCTATTTTTTGTTTATAGAAACCGTTTGCTGAGGTGCTTTGTTTGTATTCCTTTTAGAGTTGTGTTTTGTCTATATGCCGTTTTATGTTTCTGTGTTACATATATGAAGTGGCTCTTATACATCCCGTTTTGGCGTTATTGTACTATGGCGTATTAAATACCATTATATTGACAACGATTCGAGAACAAAACAAACAGACATAATAGGTAAAAATGTCAAATAAACAGCAGTCAATATTGTGTTATAATTTTAATCACTAAAAAAACCAAACAAATATATAACAAAGTAGCGCAAAATGTCATATAGTCCAATCATATTAGATCACATTAAAGACATAAATACACATATTTGCCATAGTACAATAACGCAAAAACGGGATGTATATACGTATATACAGGGTTTCCCTTGGGTCAATTATTTCTTTCGCCACCTCTTTCGCCAAAACAATATATTTTTCGCCACTTCGATATTTTTTTCGCCAAGTAACATTATATATTTTTTGTTTATTATTTTTTTGCTCCTAAGTAAGATGATTTTCCCAATCTTTGTCTATGAATATTCTCTCAAACTTATCTTAGAGTCTACATTATAATGAATAAACACTTAATATTTTCTATTAAATAGACAGAACGGTTTTTTTAAAAGGGTGAAAATTCATTATAGATGTAGTTTGAACATTTTTTCTAATAGAGTGGGCTACTTACTTTTGATAATAAAGAAAATATCAAAATTCTTTGACATGTTTTGACCATATAATACAAAGAAAGGTGTACAGTTCTTTGGGAAAGTTTTTTCAAAAGAAAAATAGGTGCGATTTTGGTCTATGATTATGAAGTGGGTTTTACAACAAAACAAAAGCTTTTATCATTAGAATTGATCCATCATTTAACTCTGTAAAACCAATTATCTATATCAAAGTCAAAGGATAAAGTTTCAAATTGGAGATTTTTCTTGCTTTTGATTGTTTTTCGTCATAACAACAGTTTTCGTTTCTGGACTTTGATTAAGAGAAGGAGAGGAGACGTCAAAAGTTTGCTTCGATCACGTGCGTCGCAAAGTAGTAAATAAGTGATCATTTTGTGACATTTTGCGGACGTCATTAAACCATATCATTTTGTTAAACAATACAATCAACACCTTTATTAATTAGTCCTTTGTTGTCGATATCATGATTCATCAAATGCAATCAGCTGATTATTGATTTTTCTGTCAAAATCTAAACGAGTTCAAGGTGAATTCCGAGTACGATCTGATAAAATCAGAGAAACCCGAAAAAGTGTAAATAAACAAGATGGCTGAAAATAAATCGTATAATATATATCTTTCGCCAAATTCTTTCGCCAATGAAGAATTTAAATCGCCACAATTATTATTTTATCGCAAATTGCGAAAATGGCGACCGCCAGCTGAAACCCTGTATATACTATTGTGATGTAAACAATACTATCAAGAATAAGGAAGAAAAAACAACATAAAACAGGAAAAACTTTTACGCATAGCATTATTGTAAACTAAAACTATTACCTGCATTTATAGCTATTTTGTGCCGTACCGGCTCAAGCGAGAAAAACAATCTCGTTGAGATGATCAATGATAATCAAACCGAAAAAAACATGAACGCCGGGAAATGTTCACATATTCTTAACATTCAACTAAACCAGTGAGAAGTCAATCCCTATCAGATTGAAAGAAGGCCAAACAGTAAATGTCAACGGTATCATTTTAGACACTATTCAGGTAACGGTTTATATTTTTATGATTCGAAAATGGTATTATATAAAGCTTATTTTTACATGTAAGCCCTTTGCCTTTAGAAACAAAAACCTTATAACTTTAAAATAAATTCATCATAGATACCAGGATTAAAATTTTATATTTACGCCAGACGCGCGTTTCGTCTACATAAGACTCATCAGTGACGCTCGAATAATAAAATGTTTAAAAGGCCAAATAAAGTACGAAGTTGAAGAGCATTGAGGACCAAATATTCCTAAAAGTTTTACAAAACACAGCTAAGGTTATCTATTCCTGAGGTAGAACAGCATTGGTTATTTAAAAATTCAAAGTTTTGTTAACAGTTATTTTATAATTGTGAACATATCGATGATAACTCAAGTCAACACAGAAGTGCTAACTACTGGGCTGGTGATACCCTCGGGGAAATAAATCTCCACCAGCAAATCGACCAAGTGGTTGCAAATAAACTCATCATAAATACCAGAATTAACATTTTATATTTACATTTACACCAGACGAATTTGTTTAAGGATTATCATGTTATCAAACGAAACATTACAAATCGGCGTGTTTTAATCGAAAAAGAATAATGTACAGTAATAAATACAAGAGTTATATCAAATAAGTTTTTTGTATGTATAAACTATTACAATGTACAGAGTTGAGAGGTTCCTATTGCATTACAGTTAATTGTTTTCCAAAAGGTGCGACCATAAACATAAAATTGACATTTGGCATTATTCAACACATGTATACATTACCTGTGCACCCTGGTTTACACGTTTCGTCTTCCTGAGAATAAAAAGGAATTTATAAACTAATTGAAAGGTACTCAATTTATTTTGTAAATCAATTTGGTATCCATTATTAGTAGATATATAATCAAACAGATTGGTTTGAAATTAAAAACCGTTTGTAAAAGTCAGAAACACTCTTTTTCTATTAACGTATATCATGCATATATAGAATTTGATGCGCTTTGTTCATTGTTGAAGGCCGAACGGCGAACGATAGATGTTAATTTCTGTGTCATGTTTGTCTCTTGTGGAGAGTTGTCTCGATATAAATCATACCGCAACTTCTTTCTTATATATGCATACAGAATTATCCACATGTTTACTTTAATGCATTCTCAGAGTGTGTATGAATAGTAATTTCAATTTTTAGATGTGTATCAATTAAAAAGACAGCTGATTAACAAGGAAAAATTAATTGCTTGCAATTCACAATCATTATTTTTATCGTTTATTTGTTATAACTTTTTGGTTAACTAAAAAAAAATAATTGCATCTTTGGCAATACATATTTTTGCGGATGTTATTGGCTCATTTTGGATCCTCAATGCTCTTCAACTTTGTACTAGTTTGGCTTTATAAATATTTTGATATGAGCGTCACTGATGAGTCTTATGTGGACGAAATGCGCGTCGGACGTACTAAATGATAATCCTGGTACCTTTGATAACTATTGATACAATTCAAATTGATAAGCGAGTTTATCGATAACAAATTACAATGTCGAATCGAACTACATGTGTGTTAATTTTTGTATTGTCCCTGCCATCCGCACGTAAAGAAACAATCCATAACATAAATTACAACCTTTTCTTCAATCCACGATGTAATTGTGTGTATGCTGTGTTCGATGCCATGTGAAGGACATATCCATAGTTGGCCTGAGTGAGCCTGGTCTTTGTCAGGAAGGAGGCATGAGTTTATTGGTGAGTTACAACATATCCGGGTCATAAAGGATGCATCGCTTGTTTGAGTCTTATGACTACTTGTTCTGATATACAGCTGACTTATTTTCTCCAAGGCTGATGAAAGGCATTCGTAAATGCTAGAAGCTAAATCCCTCATTATAAGTGTGTTTGATGTGGCATGAACAAGACGGACAACAATCCTCTCATCTTCGCAGGCAATGTAAATATCTAAAGACGAATCAATGGTAAACACCCCAGCCCGATGGAACAGCATGTCCTTGTTGGTATTTCCGTATGTTTTCACCGCCCAGACATACAGACAGTAACTAATAAATCTAAAAGATAATGCAGGAGGTATTATCAATGATGACGATTGGAAGGCTATGGCAATACTCCTGGTTGTAAAGCCAGCTGATTGAAGGTATCCAGAATCATCTTTAGCTCGTACCATACTTGCAACATAGTAGAAGTCAGCAGGTATACGGTTGCGATCTAAGTCGTATCTTTTTGGTTCTACCAATATATCCAGGTGAGTCATAACGTCCAGTAAATAATCTTTATCTTTGTAGAATTTCTTATATTTCTTTTTCTTCCAAATTTGTTCGATTTTTGGTTTTGATACCACCCCTTTCTTACCCATAACACCCCACAACTCTTCTCTTTCTTTGTCTCCTTGACAAAACCTTCTATCAGTTACAATAGATTTAAATGCATCAATGAGAAGAGTGGGAGACAAAATGATACGGTCGTCCAATTTATGCTCGTCAAAGAACAACAGCTTGCCAATGGAATGTTGGAATTTCAGAAATACCTTCAACTCGGTTTCTGATAATGGTCTAATAGGTTGCAATGCGTTTATTTTCTTTAGATGCTCTAGTGTAATCAGAGGGTTGCCTTGTCTAATTAAAGATGCAAATTCTAACTCTAATGGAATAAAGCACTTTGGAAGTGGTTGACCCCATGTTGGTTGCCTCTCTGACTCGCTGATAATAGCATCCTTGATCTTTGTCATTTCTGGGTCATATTTGTCTTGTGCGTTTACAAATATTTTATCCTCAAGCACCAAATGTTGCATTAACGATGTCTTGTGAAACATCTTGTTGATTTCTGCAAATATTTCATGTCTTCTTTGTTCAACTTCATTCTAAGAAAAAAATTATCTTTATCTTTATCGACATGTTTATGGTAAACAGAGTGTAAAGTGGGCATTCTGCAATGAAAACAACGGTATCATATTATAAAAGCAAATACGACAGGTACAGAATAAGTACACAGATAGTATAATCGATGCATTTTTGTAGCATACAATCTATGACAATAAAACACAACTTGATACACGATTATATCAAGGTTGAAGTCAAACAAATCTCTCAAGTTTCTGGAAAAGTCCCTAAGCAAAAGCAAATACACAGTAACATTTCAACACTGGTGATACCTAATATACTATAGCTGGTATCTTTTTGAAATTGAAGAAACATACATATTTACTCTGTATGTTTGTGACCGGTAGATTTCAAGAAGCTTGACTTATATAGACAAAACAAAAGTTTGGTGTACTACTGTCTAAGCCTAATACCTACGTTAGGTTAGTTTGAGACTATTCTGTATGCCACATAACATAAAAAGACCACTACTAAAAGGAAATAAGACAAAACATAAAAAAGACCATACCTTGGCAGTTTATTGTTTAATGATATAGTTCCCATTACATTTAGTTAAAAGCAATTTAAGATAAACATTTACCACTTCTTTCTTATCTGAACTGATTTTAAGAGACATTACGTTACATCACTAGTATACAAAAAATGAGAAATAGTATTAGTTATTGCAAGTGTTGTTTACTGCGGCAAATCCAGTACTGTTCAAACAATTAACATGTAGTAAAATAGGTTCGGTTGAGTCTGGGGTCAAGAGTTGTCATATATATGAACACTAAAATATTTTATTTAATCACATACAAAATGTTAAATTGCATCTACAAATATACTGACCATTTATCATGTGCAAGGATTGACCGCAAGCAAATTATGAGAAAATTACAATAAGTAAAATAAAAAATCTTTAACCAGACGTGTTTTACTTATTCAGGCTTTCAGGGTGATGTTTAGATAAACAAAGATGTTTAAAACTTATCATCATTTACTATCGGACTTTTAATTGCGTTTACCATGTTCGCTTTGAATATCTTATATTTTAAACAACTATGATTGTTTACAAAGATAATACTACGTGTACACCTTAAATTATTGTTAGTATTGATTGTATATAATAACAAACATTAGTACATGTACAATCATAATCTTCTCGATTTTTTCCACAGTATTTCTTTAAATATTAATTAATCATGGATATGAGTCAAAATCAATCCCCGTTACAACTGACTAGAATTAACCGATGCATTATAACATACTTACAGTTATTACCCGATCTTTGTGAGTTAAAACAACCAGAATCTTAGGAAATCCCTGCACGCTTCCCTTGCAGTATGTTACAATTGTGTTGATCCAGAAAAGCAGATAGTCTGTAAGAGTAGAGAAAAGTTATAAGGAAAAAAGAATAACTAAACTAAACGGTCATGTTTCGAAGGAATCGAAAAGATGAAGTTAGTTGCCTATTATTGCGCGTATAATCTAAAGAGTGATAATATTTTAGTTTCCAAAGTGTCTCTGAGACAAAGTATTGGGATTTTAATTTGACTCATACAGGTGTTACACACCAAGGTGTATTTAAAATGAATGTATATGTATACACACCTCTTCCTGATTTATGTCCACTCTTTCCCGGGAGGTATTGTTCATACGGACATGGATCATCAAGTTTTCTACTTCCATCCAGTACAATTATGTAAATCGCTCTGTATGTCAGAAATGTCTGATGAGTTGAATAGAACACATCCTGGCCACCAAAATCCCAAATAATTATTGGTGCTATCTTTTTGTTGTGTATCTGCTTTTTTCCTACTTTAGAGGTCTTCTTGAGAAAGTTTTCTTTCGTGATTGATACTTTGACTTCTTTAACTTTTTTCGAAACCCCAAACATCTGTTTTAACTTTCTGATCAATCCAGGTTGAGTTACAGTTTTTAGGTGCACCTCTCCAGCGTTTCCTGACTTCGCACGATCCAAGTCATCCATTGAAATGTCTGTATATGGCAAATCTTCACCTATACAGTTGTCTTTTGAGAAATCAGTATAATCTTTTCTGGTTGGATTTTCCTGTTCTACTTGTATGTTTCTGTTGTCACCTGACCTTTCTCTGTCCGAAACTAGACGTTCTGATTGGTTTCCTGAATTACGAGTGCTATCTTGTATGACTGTCTCATAGTTGTCATCGTTGCATTGTGATTTTGCATTTTGCTTACATAACTGACCTACTAGTTGTTGGCTCATATTCCCGTCTATACTGCTAATATTAACTGGTACGGTTTCAAATTGGAATTCAGAACTGTTCAATACTGTTTTGAAACTTTTATTGGAAGAGAAACTATCCGATTCTGACCATTCTGACCCTTCT
Organism: Mytilus edulis; assembly: GCA_019925275.1. Lineage (NCBI taxonomy): Eukaryota > Metazoa > Mollusca > Bivalvia > Mytilida > Mytilidae > Mytilus > Mytilus edulis. The sequence continues at coordinate 96,425,654 of CM034358.1, forward strand.
GACTCTTCTGGTGTTGTAACTGACATTGCATTTTCTTTTGATTGACTGCTTAGTTTATCTTTGTTGGACGACAATAATATTGATTGTGACATAACTGGTAGATCTTGACTCGTTGTCGTTGATTGACGTCCTAGTTTTTCTTTACTGGACGACAATGTTATTGCTTGTGACATGACTGGTAGATCTTGACTCGTTGTCGTTGATTGACGTCTTAGTTTATCTTTGCTGGACGACAGTGATATTGCTTCTGACGTGACTTGTAGATCTTTGCTTGTTAGCGTTTTATCATCTAACTTTATAGTTTTCGTTGATTTGACTTCTTTTAAAAGTGATCTGCTAAAGGTTAGTTCTTCCAATGAGAAATCTAAAATGAAACAATATGACCAGTATTATGTAATAGTATGATATCAGATTCATGTTTATTCTTTTACGCTTTAGCAGCAATCAAAACAAAGCAATATTTTCGTTCTATTTATTTATAATTAGTCAGAAGAATTAAAACTGAGATTTAAATGCGTGATTTTTTTTCAGATTTAGTTTTGCCATGCCAATTTCCAATCATCATAATGTCTCGTATAGAAGATACATCGCGTAATCCGTGTATCGTGCGTTCGTCAATCGTGTATATCAGATAACGTGCATTTGTCAAATGTTCATCTCTAATTATGTAACGTTCATACTTTGCGGTTTGTATGTGATAGTCGGTTATAGAGCTCACCAAAGCCGATATTTTTTCTCACGGTTAAAGTATATATGTTCCGACTTTTAAACAGTCATTCTTACTTTCTTGTGAATACTTGATTAACTTCATCGTACACAACGTTCATACAGATTCATGACTTTTCGTGTAAATATTTTATCATCTGTAAATATTTCGTGGCTATTCAGTGAATCTTGATTTTGATATAATGATACATGTTGTACGTACAAACAATAACATGATATTGACATTTCTATGAAAGAAGAGTTGCAATTGGCACTTCTATTCAACTGAGCGAAATGGACTTAAAAATAAACTTTTGGCCAACTGTTATTTGTTAAAAATATTCTGTCAATTAAAAACAAAAGTGCTTTTGCAAAAGGAGTAGGTTCAGTAAGACTCCTTTTTGGCCCCAAAATATAGCAGTTTTACAAAATTGTTAAAATGTAAACCTTTGGTGATTTATTGGACAGTAGAATGCTTCTGCTACATAAATATGAGCTGTTTTTGAGAATACAATGCACATATATCCGGTACTAGCACCATTAAGTCATGCTTAATTTCTGAAATCCTCATAATTCTAGCATTTTAGTTAAATTTTAGACGGTTTTCGTGTAAAACGAAAGTGGCCGCATTCGTGTTCATCCTTAATATTGAAATGTACGTTGTATTTTATGATAATACATAACATATATAAAGGTAGAGGATGAACACGGATGCGGCCACTTTCATTTGTACTAAAAACCATCTGAAAAGTGGCATATTAGGTAGATTTTTCATATTTGAGCTTGAATGGGATCGTTTTTAATGACTAAATCTATTAAAATCTTTCAATAAACTAATCAATTCAAATAAAATAGACACTTTAAAAGTGTTTAAAAAGTGGTCACAATCTTTCGTCAGATGAACCTAAAATTTGAGGCCAAAATCGGTCCTTACCGGACCTACTCCTTTAGATGTTGGGTAGCTCCACTAAAAAAATAGAAACTGGAAAGTATGAAAGAAAAGAAGTCCATGAGATGACATGTGTTGTAGCTCTTCTATTGAAGATGAACTTCATTTCATTCTAAAATAACCATTATGTGTAGTTTTAAGACAAATATTATACATTTTAATGAACATTTTAACCTATAATAATCAGATAGCGAAAATTTAATATTTTTATTTAATAACGACAATGTGGCTGTTATAGTCGCCAAAAACACCAACAATATTTAATTGAAAAGAAACTATACAAATCCTTGGTCGAACTAGGCTAGATTATATTTCTTCGCTTATTTGGAAATTCAAATGCTACTAAGACATTTTCAAATATCTAAGTTTTGATAAATACCATTATAAATATCATTTTTGTCTTAGTTTCTGATGGTCACATGCACGTAAAAAGTAAAATCACAAAAATACTGAACTTAGAGGAAAATCAATTCGGAAATCCATAATCACATGGCAAAATCAAATAACAAAACGCATGCACGTAATGTTATTTCATTATAAAATACAATATACAAGACCGTCGGGTAAATGTGGATTTCGGATTAAAATGTTAAATGTCAAAATTGAATTAACAAATTAAACTGAGGCGAATTAACACGAATATGCATATTCTCTTCAACAGTGTTTGAATTCTCTGTTTTTAATTTCATTTAAACTAAGTTAAATATATTTTGTGGAAAATTGAATAAAAATAAACATTTTATGTATTTCAAGGCATTATTTTAATTAAACAAATATAAGATCAGGCAAATATATCATGTATTCCTAAAAAGGGATTTTAAATCGAGAAACTTTTAAAACTTGAAATTGAATTTAGAAGTTTTAGAAATAATCTTGTTTTTTTTTTTTTTTCTTTTTTTATAAAATAGTTAAATATATGGTATGGTTTTATCATAGCAAGTCTTTATTTGAATGGAATAAACATGGAACACTTTCACGGATTCATTTTTCATTGTGTTCAAGGTTGCCTATCAATGACACAGTTTTGTATGTATGTCTGAAAGATTATTATCCGAAAAAATAATTCACAATAGTACGTTGTTAACTAAGTTGTCTTCTCCGTAAAACATTCAGTATGCCTTCGGAACATACAAATATTATGGTATTGTCAAGAATTTCAATAACGGCCGGGAAACAAACTAGTTGTTTACCTTCTATGATTATTAAAGAATGACGGATAAGTGCACTAAGGACTATACAATGCCACGAAGGACTAGACAGAGTGCTGTTATATGTATTATTTTTATATGTAATGTTAGAAATTGACATTTTGTGCATAAATTTCAAATTTTACAGAAAAATAATCATAAATAAACGAGATATATAACATTATTTAGACACGTGCCGGTTTTTCTTTGATATGCCGAAAATCAATGAACCGATTGAAACGTGTCAAATAACATAGCAACTGATTAACAATCACGATCTTTTAATTTTAAGAAATTTAAAACAATAGTATCGAAAAGATTTATGCTTCAAATATTTATAATCAAATGTGTTGTTCTTATTTAAAATGATAAAAAGGACAAATAATTTTTTCGTGGTTCAATGTTTTCCCCAAAAAAATGTTTGCCATAGGAGCACGACTTTGATGTGCACCAACTTATAAGTAAGAGTGTGGTCAGCTTGTTAAAATGTTTATGTAAGATATACGAAGACAAAAGGAGTATATCTATTTAAAAGTTGTTTGTTTTTATTTTAATTCTGACAAAGAAGCGTGTATATACAAATAGATTCACTTAAGATATGATTAAATTCCAAAAACCATTATAAGAAACAACTATGTTAAGTTTCGTGAAATGGATAAGCGGTTCTCAAGTTACAGTACGATTTGTGGACGCTGGACATTTGTATACCATAATGACGGGCGTATAATTTTGACAGGAGTATAAAAAAAGCGTAGTGTGCCCGTTTGTCAGAAAGAAATCTTATTTGTATGTTTTTTTCTCGAATCTTCGACTTTAGTAAAAAAAAAAAACTCGAAACTAAGTGATACTACATTCCGTCGGCGTAGGCGGCGGCAGCGTCTACAAAAATTCACTCTGTGGTTAAAGTTTTTGAAATTTAAATCATCGTTTCTTAAACTATCCTGGATTTCTACCAAACTTGGACAGAAACTTGTTTATGATCATAAAGATTAAGATAGTATCAAGAAGTTTTTAAACATTTATTAGATTCATAAACTGTCCTGTGTTATACCATGCTTGGACAGAAGCTTCTTTCAATCAAAATTTAGTATCAACAGGAATATTTTATTGATTTATTTCCTCATTTTTGTTGAGCATGCAATTAACACAAAGTATAGACGAGACACTGGGTTCCGCGTAACCCTTACGATTTTCGTTAACAAATTGTCTGTTTAACATATTGTATGATATAATATATGAAATAATGACTGTGATATGTTCATTACTCAATGTTGAAGGCCGCGGGGGGACTTATGGTAAAAAAATCTATTTCATTTTGTTTCTTGCGATGAGTTGTCTCATCCCCAATCATACCACATCTTTTTCTTGTTACCAAAACTTCAACACGTACTTTCATACAAAAACGTAAAGAACGAGTGTACGAATATGTAGTAAAACCTCGTAACCAGCTACAACATGTATACCAGAATTTGTGAAAACGCTCCACGAACAAGTCAAGCTGACGACAGATGACGACGAAGTGATACCAATATACGAACGCAAAATGTGTATGCGGTCTTTTAAAAACCGACATTAGATATATTGCTCTGTTATATATACACTTGAGAAGATAGTTCTTCGTTCTGAACTTTTTTTCAACAACTATTCATTTACTAGTATCCAACTTTACCGATCTTGTCGATTTAACACAACAGAGAGGAGGATTCCCGTGTAATCAGTTATGTAATTTCACACGTGTAAGACGGTTCATTGATTTTTGGCATATCAAAGAAAAACAGAAATAGGGATAAATTTTGTCACAGAAAAATTGGTAGTTTTTATCCATGTTTTGTTCATTTTTATCGGCGATAAAAGAATGACAAATACAAACAATTAATTGAAGTTTCGTATGCATCTATCACCTGTATCGAAATTTATGCAATTTTTGAATAGTACAAAGTGTTGCCTTGATTTTATAGGTCAAAGCGGTATTATTCGTTTTGCTTTACATTGGGTTGAATAATGAAATAATAGCTCAGCACACATCGGCGCAGATCAGCACACTTCGAAGCAATGGTGTACGATGGTTTATATAACGAGGGATACCTCAATTAAAGTCTACATATGTGCAATTAGTATGAGTTGTATATTTGTTTCAATATCAGTTTATAAAGCATTTAATATAGTGTTATTGTCTATGGGTGTTATACTTAAAGTTGCTGCGTACTAATTAAGAGATCGTCCTATTTGATGTTTTGCATGTGGAAATCATTCTTGCTTCTACATGTATCTTTATTTAATTTGTTCCCCTAATGAGATCATCTTTACCATAAAATAATCATAGGAATAGTTTGTGGACCCGTATGTATATAAGGAATGATACTCAATCGTACCTAAAAACAAATCTTTCGTATATTTCCCGTTTCACTGTCCTACATGTATATTGAATTTTACTCACAACTCAGTGAGTTGATACCAGCGCGGGGTACATGTATGCTTAAACCTCTTATTCTAGATGTCAGGTAACTTTCTTGTGTTTATGTTCATATGTTCATGATGTTGGATTGCTGTCTGATTGACGAATACCCGTCATTTTATATTTATAGATTTTTTATAATTTGTTTTTTAGGGATGCACCCAGTTGCGCCTTTTCATTTGAGATATATTTCCGTGACGTAACCTCGACGTCACATCTCTAAAAACAATAAGGGAAATGAAACCTCGTTTCGCATATTGCACTTTGGATAATAGTTTTTCACCACGAAATACTTGAACTCAATTTTGGTATAAATATAAAGAAGCCACAATTTGGTTCTGAAATGGATATTTTTGTGTAACAATTCTTTCTTGTTAATAATTTTTTTTTTTTAAAGAAATTGATTGAAGAAAAAACGGTATTTTTGTTGTATATTTATCTAGTTAAAAAAGTCGTTAATTTCTTCATAATAGAACAAAAATCTCCATACGGTATCAAGCCAAATGCTATTTCTAAAAAGAAAGGACATATGCTCTTAAAGGGTCACTAGCTGTCAAATTCATTGTAACCGATTTCACTCAAATTCTCATAATTGGTTTATAACAATGTAAAACATTTATCCAAACTATCAAAAGTCTAAAATAAACAGTTTACAGAGCATGGGGTAGATAATATATAGGTTCGTTTCGTGTGTATTTTAGTCCAGACGCCATCTAATTAACTATCGATTTGACCTCAGATGACCATATAAGCGATGTAAACAAAAATAAAGATACGAATAGATTAAACCAACACGTGCAATTGCATTTTTATAGGTCTGTTTGATTTTATTTTATAGATTAAAAATAGATGTTTCTCATTGTTTTTAACCATATAAGAATGATTTTATGTGCATCGAATTAGTAATCAAATGATTTACCGTAGTTTCACTTTCATTGTTGACATTCTTTTTCTTTAAATAACCAGTACACGTACAATGCATGCGTTGTCAATCTTTAGCTAGGGGTTAACTTGAAGTTCACATGAATACCGGTTAGAATGATGATGACGTTTTCACTTGCAAGTGAATTAGTCAAAAATTATGTTTAATCGCTTATTTCAACAAAATTAAAGGAAATTGATTGCTAAAAGCAAATTATTATTTCATTATTCCAATTTGATTGATGATTGATCTAAAAAAAAATCATACTTTATTTTTTTATATATATCGTAGCTAGTGCCCCTTTAAGCTAATGGTTAAATCTCGAAAAATGTATCTTTTCCCGATATTTCACAGTTGGACGTCGCGCAAAATAACATTTACGGCAGCAATTTTGATTGTATCGATAAAAAGAACGAATTCTTCAATTACTAAGTAAATAAATTTCTGTCCAAAATCATTATATAGGAAACTATTATTAATTTCATATAATATGTGATACGACTGATAATAAAATACTAATTCAAAGTCATGCAATAAGGTTTAAATGCAAAAAGTTTTTAAAAGAAAGAGTTTAATGTCTGCTTTTTTAGATTAATTCTGCGAATTGTTTTTGTCTGCATAAACATAAAAGAGCGAAATAAAGAGAATCACATCTAATTGAATAAAATGGAGGATTAAAATGGAGAATGTGTAAAAGAGACAACAATCCGACCAAAGAGCAGAAAATGGTGCGTCTAAACCCGGCTAAGGACTCCTAAGGACTCATAAGTGCACTAACGAGTTATAATATGCTTCTAAGGACTAAAAGGGGAGCTGTACAATGTAAACAAATTTCTTATCTAGATAGAGCTTGATATTTAATGCATATATTCAAATGTAATCAAAAGATCACAAATGATAATTAAACAATGTCTGTGCCGGTTTTCGTTAATTTTTCCGAAAATCATTGAACTAAAAGACACTTGTCAAATTACTTAACTGATAATACTATTACCTTTAAAAAATGAAAACAATAATTATTTGGAGAAGAAAATTACCCTGACATTTAGATATATTTACCACAAAAATATGTTTTAATTTTTTTTTTAAATCCTTTAATATGCATCGGTTTACGATTAAATGAAAAAATATAGAAAATTGTTAAGCTGGTTTTTTTTTCAGGAAGGAAAATAATGTTTGTATCGAGAAAAATAGCCCCTCACCCTATAAATGGTCATTAATTTACATAAGAGAGAGCTTAAATTTGGTCACCGTCCGCGAGGCCTGACGGTAATAAACAACAGATTACGAACAGCAAACAGTGGATACACCAATTGATATGTATGAAAGACAACGATGGACACAAAATGATTGCACTGAATAATTTCAACTACCATTGCGATCGATCTTTCAAATCTCCCTATCAAATTAGACATGTATTTTAATAAACCTTGGGATATCTTTTACCGTTTGGTTTCAAATTGGAATTAAAAATTGTATTTTCCCAAAGAGTTTTAGATAAAACCACGAGAATCTCACCTCATAGACATTTAGTGTGTCAGGATGTTTAAAAATATGTATGAATTTTCTTACATACTTGAAATTGTATATAAGGAATATAAACAAATTCAGTATGTTAACTGTACAAACAAACAACAGACACCAATTGTGTCTTATATTGTTTAATTCATGTTTACTGAGAGCAAAATTTGATTAATTGATTATTCAGTGGTAAAAACGTCCACTGGCAAAACTTTCAAGCATATTCAGGACGAAAAGTCGTTTGAGAAGTATATTATGAAGTATTTAGTATTACAAATGTTTACATAGATATAGGAAGATGTGGTGTGAGTGCCAATGAGACAACTCTCCATACAAATAACAATTTAAAAAGTAAACCATTATAGGTTAAAGTACGGCCTTCAACACGGAGCCTTGGCTCACACCGAACAACAAGCTATAAAGGGCCCCAAAATTACTAGTGCAAAACCATTCAAACGGGAAAACCAACGGTCTAATCTTTATAAACAAAACGAGAAACGAGAAACACGTATATATTACATAAACAAACGACAACTACTGTACATCAGATTCTGCTTATTTGGTAAAGGTCATTTTCTTAGCTAGTTCTAATTAATTTGTACGAATAACATTTTGCTGACAAAATAATATCTTTTGCTCTAAATTAACACATACAATTCTGATACCAATGGATAATATAAGAAACATTGTAACTTAAATGAAAAAAAAGAGATTATGATTGTTTAATCAGTTGTTATGTCAGTTCGCTCGTATCAGTCGGATCACTGATTTTCGGTAATATCAAGGAAAAACCGACACGTTCTAAATATTGTTTAACTACTCATTTATTGGTTAAAATAACCTAATATGCCCTGTTGATAAGTATATATGTACAGAACTAAAATTGCAGTGCATGTTAACACAAAAGAATCAAATAATACTGCTATGCTTGTAGTGAATACGAAAACAGCTTACAATATTTTTTAGATAAATACATCTATAATCGTGTATAAAATGTATCCGTCAAAGTGAAAAAAATATATATAACATGAAAATAAAAATGCTTAGATCATTCATTTATTGTAATCAATTATATCAAACATGTAGTTGGAATAATTTCTAGAACCAGTAGATATAATGCGTCGGACATTGTATGCATAAAAAAATAGATTTTTAATTGTATGAAATAAAATTAGTAAGGGTTTCGCGGAACATAATGTCTCGCCTTCGTTTGCCGTAAACTTGAACTCTCAGGCTGAACAAAATCACGACACTCTATTTTGATTATTAGGAAAATCATTATTTTTTTTTCGAAAATTCAAAGTTTTGTTAACCGGAATTTTTTTTAAATGACCATTGATATTCAAAGTGGTGGCTACTGCGCTGGTGAACTCACCAATGTTCATCATTCAAGCAGTTAGTAAAATTTTAGATATTTTCATTTTTTTACTTTTAAAAGTGTAATTTATTGATAAACTCTGATATTTGTCAGCTTCAAACCACTAAAATTGTCTAATTGTAAGCTGTATTTTAACCATAGATGACTATACATAGATGGGGTTCCATAAAGAGACTACCACGGAATATTATATGAAATTGTTTGCACATAGTGCAAAATAGTTCTGTTAAAGCTACCACGTATGTAACATTTCATGTCAATAAAACAGCTTTACATTTGGATCATATTGCATGGGTTTCATACTGGCTCTTTTAAAATAACTTCAAAAATAATGTGATAAGTTAATTCAGTTCATACAAATATTGTTTGTTTGATTGATGTTTAATGATTCACATGTTTTGTTTTGCATTAAGGGGGCTCGCGGGTATAAATAATTTTTTTTCTGATATAGGATTTCCTTATATTTTTCTATAAATGAACTTTATATTATACTTAATGGGAAAATAAAAAATAAAAAAATGGGGTCACCGTTTATTTAAGCGCACAATCTGCAATCGAAAGAAGCATACATTTTTATAAAATTACTTTTCTTCTGTAGAACTAATAAGAGAAATAAAAGTAATATCGAAAAAAGAACTAAGACAATAACAATCAAGACCAAGGAGCAAACAAAGACTTACAAAACCAAAGGACATTTACATCAACAGTTATAAATAATAATTAAGAAACAACACGAACTCCAATAAAAACCGGGAGTGAAATCAGGTACTCTGGAAGTGTGAGCATTTCCTGCTCCGTACACTAAATTACAGAAATCGCCCAAATTTGAAAACAAGTTTAGTTTAAGTACAGCTTATTTGAAAATAATAATAAAAAATATAGGTCACCGATGAGTAAAAACAAACATTTCAATTTAAATGTCAAAAGTAGATTGTTGCATCCAAGGAAGATAATTTGGAGCTTTTTCATTGATATATACATTTTGAAGGTCATCTAGGGCCAAACCGAAATGATTTTTTGAAATATTTTTGTACCATATGATAAAGTAACAACTAGTAAAGTAAATAATACAAATTGGAATGAAAACAAACGTGTTTAATTTTTTTCTGAAATTTTTATACCCGCGAGCCTCCTTAATTGGATATATATATAAAAATTGAGTTCCTGAAATTTTCATCCTGAACGGAAATCGAACCAGGAAACTTTGTGTTAGTAGTCCGATGCATTAACCACTAACCACTACACCACGGCTTTCTTAATTGGAAGATTTACCTTGCTGTCCACCAAGCCAGTCTTTTGATTCACGGTCCATATATGAAAGACCGTTGTACAGTTCTATCCCATCTGTAGACAATCTAAATCTAGTTGGCCTTTTTCCAACCAGATATCTTGCTATAGTTGTCTTCCCTGTGCCCTGTTCTCCAGCTAACATGACCCTTGACTCAAAATGTGGATAGCTTTCTTCCTCCAATAGACCAGAAAATATCTGTGCTGACTTCGTATCGAATTTTTTAACTTCAATTGGAAGACCTAAACATCAAAATATTTGAATGTTAGATTAACAATTGATACAGTATTATTAACGTACATATAACTATAAGTACCGTACTACTAATCGGACCCTATGTATCATTTCGGTAAAGCAGTACCGTTAAGCTTATATGATCTGCAATACCGAAAGACATAATGTCGACCTACTTAGTACTAAGGAGCAGACCTGACCACAACAGAAAGAAACGCCTATTTTGTTTTTCTTAATTTTTTTGTTTCCTCAAAGATTCAACATCAATCTGCAAAAGGTATCACACCAGCACAGTGATCGGATTTTTAACGATGTTGAACGTGTTTTGCTGATTTCATAGATGCGTCTTGGTCTCGCATCTATAGAAATATATGATGTATTCCTATTTTAAAATCTTTCAATCCATACATAAAGACTTTCCTTATCAGTGCCGTAGCCAGATTAACCATACTTTTTTGGTCTATTTGATTTTCAAACGTTATTAACGTCCACTTTTTAGTCTTTGTACTGCTGTTTTCTGAGTACAATAATGCACAGCAGATATTTTTACCTTTCGATGTACCATGTCTCTCTCCGTTTAAAATTCATCAGATTTCTTTAGTTTTTCAGTGGATTACTTTGCTTTATGTTCTTAATCAATTACTAAGATTTAATCATCTTGGACGAATTTTGCCTACTAGTGTATTTTTAAGAAGAACATCAGGTATTAGTCGTATTTATAGCAAAAACAAAGTACAAAATGTAGCTCAATATAAATGATCTGTTTCTTTTTTTCAAATATTTCTTCCTATTCTTGAAAAAGGGATAATTCCTGATTGCATGTGATGTTCTTAGTTTCGGGGTTTTGTCTCGATATATTCATATTATTGTACTCGTTTTTTTGTTGTTGGTGAAATTGTTTATTTCGCAACTATAGCAGTATTGTAAATAAAGAACACAATAGTATACCGTTGTTCGAAAGTCATAAATTGATTGAAGCAAAAACAAATCCGGCTAAAAAAGGGAACGTCATCAACTATAAGAGGAAATTAAACTGTAAAACAAAAAGAGTTTGTAAAAGTTAAGTTACAAAACATCGGACGCACTGGAAAATTTCATATTAGAAAATAATGGCAATATCAAAAGCTAAAACGAATAAACTACTGTCATATTCCCAATTGGATGCAGGCATTTCCTTTAGAATTTTTTTTACTTGTATAAAAGTTGTATCAAATTATATGTCACTAACAGCAATATGGGAGAAGTATGGAACAGCTGTAATAGTTAAACACGACAATCATAAGCTATGGATAGCGCAGTCAACATTGATCGCAGTTAAAGATTTGTATCAGAATTACACGTAACTGAATCTATTTTTAAAGAGTAAAATCCATTTTATTACTTTTTATAATCTTTTTCAATGTTTCCCATAAATTGAATGAAGATTTCATAAAGAAACACACTTTTTAACAACATTCCATGTTTTTATTCTGATAATTGATAAAAATTACATTTATTGTTCGGGAATTTCCCAAAATATATGAAAGTTTCAAAATATTTGTATTAAAGATGTATGTGACAACTAATTATACAGGAAATGTCCCGGAATCATTCTCAAAATTATTATTCACAGTGTAGATACTATTCTGTACGCTGTCCGGAAGTCGCGATTTTCGAAGCGAGAACTTTTTGGATCACATTTTAAATTTGTTGGATATACTATATTAAACGGTAAGATGTTCATCTGTACATTGCTTAATGATTAATTCAGCTGACATCGATATTCACAAATGGTTTATAATTAAATTTAGCACATTCATTATTCGTATCTTTGCCTTAATCAAGAGATTTTCAAGTGCATCACTAAGGAAAATCAGTCGGTGAACGTGAAAACAATCTTTCTGCACCCGTACTGTACAAATTAACGTAAAAACAAGACTTGATTTGCTAAATAAAGTATATTTTAAGTGGTGGTAAAAGTTTCAGCCAGATCTTTGAAGCCAGAAATAAGAAAATTACACTTGTTAGAATTTCTCACTGTACGATCAGTCTCGTTGGTATATTTTGAAACTGTATGATCAGTCTTTATTTCACTGTATTCTAGTGGTGATTTCAAAGTTATTTACGATACATAAGAAGATGGCATTTTTCTAAATAACACAAATATATTTTAATAAATTCACATCCTGAAAACTTATCAAACATGTTTTAGCTTGATAGGGTGTACTCGACTTAATACATTAAGTATAAGGATGTTTGAATGTTGCTGAAATATGGGGAAGTTTTTTTTTGTTTATATAAGTTTCAGAAATGTCCTCCTTTATACTTAAAATTGTACAAACACACAGATTTTATTGTTATATAAAAATGCATGTATTTACAAACATTCGAGACCGTACTGTAGCCTATAATTGATCACAGTTCCTTCACTTTATTTTGGATGTAGATCTGTCTCTTTCACACTCAATTGTACACCACTTTTTAAAGCGGTGGTTTATAGTGATAATAAAGTCCGTCTTTCCGTTCGTCTGTTGGACCGGTACAAAATGTTTCGCCGGTTTTGTAAGCGCATCTCCTCATAAACCACTTAATATACCTTGGGGTTTCCAGACATTTTAAAATGGAGAAGGGGTCCAATCCAGGAGAAAAGAGGATTCGAAATATAATTTCCCATACAAATGCATTGAAAGTTAGAAAAGAGTTTCAAACTTTTCTTGAATCCGTCACTGGTATAACTATTAATTATTTTTTCTCGGATTCCGTATCATAAATGATAATATAAAAAAGAAGATGCGGTATGATTGCCAATGAGACAACCGTCTACAAGAGATCAAAATGACACAGACATTAACAAATATAGGTCACCGTATGGCCTTCAACAATATGCAAAACCAATACCACAAAGTCAGCTATAAAAGGCCCCGAAATGACAATGTAAAACAATTCAAACGAGAAAATTAACGGCCTTATTTATAAAAAAAAAAGAAGGAATGTATTTCGAATTTTTATTAAAAATCTTTTATTGGGTTTCTTTGTATAAGATACAGACCTGAACATTGCATTATATGGGGGCACCCATCAGGTATTTCCAACCGTGACCTCCAAAACCAATTGTTTAACTTTTCTAAAATTGCTCCATTTTTAATCAATTAATGTATAATGAACCTTCTTTTTCGAATTTTTGGTAAAATATTTTTGATGTTTCTATATCTAAAATACGGACTTTGTCATAACCTTATATTGGGCGTACCTATTTTATATCCACAACTTCCTTCAGACACTTGCCATAACTTAATGAATCTTTTTCAGATTCCTTATCATTTAATTCAATTGTGCACCTCTTATTTTGATTTTTCGAAAATTCATCAGTTTTCTATTTCCATGATAAGGACGTTTCCGCTACCTTATTAGGTGGCACCCGTTTACTATACGCAACTTTCAAAAACATACCATATATTAATCAAACTTCCTCATATTCGTTATTAAATGATGCCCCTGTGCACCTATAATTTAGTTTTTCTGGTGATTTATTTTTTTCCAAAACATGGACTGTAGAAGTGGCGGGGTATAATTTCGTTAATTCTTTCCTCAATACCTAAAGTTTTAAAACAAAGCTTTCTCTATCTATCTTTTGTCATTTTAAAAGAGACAGGCTTGATGTATGTTATCACCAATTGGTCAACGGCAGACGGTGTAAATAGTCTTTAAAAATGTAATAGTTAAACAGATAACTGCAACGACACACTAATAAAAAGTCCACAAGCGAATCATGTATTGCTTTTTAGGCATTTGATTTTAAATAAGACTGACGGAACAAAAATATAATTATTTTGCCGTCTACAAAAATCATCAAAAATATATTTGTATTGTCTGATGAAAGAAATTAGACATTATAGTTCCATGGACACAATCATAATATCACATAGACACGTATATACCTTCAAATTGCCGTTGTTTTTTTTTCCTTCAAAATCATGACTGGTCATACAGACAAAAAATCTGAAATCGCTTCTAGAATACAGTCAGTTTTAGACTGATCGTACAGTAATTTATTTTGGGGTCCTCAAGGAAAGCATATTTTTTATTTGAAATACGACCATTCTACTTACATACGGTAGGAATATTGAAACAGTATATATTTAACTGTTAACTGATGCAAATTTTTGCTATAAAAGATTATTTGCTTTGTACTACGAGAGCAAAATTGTCAACAGATTTCACTTTTTCTATGAAGTTGGTGTGATGCACACGCATGTTTTATATTCTACTGCATGTTTTTGTTACAGTTACTCATATTTATGATGCTATACATACATTTGAGATGTGCAAAGCACTTTATAGATATAGGAGTAAACAAATGATGAAAAAAAGCACAAAACAAAACCGTTCTGTTAGCTGGTTTGAAATCCTCGCTTCGAAAATCGCGACTTCCGGATAGCGTACAGAATAGTATCTACACTGTGTTATTTATTACATATATGTTGGCAGAGCATTTTAACAAACAGATCTGAAACACATTTCGGGAAATATCCCGACAAAAATAAACTAAATACAACATATATAACACAGATGTCTTCAAATATTTTGGAATTTATCACGAAAAATCAAATGTATATGCTAGACCTCATGACTTATAATTTCCTTTAAAATTTCAAGAAATATCCCGAAAATATAAATCTAATATCAAACACACACTTGTTACATAGATTTTCCATATCGGGAAAAATCCCGAAACAAAATCTACAAGCAAAACTTATGCATTTTCATTTTTCAAATATATTGGGTAAAATCCAGAAAAAAACCGAAAATCATTCAGATTTTACAACACATAATTTTGATGCATTAAAAAAAGTTTTTACATAAATTTGTTTCCAACATTTGTTAAAATTTTGATTCATAAAATATGTTTCGAAAACGTGTATTTTGTTTATAACTATACTGTTCATTTCTTTTTAAAAAAAAGTATTCGCTCAGAAATTTTTGGGTTGCTCTCTACTGCATCCCTTTTGCCATGCTTCAGTAATTCCCAAAATATAATATCAACCATATTTGTCCCACAAAAAGGGTCGTCTAGGCCTCCTCTAAGTCCTATTTATAAGTGTTCGATCTTAAACTGGCCTAAGCATACATTTAACATGTACACTGCAAAAGATAAATTATAAAACCATGGTTTTGGGTTCAGGATTATTAGAATTCCTAATAGTGGAGTGAAAAATAGGGAAAAGTCGCTTATTTAAGGAGTTTAATGGACCGAAATACCTCACGACTGAAAATTTGTATGAAGATAGAGTAATCATTATACATGTTATATTTCATTTTCGCATAGTTTGATAGAAAATACACATCGACTTTTACAAGTATTTTTCAAAAACTCATCAAAAAGCAGTATTACTACTCAATTTTCACCCCAGTAAGTCATTCAACGTTCCCCTTTCCTATTTTTCCCTGTCATATGCAATGCAATGAATTTAATATTCATTTTCTTAAGTTTTATAAAAAAGAATACATTTTGTATCATTAGTTGTGTCTATGTGCTTGGATAAGTACAGATGATAAGGTTCAATAAATTTTGAGGTGCTTTTATTTTTGTTTTTCGAAAAGACTAATTTTAAATCACATTGGAACAACTCCAAAACAATTCCGGAAAGTTATTGTCAGTGCTAATTCCTTTTAATAATTATAGCTACTCAAAATTCACTGGTTGCAGTCAGAAGCACATAAAGGAAGATTTAAAGGATTGGAGATTGAACTGTCCAGAACATCTTAAATTATTAAGCCTTTTCATGTCAAAAAAGAGAACATTTTTATACATATGAATTAGTGGGGATACAAAACATGCGTGTAACGATGAATCGAACTGTCGTTAAAACACGCTTCATGACATTACCATGATTTCCACGACTAATAAAAAATGTCTTTTGTGGATGCAAAAGTCATACAAGCTAAGCAATTAAGGCATGTCGAGTCATATGACCGTGCCGTAATTGTTTTAACTGACGCAAATTATCAGGCAGGCCATCCAGTGTTGAGTGTACTCTTCAAAAATAACTTCAATGACAAGCCGTGTCATCATTCAGCATGCATTCTTAACTACTTGATGAAATTTAAAATAATTCTGATGCTTCAAATTAATCGGGACATGGTGTTGCTTTTGAAATACTAATATAAAGTCTACATGATGATCTATTTGCAACAGCTAAAGATGTGGTATGATTGCAAATAAAACAACTCTTCACAAGAGACCAACTGACATAGATATTTACAACTATAGGTTACCGCACGATCTTCAACAATGAGCAAATCCCATACCACTTAGTCAGCTCTTAAAGGCGTCAAAGGGACAATAAGGTTTATTTCAAATGGTGATATATCCAAATTGTTCTTCAAGTAATTGAATGCAGATCAATTAGAGATTATAAGAAATGTCTTTGTGCACCTGAAAATAAATATGGATTGATAAGATTTGTAGGTACATTATAAAGATTGCATATTTTGGCGTTAATATTGAGTCACTGATAAGGTCTTTGCGTCGGAACTAAACACATTTATTCTAAAAACAGTTGTTGGCATGACACGGGTTATGTTCTTCTCATATATGTTATGATGGTATGATACTAAACCCCTAACGGGAAGGATTGTGCCTGATGTACATATGATGAAATCATAATCTTTCAGTCAGTGTAATTGAAGTCTGGAGCTGGCATGTCAGTTAACTGCTAGTAGTCTGTTGTTATTTATGTATTATTGTCATTTTGTTTATTTTCTTTGGTTACATCTTCTGACATCAGACTCGGACTTCTCTTGAACTGAATTTTAATGTGCGTATTGTTATGCGTTTACTTTTCTACATTGGTTAGAGGTATAGGGGGAGGGTTGAGATCTCACAAACATGTTTAACCCCGCCGCATTTTTGCGCCTGTCCCAAGTCAGGAGCCTTTGGCCTTTGTGAGTCTTGTTTTATTTTAATTTTAGTTTCTTGTGTACTATTTGGAAATTAGTATGGCGTTCATTATCACTGAACTAGTATATATTTGTTTAGGGGCCAGCTGAAGGACGCCTCCGGGTGCGGGAATTTCTCGCTACATTGAAGACCTGTTGGTGACCTTCTGCTGTTGTTTTTTATTTGGTCGGGTTGTTGTCTCTTTGACACATTCCCCATTTCCATTCTCAATTTTATTTTTACTATCGCACAATAATGATTTTGATTTGCAAGAACATGACGAAATATTTTCTAGCGGGATCTTTTCAAAATATTTAGAAGTATTTTTGTGTAGGATCTGTAAATTACATAAGAAACAGATATAAGAATTATTCTGCCGCCTCTTTTTGCCAATGAGCAGATATTGAAAAGTTTTTCCAGGGTTGCATCATATTAAAATAATGACAGTTATGTTTTATTTCTAATCAGGCATTTTCCTCAGATGTCAAACATGATGAATTGTGATTTTAGACTAAAGGCGTTTCTTCAACAAAAGCCAAAAGACAGTTTTCATCTATTCACAATAAAAGACTAATTAGTTATTAGACCCCTGATGTCTGGAACATCAACGGCAGCTCGCGCTCTTACAGGATGCGACACGTCTTCTTTAATCGAAATTGGCAAAGGACAACAATTACAAGGGGTCGGGGAAAACATGCATGAAACAAAATTTATCATTCTAGCTGGTTCTTATATTCACACATAATTTGCAGTGAAATCAGGTCACCGCGGATCAAAATGACCCCGGAAGCAATGGTCAATCAGTACATGGTGGCCCAAATAAACTCATGAGAATTGTCGGTGCCATACAATGACGTCCAATTATTATTTTTTTAGTATTCCGTTACCTTTTCAAATTGATGTAAATTTTGATGTCTAGTGTTTTGTCTAATTTGTAAAAGTTACCAATTATAGGTCAAAGTACGGTCTTGAAAACGGAGCATTGGCTCACACCGAACAGTGAGGGCTCCAAAATATTATTATTGTAAAACCATTGCAACAGTCTAATCAATATAAAAAAACTAGAAACGTGAAACATGTATGAACCACATCAACAAACGACAACAATGTATGTCGATGTTTTATATAAAAAAAGGGGGGACACATCTTCTCATAGTGATATTGGTCTACTACTGATCTATTTATAAATATAAAAACTAACTTCATATACTTTTGTGTCATGAACATGAAGACTGATTTGTATAGTTCTAACATCATTTGATGTTTGAATAATAAGCCAATAACTTTCATCATTTTTTTCATAAGTTCATGGACCAGGTGTTGACTCTACATTTCTTATTTAACCTCTGTTCTTTATGGCATTTTAACAAAAGTTTCCCAAGAATATCTTTATGGGTGTTCATATATATAAATCTTAATTATGAATATTTTTTGTTGATAATTTCCATAGATAAAGATATTTGTTTCATTTTCTTACATGTTGCAAGCGAGGATATGTATCACTAATGTTTGGTAATCAGACATAAATAGCTGTATTGGTGGGGCATTCCTAGCGCATGCTTACATCGAAAACAATTCTCATTTAACATGAGAGACTACCGAGAAATTGTCCAAAATGTCTAAAATGTTCGATTTTTCAAAATCCCCCTTTTTGACCTTTGACCGCAGTTTTCAAACATCTGCTTCACTTTGACACTCTACGACATGCCTTAATCAAAGGATATTTTATTTTTTTACAAAATAAGACCAAAATTAGCCGTGAGGTATTTCGGTCCATTAAAATTTCAAATTTACCTGATTTGTCACCGGACTATAAGCACAAGTATTGTTCAAAAGCCTATTAAACTGCATATAAACTATCCCTGACCAACGTTTAGTGGTTTTCCTTAAACTGGAGTTACCACAAATATTTCAGTGTACACTAAGTCAAATTTCATTACTGAGAGGCTGATGAGGAGGTTGGTACTCTATGGGATGGATTAAGATATGTGTCCAAACACATTATACTCTGCTTCCGCAATCAGATTTCAATGTTCAGTAACTTATTTGTAATTGTTTAAAACACTGACTTCATAATGAACACTTGAAAGTACAAAGTTTCAAGTTTATTTGTCCATTACATCATAGTAAACTATTGTACACAAAACCTTAACCTACTTTACTGTTGTACATCTTGAAAAGAAAATTGATAAAAACTAGTCTCATCACAGTACCTCAAATGCCAATGAAATTTTAAAATAGGAATGAAAAAAAAAAAAACTCAAAGTGAAAAATATTCAATAATATAGCATCATTTAATTTTCCTAATTTGCACATTTTTTTTGTCACAGAAAACATTGAAGAAACTATCTTTAGTTGTGTTTTTTTTTTAATTTATCCACAGCAAAATATTAAAATCAAAATACTGTTCTAAAGTAAAATACATGTTCTTTTAATATAACAAATACATACAATAAAATATAACTTAAATCATAATATACATGTGAATAAATCTTTATAGCATGTGCAATGTTTGTTATATTCAGATGGAATTTTGACATATTAATATAAATTGATCTGGTTCTTGACTGATGCCTAGCTTTCTCTTCTTTCACGCCTGCATATAAGAGCAACGTAACTTAACATTTGATGAAATATGACAAACACATTCTTTTCCGCTGAACATGCTAAAAGTAAATATTAACTGTGAAATCAACAATTTTGATTATGCTGATAGGTTGAGACTATAACCAGTTGACATTTATAATAAAACTTATCCCCCCCCCCTTTGACCATTATGATTGCCTTGTGTGACGGTTCACATAATCAACATGATCATAATGTACATAACGTTTCTGACATTTTTATCAATAAAGATAGTATATCCAATAAGTTTTCAAAATTAGTTATCGTATAGTTGTGTTCTTTTCCCTTTCTCCAATTGAATGATCCTAGCAACCTGCATTCTTTTATGTTACTTTTTTCTTTTTACAAACACTGATCAAGATTTAAAATGTTGGGACGGACGACCTGCTTGCTTACATAAAATACAACACTTTATTTGACGACCAGTTCTTATACTACCTATCTTTTTCGCACTTCTTTCAAAATGTGTGTCTTTTATTGACGCCCGTAAAACCTTGGCATCAATCTGGATCTGGTGTACAAAAAAAAAAAAATTGACACCTTATGTTTGTGGCATAACATATATATATATATATATATATATATATATATATACGAGTCTTAATTGAAAAGTGCGTTCAAATCTAACAATTAACTTGTGGCCACGATGTTATGCCACAAACATAGGTGTCAATTTTTTTTTTGTACACAAGATCCGGATTTCGACACTACATGTCTCTTCAGTGATGTTAGGGATCGAAACGGTTTTTGGAGGGCCATATAAAATGTATCCTCATTTTTAGATAGACTCTTGAATTTTAAGAGTCAAAATAGGATGAACGGATCATATAAACCGGAGGGAAAATATGATACAAGCCCAAACGGAAAAATATAAACGAGTCTAAATTGAAAACTACGTTCAAACCTATGATTGCGTTGGATAAAAACCGCAATTTTTATACGTGTTTTGAAGGGTCTAAATACAGCACAAACAACATTTTCCAAATGACCAAAAAAGTGAAAAAGTATATTTAAACAAAACGCATTTGACTAACAGGTCGAACAACTGACGTTCTTTAACCCTGCTGACTTGCCATTGACGAATGCCAAATAAAATGGATCACAAGATGTAACAAAATGGATCTTTATATAAATTTAATACTAAACAGAAAACAATTAACTTGTGGCCACGATGTTATGCCACAAACACAAGGTGTCAATTTTATTTTACACCAGATCCGGATTTCGACAATAAATGTCTCTTCAGTGATGTTAGGGATCGAAACGGTATTTGGAAGGCCATATAAAATGTACCCTCATTTTTAGATATAGATATCAAAATATGAAAACACCAAATTAGAAAAAAAAGATGCTGTATGATTGCTAAGGAAACAACTGCCATAATAAGAACAAAATTTAAACATCATCGGAGTGGTAAGGCCTCAATTATTGAACAAAACAAATAACAGACAGTAAGCTATGACAGGACTTGTGATAACACATTCATCTATTATCATGATTATAAGACAGAACAAAATATGTCCGGGGGGGGGGGGGGGGGGGGGTACAATCATAAATAATATGCCTTAAGGACTTCAAAATATTGAACTTGAATTGACTTTTCTTTGAAAGATACATAGAAATATTAGAGGACAAATTCGGCGAGTCTTAAAGACACAGATTTGAAGATAAACGAGAGAGAAAGAATGACAAACCTATTTTAAAGGACTGCAGACTTCCTGATATCTTTCAAACTGTTCTTTTGTTATAAATGTAATAATGCAACATCATCTTATTTGTATACTAGGTAAACAACCTGTAAATCTTGTTGGTGACTTCAGCTCCTTAAATGCAACAACTATTTATTAAACATTGTCGTGATTGTTGTTCTATATATGAGCTTATTAGTTAGCTAGCGCATACTAATTGCATATATATGTGTCTTAGTCTTATTACTAATTATTACTTATTACGTTATTCAGATTATACTAATGGATTTTTTCTTCTATATTGAACCTGTTATATGCACTTTGTCAAATATAGCATGTTGCAAAAATCGATGCAATAGAGAGCAACCTTTATATTTCTTAGAAAATACTTTTTCTGAACTGTAATGAAAAGTATGGTTACCGGTATAAATAATATAAAAAAGATTAGGTGAGACATATTTTTTATGAATCATAATATTTCAATAAATGTTAGAAACAAGTTTACTGTAAATTTACATAAAAACTTTCTTATGTATCAAAATTCTGTGTTGTAAAATCTTAAAGATTTTGTTTTTTTCGGGATGTTTAAGAAATCAAAATGCGTAACTTTTGCTTGCAGATTTTATTTCGGGATTTTTCCTGAAATGGGTAAAAAAAATCTATGCATCAAGTGTGTGCCTGATTTTAGATTTATATTTCGGGATTTTTTCCCGAAATGTGAAAAGAAATTCTTAGTCATGAGACTTAGCATATACATTTGATTTTTCGGGATAAATCCCGAAAATATTTGATGACATTTGTGTTATACATTTTGTAATTAGTTTATTTTTGTCGGGATATTTCGCGAAATGTGTTTCGAATCTGTTTGTTCAAACGCTTTGCCAACATATACATGATATATGTCATAAAATTTAATGTTGAAAATGATTTCGGGACATTTCCCGAAGAAATAGTTGTCATATATACATTTTTACCACAAATATTTTAAGACTTTCATATATTTTGGGAAATGTCCCTAACATTTAATGTAAGTTTTATCAATTATAAGAATCTGCATTCATTTATTGTAAACATTGAAAAATATTATAAAAAGGAATAAAATGGATTTTACTCTTTTAAATAAAGGCAACAGTAGTATACCGATGTTCAAACTCATTAATCCATGGACAAAAAACAAAATCGGGGTAATAAACTAAAACTGAGGGAAACGCATTAAATATAAGAGGAGAAAAACGACACAACACTACAATGTAACACACACAGAAACGGACCAAGCAACAGACAAAATCCCACGAGAATAACAAATATAACATCAAAACCAAATACATGAATTTAAAATAGAGTCTGTTACGTTTGCTATACTTTATTTTCTCTGAGTTCTGAGAAACCTAACGTGGTTAGTTGTCAATGTAATTCATCAATGTGCTTATTGTCCGAACAACTTCTTCTTTATATAATAAATGATTAATTGTTCTAAACGTTGAAATTTCAATCTACATTACACATGCTACAATACATATACATTGTTGACGTAGTCGTGCGGATTTCATAGAAATCCCCAAGAATCACCAGTATATAACGTTTAACTCGATTTATGGTAATTCATTTCAAAGAATTAAATTAACTTTCATATTTCAATAGAAACTAGATTTTTAAATAAATATTCAGGTTGTTTTATATATTAAGCACCATTTGAAATATTCGTTCTTTTTGTTGGCAAAAAACGATTGACATTTTTTTTTCAGTCTAAGTATGTATTGAAACATTTGCTATTCATGAAAACCAAAACCAGTTGATTAGTTTATCATGTTTATAAAGCACTATGTTCAGAACAGTAATAGATTTAGTCAGGAAAATATATGAAACAGTAATTGAATAATTTTGCCACATTTTAATCATCAGACTAAGATGTTTAAAATGGATTTTTAATATCAAATTTTGTTTTGAAACTATTTTACAATCACTTTGCTCTGATGAGGTAATGTTGTTTTCCTTGCTTTTAAAAAATAAAATTACTGATCTTTACAGAGGCCATCGTCAAACAATACTTACTATATTCCGTATTCCGAGAGAGAAAATGTATGTAATGACCATTATTTACCAAAACCAAGTGTACTAAATCGATGTTATTATATGTATGCACGTAAGAACACGTGAATTTTTGTGCGT
The DNA here is from genome assembly GCA_019925275.1 of Mytilus edulis. NCBI lineage: Eukaryota > Metazoa > Mollusca > Bivalvia > Mytilida > Mytilidae > Mytilus > Mytilus edulis. Next base: position 96,449,694 of record CM034358.1, read on the forward strand.
CGAATATTCTTTTCATATGCTGATTTAAACGAATTCCAATTCAGTTAAAAAAAAACTAAAAACTAAAGGTATATAAATGTCTATCAATTAGATCTAATTTTGTTTAACACTATCTCAACCCCTTAACAGTTATTGTAAATATGTAGACATGACAGCCATGCTTTGTGATTTCTTTGTCTTTTAAAAAAAAAAAACTAGTTCGATGCATTAGTCTTAAACACTAACCACATAATATTGAAGAGTACAATTGAATACATTGTTTTCTGATATTATTAAACCTCTATTGTTTAAGATACCAACAAGGCTTTCTTAAGATTCACGATTGGTTGGAAATGATATCAAGATGACTGCAATTTGTTTGAATTATGATGTATCTACACAATCACACTTTGTTGTCGCTTTTAACATGTTTAAGTTCGATCTGAATAATGCGTTTCTTATTAGCGAAAATGTTAAACGGTTTGTCTTTATCTTCAAATTTACATAAACATGATAAACAAAATAAAATAAGAAAAAAAGCGAACTGCAAGGAAATTTAAAAACGGTAAGTCTTTTATAAAATAAAAACGAAAGCTCAAACTGATCATACGAATATAAAACAATGTTAATATGCCTTACTTGGTACACGCATTTCCTTATGCAAAACTATTGGATAAAACCAGATGTTTTATAGCTAGCTAAAATTAGTTTTATGTATGACAATGGCATTGAATTTCATTATATTGACAACACTGCGTGAGAAAAACAAACGTACGTAATAGATAAAACGTTAAAAAGTGAGAGTGACAATTACCATTATAACTTAATCGCAATCACAAATAACAATTTCAACAAAGAATTATAAAAGGGCATACAGACAAGATGGTGCATACGCAAAAACTTAAAAACTTCTCAAACAGGCTGTTAAAGATTATTATTACAAAATAAAATCACAAAATTACTGAACGCCGAGGAAAATTCAAAACGGAAAGTCCCTAATCAAATGGCAAAATCAAAAGCTCAAACATATCAAGCGAATAGATAAAAAACATCATATTCCTGACTTGATATAGACACTTTTTTAAAGTAGAAACGGTGGATTTAACCGGGATTTATAGCTACATTTAGCTAAACCCCTCCTTTGTATGACAGTCGCATAAACATGTACATATGCGTGTGATGCTTTTATGCATTAAGTGGTTGTTTGACGTGAATGTTGGCAACAAGTACCCTTATTAAACAAAATATGATTTTATTTTTTTTGGCCGTAGATAACCAATGTCCAATTAAACATATTGTTATTTTTCTTTATTTCTGATATGCCATGATACAGGAGTCGATAGATTGTAGATCCGTGAAAGTGAATAGTGTATATAACAATAGTGTCTAGTTTGCTTCTAATTTACTAATAACAAAATCAATATTAATACAAAAAAAAAAACAATATGCAAAGATCGAATGACAGTGTTGAAATGGTAACCTTATAGAATAAGTTTATTTAAAGTATCGATAAGTTTATTTAAAGTATCGATAAGTTTATTTAAAGTATCGATAAGTTTATTTAAACTATCGATAAGTTTATTTACAGTAAAATTGAGGATATACTATCCCGTTTGGAATACGTGTTCTACAGATACAACCGTTAAGAACACATAAGTATGAGTGTTTATTGCTGGAGTAAGCCGGAGAGGTCGGAGAGAACCATCAACCTTCTACTGTTCTACTAACATTCCGGGTCAATTTAGATTCGAGTAAAGCATACCTTTTACGTGTGAGATTCGAGCTCAAAATCGCAGTGTTGACATGTTACGGGAACAGTAGTTAGACTACTTAGGCATATCGGTCACTTAGTCCCACCCCCATATGAGTATACACAATCACACTTTTTTTCGTGCATTTGTTTGCACCTTTTCCAAGTCAAGAACCTGTTGTGCAAAGGTTGTCATGTGTTGATGTGGTTCATAAATGTTTCTCGTTTCTCCTTTTATTATGTAGATTTGACCGTTGGTTGTCTTATTTGAATTGTTTTACACTAGCCATGTTTTGGGCCCTTTATAACTTGCAGCTCAGTGTGAGCCAAGGCTCCGTATTGAAGGTCGTTCTTTCACCTACAATAGTTTATTTTCCTAATTGTGACTTGGAAGGAAGGTTATCTTATTGGCACTCATACAACATCTTCTGATATATATGTCGTGGCGATGCGTTTGTTTTACGGGATATACAGTTTCATTTAACATTAAATGCTATTCAGTGTGCCAAAATAAAAAGTTACATACCAGGTAAACGATTCTTTTCAAACTCCTGCAATAAAACTGATATAAGATAAATATTTTTCTTTTTAAATCAATAATTAATAATAAAAAAAATTGTATACATAATACTTGTAGTTTAGATATGTCCTCATATTATTCTCTGATAATGCAAACTTAAGTACCCAGGAAAATTTGCTGTTAGAGTTTCACACGTTTCATCAATCGTACTGTGCATGTAAGTACCAATCCCTTTTTAGTGTCAACATTCCAGATGGACATATTTAAGGACGCATATTTGATTCCTGTAAGGTCATTAAACCCATGATAAAGCCGGTAAAAGTTTCTAAGGCATTTCGAGCACTTTAATCCCTCAGTGGAACAACTTTCCTTGTAAACAGTAACCCTCTATCAATGACATGTTGCTATGAAACACCAGCTTAGGAACATCTTATGTACTAAACGATTCTGAAATAATGTTGCATGAACTTTCGGAATATGAAAGCATCTAATACTGTTGCAATAAAGTGTTGGTCACACACGTTTCGGATTTTTAATTACTAGGTGTAAGTCAAGGTATTACTCAGACTTAACATCTTCTTATATTAGGTGCTATTGACATATATTTACTAGATATATATAAGTTCTATGCTGCACAATCTTTTAAACATGAAGACTCTACGGATATGATTTTTTGTTTATATTAGAAACATCTAAAAACCAATCAAACGTTTTAGTTTTACCTTAAATAACGTTTTACAAGCCATATCCCTGGTCACATCTAAGGGCTTCTCCCCCTGAATCACAAAAAAAAAAACATTATGCTATAGTGATGTCAGCTTAAGGTAGCACAATACAAAGATTTATTCACTCCCAATCAGACACCTTTAAACTGATATAATTCATTTAATCCTTCTTTATATATTATAAATGAGGTACCAAAAGAAAGAAGAAAGATTCATCTTTCAAATTGTGATAATTTCATTATGACTTAATTATTACATAATTAATTAGTATGTAATAAGTTGCTATATTGTAATGTCCACACTTGAATGAATTTAGCGTCTTTGTTATTCATAGCATCCCAAAATATTTAATAGATTCTTGTACAACACAGCTTGACCTCCAAAACTGTGTTTCACATTTTCAAAAACATCAATAGAACAAATTTTATACCCAATTGAATTTAGTGGTCTCTTATGAATTATTGTTGCAAATTTCATTGTAGATTTATGAGAGAATGAAGAGAATTTTGGAGGTCAAACTGTGTTGTGCAAGCATCTTTAAAATATTTTGGGATGCTATGAATAACAAAGAAGCTTAATTCATTCAAGTATGGACATCACACTATGGCAACTTATACTGAACAATATAGCAAAATAGGAGCAGGAACGACAGTCCACTTTAGGAAAATACTTTGTAAAGATTTGGAAAAAAAGAGTAAAATATACAAGGAACGTTCAAAACAGTAAAATATTTATATTAAACAGATATTTTGTTGACATTTACACTCCAAATTTGACTTAATTTACAGTTATTGCCTGTTGGTTTATAACCTTTGAAAGATTAAACACAATAATTCTGAAATGACAAATACTTAATCTGGATTGGTCCTTTAGCATTTGTTAGCAAAGAAATATTGAACACATTGATATAATATTTCATATCAAAATGCATGCACTCATTCGGCTGCCGTTTAAAACAATCAATCATGGATGAAACCAATATTGCTCATAGTTATCAAAGGTACCATGATTACAATTTAGTACGCCAGACGCGCGTTTCGTCTACATAAGACTCATCAGTGACGCTCATATCAAAATATTTATAAAGCCAAACAAGTAAAAAAGTTGAGGAGCATTGAGGATCCAAAATTCCTAAAATAGACATATTCTTGCACAATTATATATTTAGACATCCTTTAACAAATAAATTATATCCATATAAAGGCAACACAATGCTTTTATTCCACTGGTATTTTGGATTTAGTGACATTTTTCTTACGACATTCTCGTTTTATTTAATAATGCATCACATACAAATTGAGAAAGTAAACGAATAATATATCATAGCGACAACTACCAGATCAAGAAGCAGAAACATGCATCAATCCAGCAAGAAAATCCAGTTGTTATATATAGTTAATGTACCACAGTTAAACATTTTAAAATCGATTCCCTGATAAGGTGGCAGACTAACGGGACTCAATGTTGCTTTTACACGATACAATGTATCCAGTAACCTGTTGGATTATACAGTGGCTGCAATTTTAACTCATTCTTGTTGGTCTTGTCTTCCCCTATACAGTTATAAACTAAGACCTATGTCACTTTTGTAGTTCGACCTGACGGAGTCAGATTTAAACTGGATAATAACAAGCCTATTCAAAATGTACTCATACGTGTAAAGAATATCGTTACATACATTTGAAACTTGGCATAAGGGATTTTATCAGACTGAAATTAATTATTTGTTGAGTGCTGATGATGTTTGTATAAATACTACTCGATCATAGGGTGAATAAAATCGTATACTTTCTGTCGGTCCGGGTTAAAATATATGTATAAGTACGTCTGAACTAGTGAAGACTCTTTAACAGATTTTATCCATCGGATCACCAGCAGTGATGGTGATATATGGCTGAAAATACATTCTGTATATAACATTTGTCTAAACATCAGCCAAACAATGTTAGATCTGTAAATTTTTGGTTCTTTCCTAATTCCGGCGATGGAATATACAATGTACAAAATGACTGAATAATAGCCAACGATAATTCTTACGGGACGATGAATCATGTAATTATGATAAAGTACACTACAAAATGTAATATATAACAAGTCCGAAAGGGTACAACATCACCATAAAATAACAATAAAATGAACAAATGTTAAATATTTCGGATAACAGATATCCTTCATCAATATGAGAACGATGTAAAATGAATTAGATCAATCTATTCTGATTATTAAACTATAACAATCTTGAATTATATACAATAACAAAAGTGACACAGTTTCACTCGAACATCATATGTTGAGACGCTAGTAAAATTTTGAAATTTCATAAAAACGACTCAAAGACATGCATAAAATAAAATAGTAATTATAAATTCCAAAAAGACGTCAGTTAAGAGATGTTACAACAACTGCGTGTAAATACATTCCAAATGAACAGCACTGATCGATCTGAGCTGGTAAAATATGTCAAACAGAGGCTGCATATTTATCATCCAAATAAATAGCTGTTGCATAATGATAAGAAAAAATGATAGTAAATTTTTGCTAAGGTTAATAATTGAACGTGGATACGTACTTGTACATTTCTAAAAATTAAAGAACCCTGGTATTTAAACTAGTAAAATTTCAAAAAATAAGTCAAGTAAGGAAGTGATGTCAGTAAAATGAGTGATGGTATGGAAAAGGAATGACTCATTCTATGTTTTTTTTTATTTACGCCCTCTGGGAAAACTGTCTTAGCTTTCTTATCCACAAACTTTCCCGAACAAGTCTTTCGGCCCTTGACCAACCTTTGTTGTGGTCTTTGATTGTGAGTGTAGTTTTTTTTTTAGATCGGCTTGGGAAAGTCAGACAACGTCTGTTACCACGCGACTTACACCATCCTGCAGTTGAACAGCTTTTCTTAAAGGAGACGTCAGCTCTCACAAATAAGTCTAACATACTTGCTGGTCTCCGAAAAGCTAAGACAGGAGGATTGGGAAAGATCTTGGACAATTTTGAGTGCTTGGCAATAATTTGCCAATTGGCACGGGTCAAACGTGAAAGGTTAGTAAAGGCTGGATTGTATTTTAACACAAACGGAAGTATTTTGCTGCGCCTCTTCTGTTTGTACTGTAATAGGTCATTGCGGCTGTTGTTATAGGCACGCGCAAACCCCTCATTTATGTCCAATTTTTTATAACCTCGTTTGGTAAAAAAAACCAGTAAGTTCCTGTAACCGTTTTGTAACAGCCTCCTGAGAGGAGTAAATCTGCTTTACTCTGAGAGCTTGACTGCACGGGATACTTTTTTGTATAGTGTTTTGGGTGACAGGAGAAAGGTACTGAAGTTTTTTCTGTAGGTTTAAAGTATAGATCTGATGACACCGTCTATTATCCAACGCAATCATGGGTTTGAAATTTGTTTTCAATTTAGACTTATTTATATTTATTTCTTATAGGCTTGTTTTATATTTTCCCACCTATTAATATAATCCGTTCATCCTATTCGACTCTTGAAGATTTAAGAGTCTATCGAAATTGAGGTAAATTATATGGCCTTCCAACTACTGTTTCAGCCAAACAGTGTTAGATCTGTATATTTGCATGCGCAAATTTTTTGTGCTTCCTTCGCCGGGATTCAAACTCATGCTACTGAGATATCGTGACACCAAATCGCCTTTCACTGTATCCGACCACTAGACCACTCGGCCACCTAAGCTTCACATAATAAAGCTTTCAGTGGCCGGTTGTTACCTTTCCTCGTCAGTTTATATATGACAATGTCTTACAAATAAACAGTAGTACACCCGAATAAAAGGTGAATAAGACAAATAAAACTGTGTTCACATCACATCAATCAGACCCCTCTTTCCAAACACAGAAATATACTGTTGCTCGATCAAATGTTTTTTTTGCACATGACGACTGTATAATGTGACTTCTCTGGTCTCTTTTCCTAATCACTATGCGTAACAATTAGTAAGATGATATAAAGCTTCTATTACAACAAGTCAAACCTAGGAAGTTTTATTCGTATGGCATCTTTGGTGAAAGGATAGGCGATGATTGTAACATTAAAAGCCTATAGCAGAATACACCGTTTCAGTAGAAATCATACAATAAGAGTAACTTTACTATGTGGTCTATTTTCCAAATCAATATGCGTATTTAAACAACTATTCAGATGATATAAAGCCTTCCATTACCACAAGTCAAACCTAGGAAATTGTATTCGTGAGACATCTTTGGTCAAATGGTAGGTGATGAGGGTAACATTTGAAACGCGTCGAATATAAATAAATCTTGTGCAAATGAATATCAGTACACTGTTTACTTATTTTATAGGAACTCTGTAGCTGTTTGCAAATTGGGGCGATATACAGTCGTACATGATATAAGAACCCTATACAAAATATACTAACAATTAGCTTTTGTTTCGTATTTGAATGTTCCAAAAAGCAGCATTCAATTCTTAATTGAATGTTCCAAAATCAATCAAAATATATTGTCAATATACATGCACTTACATAAGGTCAATTTCTATCTGACGTATCTCATGTAATGTCTATAACAGAACACACCGTTTGGCAATGTTTGAGTAAAAATCATACAGTACACGAGTAACTTTACATATTCGGATTCTTTGATAACTGATACTTACTTTGGCATTTGTTATATTTGGATCACAGTCTCTGTTTAACAAAACGGTAACTATATCCTGGTTATTATTCCTTGCAGCTATATGTAACGCAGTCTGTCCTTTCTTGAAAAAAAAACATGAAATGTAAAATTTTACATACAGTTAGAATTATATTTTCACTATTGAGCTTTAAAATTGAAGTCCGATCTATGTTTAAATAAACGGTTGGATTTGTCCTTTCCCCTACTAGAAAATTCTTTAAAATAAGAAATATAAGGGAAAGATGCAACTGAATTACTTCCAGATTATGTGTTTGTCCGTCACTATCAGACATATGCCAATATCATTTTTCACAGTATTTCCATGTTGCTCTAAAATATATGGGCAGTACGTCAACTGAGCTTAAGCTAAAGTTTAAAAGATATGTTAGACACAGATCGATGACGGTCTCCGAAATTTAAGTTTTCTGTGGTAAAAATGGTTCAAGTACTAGTTTAGAAAGTACAAAACACTAAATTTATAAATCAACAAATAGTTCCTTCTTTCTAATGTTCAGAGGAAAACCGGTTCAATAAAATCGTTCTCTTCTTTAAGTCGTATAGATACAAGTGTATAGATAATTGCGAGAGAATAAGGGGTTATTAATCCAACATGTAAATATATGTTTAAAGATGCCATACAAGCTCTTACATTTCCCATACATAACAGTTTTTTCTTAGATAAGAGTCTGAAGGAAAATGCATTTTATGCGTTGCTTAAGCATCAATTCATGGGCAGATACATTGATTCCATTGTGTTTTTAGTTCCCATGTTTTAAATTAACCTTTAACTATATTTCAAATTTCATGATGTTGTCAACATAACTGTTTTCAAACAACATCTAATTATTTTGTTGGATGAATATTAACGTACAACACATTTAGTAAGATGATTTAAACACAATCGAAAATGCAAGAATCTGTAAAAAGGATAATTTAAAAATAATTTACTGTAAACATTTGTTAGTTTTGATAATTTTTAAGTATAACATGCGCTTTGTAGAAAGTAAACATAACGTCACATGCGTCTACATGATGTCTAGTTCATTTAAGCTTCGTGATTTTGATTTTTGTGTCTTTGTGAACACATCTGAAGCATTGTTCTCCGATCTTTATTTTTAGAACTGAAAATGACTCTTATAAACCCTTTAAATTTGTAAAATATAGACTAAAAAAAGGTGCAAAGGATACAAGAGGAACATTCAAACTCATCAATTGAAAATCAACCGACAACACCATGGCTTGATATATATAGGCAAACAGACAGATAACAGTACGCAAGACACAACATAGCAAAATAAATACTAAGCATTTATAGTTCGTTTCTGTGTTTGATACATTGCCGTTTGTTTTTTTGTTGAATTTTAGTGTTTCAGTTGTTTCGTTGTTGTCCTCTTATACAGATGGGTGCACTCCTAACCTGTACATCAAGTTAACTTGATAACCAGTCATTTGGACTGGTCAAAGTTAACCTGTGACCGAATATAGGACTGCTCTGACCAGTCCTAGGACCAAAATCTAGTTAACTTGAAAAGCGGACTTGGTCCTAGGACTGTTTTTTTGTCTGCCAAAAAGTTAACTTGGAAACAGGTCCGCTATTGATATAAGTTAACTTCGAACCAGTCCTGTCATAAAGTTAACATAAGTTAACTTCGGAACCAGTCCTGTCATAAAGTTAACATAAGTTAACTTTTAAACCGGTCCTGCCACAAAGTTAACTTCTGCTTGGACAAATCCGATCAAAACCAGACCTGTTCCCAAGTTAACTTTTGACTGGTCTGCTCAACACTAACTTAAAGTTAACTTGTAACCAGGACCGCTCTTCGTTGATTTAACAAAAAATATTTTTAATATCTTTGTTTCGTAGTATAAACATCGAAAATAAAGTAATTTGAAAATTAATACTTCCGTTTTATGAACAGGATTAAATACAATTTTTTGAAAATAAGTACGCACAGAACGTAACACAAATTTATCTGTGATCTGACAATCTATCTATTATAAAAACGATCTCGGTTACAATGATAACAGGCACTGAATATATATATATATATTCCGAGATCAAATTCAATCATATTATGTATATTTTTGAAAAGAAGTATATTTGATGTTAGGTGTATACGTCCTTGTTAGTTATACATCCTTGAACTATGCAGCCACAATCAGCAATAGTTTTAATTCATTTAAATAATGACTACAAATTTTTGTTCGCCTAAATTAAGGGTGCAAGCATGTCTTCTTTTTACTCAAAATACTGATAGGTTACAAAATTTCAGTAGTTTTGATGCCTCCAGTTGACTTGTATAACAAAATTATTTGACCGCATCCACCAAAACTGACCATATATGCACTTTAATTTGTAAATCTATATACCCGCATAGTAAATCAGCCATATTTTTTATGTCAGGATTCAATGTATAATACAATCATGACAATGGACAGCAAAATTGCAATATAATAACAAAAAATTTTGGTTCGCATAAATTTAAGATACCAGCATGTCCTCATTTTATTCAAAATATTGATATGTAACAAAATTTCAGTAGTTTTGATGCCTCCAGCTGACTTGTACAACAAAATTATTTGACCGCATTACCAAAACTGACCATATATGCACTTTAATTTGTAAATCTATATACCCGCATAGTAAATCAGCCATATTTTTTATGTCAGGATTCAATGTATAATACAATCATGACAATGGACAGCAAAATTGCAATATAATAACAAAAAAATTTGGTTCGCATAAATTTAAAATACCAGCATGTCCTCATTTTATTCAAAATATTGATACGTAACAAAATTTCAGTAGTTTTGATACCTCCAGCTGACTTGTACAACAAAATTATTTGACCGCATTACCAAAACTGACCATATATGCACTTTAATTTGTAAATCTATATACCCGCATAGTAAATCAGCCATATTTTTTATGTCAGGATTCAATGTATAATACAATCATGACAATGGACAGCAAAATTGCAATATAATAACAAAAAATTTTGGTTCGCATAAATTTAAGATACCAGCATGTCCTCATTTTATTCAAAATATTGATACGTAACAAAATTTCAGTAGTTTTGATACCTCCAGCTGACTTGTACAACAAAATTATTTGACCGCATTACCAAAACTGACCATATATGCACTTTAATTTGTAAATCTATATACCCGCATAGTAAATCAGCCATATTTTTTATGTCAGGATTCAATGTATAATACAATCATGACAATGGACAGCAAAATTGCAATATAATAACAAAAAATTTTGGTTCGCATAAATTTAAGATACCAGCATGTCCTCATTTTATTCAAAATATTGATACGTAACAAAATTTCAGTAGTTTTGATACCTCCAGCTGACTTGTACAACAAAACTATTTGACCGCATTACCAAAACTGACCATATATGCACTTTAATTTGTAAATCTATATACCCGCATAGTAAATCAGCCATATTTTTTTATGTCAGGATTCAATGTATAATACAATCATGACAATGGACAGCAAAATTGCAATATAATAACAAAAAATTTTGGTTCGCATAAATTTAAGATACCAGCATGTCCTCATTTTATTCAAAATATTGATACGTAACAAATTTCAGTAGTTTTGATACCTCCAGCTGACTTGTACAACAAAATTATTTGACCGCATTACCAAAACTGACCATATATGCACTTTAATTTGTAAATCTATATACCCGCATAGTAAATCAGCCATATTTTTTATGTCAGGATTCAATGTATAATACAATCATGACAATGGACAGCAATATTGCAATATAATAACAACAAATTTTTGTTCACATCAATTTAGGATACCAGCATGTCCTCATTTTATTCAAAATATTGATACGTAACAAAATTTCAGTAGATTTGATACCTCCAGTTGACTTGTACAACAAAATTATTTGACCGCATCCACCAAAACTGACCATATGTGCACTTTAATTTGTAAATCTATATACTCGCATAGTTAATCAGCCATATTTTTTATGCCAGAATCAATGTATAATACAATCATGACAATGGACAGCAATCTTGCAATATAATAACAACAAATTTTTGTTCACATCAATTTAGGATACCAGCATGTCCTCATTTTATTCAAAATATTGATACGTAACAAAATTTCAGTAGATTTGATACCTCCAGCTGACTTGTACAACAAAATTATTTGACCGCATTACCAAAACTGACCATATGTGCACTTTAATTTGTAAATCTATATACCCGCATTGTAAATCAGCCATATTTTTTATGTCAGGATTCAATGTATAATACAATAATGACAATGGACAGCAAAATTGCAATATAATAACAAAACATTTTGGTTCGCATAAATTTAAGATACCAGCATGTCCTCATTTTATTCAAAATATTGATACGTAACAAAATTTCAGTAGTTTCGATACCTCCAGCTGACTTGTACAACAAAATTATTTGACCGCATTACCAAAACTGACCATATGTGCACTTTAATTTGTAAATCTATATACCCGCATTGTAAATCAGCCATATTTTTTATGTCAGGATTCAATGTATAATACAATAATGACAATGGACAGCAAAATTGCAATATAATAACAAAAAATTTTGGTTCGCATAAATTTAAGATACCAGCATGTCCTCATTTTATTCAAAATATTGATACGTAACAAAATTTCAGTAGTTTCGATACCTCCAGCTGACTTGTACAACAAAATTATTTGACCGCATTACCAAAACTGACCATATATGCACTTTAATTTGTAAATCTATATACCCGCATAGTAAATCAGCCATATTTTTTATGTCAGGATTCAATGTATAATACAATCATGACAATGGACAGCAATATTGCAATATAATAACAACAAATTTTTGTTCACATCAATTTAGGACACCAGCATGTCCTCATTTTATTCAAAATATTGATACGTAACAAAATTTCAGTAGTTTTGATACCTCCAGTTGACTTGTACAACAAAATTATTTGACCGCATCCACCAAAACTGACCATATATGCACTTTAATTTGTAAATCTATATACCCACATAGTTAATCAGCCATATTTTTTATGTCAGGATTCAATGTATAATACAATCATGACAATGGACAGCAATATTGCAATATAATAACAACAAATTTTTGTTTGCATCAATTTAGAATACCAGCATGTCCTCATTTTATTCAAAATATTGATATGTAACAAAATTTCAGTAGCTTTGATACCTCCAGCTGACTTGCACAACAAAATTATTAGACCGCATCCACCAAAACTGACCATATGTGCTCTTTAAATTGTAAATCTATATACCCGCATAGTAAATCAGCCTTATTTTTTATGTCAGGATTCAATGTATAATACAATCATGACAATGGACAGCAATATTGCAATATAATAACAACAAATTTTTGTTTGCATAAATTTAGGATACCAGCATGTCCTCATTTTATTCAAAATATTGATACGTAACAAAATTTCAGTAGTTTTGATACCTCCAGCTGACTTGTACAACAAAATTATTTGACCGCATTACCAAAACTGACCATATGTGTATTTAATTTGTAAATCTATATACACCATGACGTACGCCCATAGTATTAATCAGCCATATTTTTTATGTCAGGAATCAATGTATAATATAATCATGACAATGGACAGCAATATTGCAATTTAATAACAACAAATTTTTGTTCGCATAAATTTAGGATACCAGCGTGTCCTCCTTTTATTCAAAATATTGATACGTAACAAAATTTCAGAAGTTTTAATACTTCATGCTGACTTGGAAAACAAAACTAGTTGACCAAAACTGATCATATGTGCACTTTTATTTACAAATCTATATACCCGCATACCATTGTACCGAGCGCCTTCATGTCTTCTCCTGGCGCTCCTGTTCACATTTTAGTAGGACCGTAAATGTACACGTAATCAATAATATTGGAAAACTATTAATGCAAAAAATATTCTGATTAAATTGAGAATGTCACAATTTCATCTATTTATTCATTATAACAGTCAGATCATATATAGGAGTTCATGATGGTGTACGTGTAAAACAAAACTATTATGCCACATCATCAAAGTACCAACACTGACATGTCTGAATTCATTTTTACTATTTACAATGATTTAATAAAAAAAAGTATACGAGGTTCTCTTCTTGGAATCTATTATGTCGGTTGATTGATTTTGTTTATAGTTAAACGTCAAGTGGCAACTATTTCATTAGAGTGCGCATTGAGTATAATTTTAGGATGTCCCATATAAATATCGGCAATGACAAATCTCTGTACCACACCGTATGCTTACGGACACTGTACAATTTCTGTTAAAATATTTTGCGGGAAATAGAATAGTAAATCCAATGCAAACAAGTTGAATATCAATGAAATATCCATGCAAGTATGCATAAAGTAAAATTTAGGAAGGGACAGGTAAACTTCTTCTTCTTCTTGGTATAAGCCTCCTTTAATTAGGAGCACCTCCAAATATATATGGAGTTTTCCCTTAACTTAAAATTTTTTAAAATGATAAAACAAAATTTCCAACATATGTACAGCACATATAAATAAACAATAAACAATAGAAATGTCATGCAAGGCATATTTACATGGACCTTTTTATAACAAACCATACAAGTATATTCACTTAAGTATGTGACTTAGTTTTATTTATATTTAAAATTATGTTTCATTTGAATTTGCTTTTTAATATGCATAAAATGTACATTAAAAGGAGGTTTCATTTAATAAGATCTATGTATTAAAATAATAATAGTTTAAGATGTAAGAATTTAGTAAAATCTAAAAAGGCAGATTTTCTCAGTGGAATGTTATATGTACTTCATGATCAATTGTATATTAAAATTTTTAAAAAGTTATTAAAACTTGTTTTGTCACCATCAATAGATTTTAAAAGGTTATATAAATGATAAGCACCATATAATAGATGTATAAGGCTGTTGAGGATAGGAGTGATCTTTAAATATTTAAGATTCTTACAATTATTATTAAATTAAATGACAGACTCTGTGTTGGTACCATATATATGTTACTTATGATAATCATTGTTCTCATTTGGTTGTCAGTTCTTCCACTTTATGATATATGTATCTTTATATAACTATATATATATATGCACATTATGTGTTTCTATTTGTTGTCTAAAATTTTCAGTCTCTCTATGTGCATTTGAAATAGCATGTTTCTAGTTTTGTTTTCAATGTTTTCCATGAATTTTTCACAGCTATCAAACACCTCCTTGTATTTTGAACAGTCTATTAGCAATTGTACTATTGCAGTTTTGCTCATGAAGGTGCAGTTCCATTTTGCTGGAGTGATTTTATCAGTGATCTCTTTTCTTATATCAAGGAAATATTTTTCTCTCATAGTACTGAGTATGGGACATGTTGTCAGGAAATGAGTTATGTCTTCATTGGCAGTTTTACATAATTGGCAAGTTGGATCTACTGTATATGGAGTGAATTTATGTTGATCTGCCTGAAGTATGTATGTTCCAGTTATCATTCTAGTCTTGATTATTGCTTTTCTAAGTTCAAAACGAGGCAAATGCTTTATTTTCCAGACTTGGTGATGTTTATTGATCTCGAAGTTTTCCGTATTCATGAATTTTAAGCTAGATTTTCTTTCAGATTCTATTAAGGTCTTGTCCTTCCAAAATTTGTCTACTTTCAGTTTGATAGTTCTTTTCCATTGTTCTTTCTTTGGAACATTGCTTTTAAGTTGTATAATGGTTGGAAGTTCATACAGATCTAAGATATCCATAACTCTAGAAAAGAAGCTATTTTTGTTATCAAAATTTGTTGTTATTTGTCTTTCTATAAGCTGATGTATTTTTTCATTTTCACATGTTAGTAGCGCAAGTAGGAGAGACAATACTCTTTTATGAATTTCTGCTTCTATTGGTAGTGCTCCTAACAGTAGTAACACTGCAGAATTGGCAGTTCTTTCTGGAAGAGATTGTAACTGGCGAAGATTTTTTCTATGAAATCTTTCCAACTGTTCAATATCAGATCTGGTTAGAGGTAACACTTCT
The DNA here is from genome assembly GCA_019925275.1 of Mytilus edulis. Classification (NCBI taxonomy): domain Eukaryota; kingdom Metazoa; phylum Mollusca; class Bivalvia; order Mytilida; family Mytilidae; genus Mytilus; species Mytilus edulis. Next base: position 96,465,369 of record CM034358.1, read on the forward strand.
AATCCATAAATTAACCTTGGAATGACATAAGTTTTGTAGATTTGAAATGAGGTTGGGGGATCTAGACCATTTGTACCATGACACCCTGATCCCATAAGAGCATATTTAGTTCTTCTTGCTAATTTTATTCTCTCTAGTACATTTATATGACTTTCGTTGTTTTCAGCTCTTGTTAATCCAAGGTGTACCCCTGATTTAGCAATTGTTACATCATTTCCATCAAGTGTCCATTTGTAATCACATTTTGTTTTTGAACAATCTATGATTTGGGTTTTTGTTGGATGTATGCTGTAGTGGTGTTCATTTGCATATCTTCCAAGCACATTTAGCATTAGTTGTAGTTCATGCTTGTCATTCGATATAAAGGCTATATCGTCGGCGCAAGTTGGTGATCCTACATATATATTTCCTAATTGGTATCCTATTGAATTTTGTTCTAATTCTACTAGGAGATCTTGGACAAAGATTTTGTATAGATGGGTTGATAATATTCCTCCCTGTCTTACACCTTGTTTAATTTGGAAGGGTTTACTTATACCATCAAGCCATTTAACTTTTGTAGTTAGATCAGAATATAATTCTGTTAATATTTTCCAATATATTGGATGGATTTCTTGATTGAGCATTTTATCCATCAGTATAGTGTGTTGGACTACATCAAATGCTGATTTTACATCCAGAATATTTATATAAAAATTGTCATTCCCCTTTTTCTTCTCATATCTAGCTTCTGAAATAATTAAGCTTGCCATGATTGGCGATAGACCTTTGGTGAATCCAAATTGGAGGTCTGTTTTTGGCTCTATCATCAGTTTGTTTAGAAATGAGTATTCAAAGGTTTTCCCAGTTATTGGTGTTACTGTTATGCCTCTATAGTTACTGGTCTCTGTTGGGTCTTTTTCTTTCTTAAGTACTGGTGTGAGTATACCAGATTTGAAAAATAATGGTACCTTTCTGTGTATCAGAATGTTGTTAAATATTGTCTTCATCGCTGGTGCTATTGTGCTCTTGGCATATTTAAGATGCTCAGCTGTAAGTCCAAATTCATCCGGACTTTTTTTGGTGTTGAGACAATCTATTGCTTTCTCTATGTCTGTGTCTGTAAAGAGTTCAGGATTGTGTTCGTACTTTTCTAAGGCCTCCTGTACATAGTTTTGTCGAATTTTGCATAGATTTAGGTAGGAATTGTCATATATTTCTTCTTTTGGGACACTGAGGTCTTCATAATATTGTGCAAATCTTTTCCTTTGATCTTCATGACAAAATATATACTCTCCATCTATTTTCAGACAATTGGTTGTAGTTCGGCTGTTGCTTCTGCCTCTATTTATCAGTCTGGGGGAACGAAGTAACGTAGACAATGTTGCCGATATCCCGTGATATAAGAATATTGTTCCAATGCGTTGGATAACCTTTCTATCCGCCTTCTAATAAAACAAACTCTGTGTGATCATGGTGATCGTATAGCCATTTTTTATTTATATAAGAATACAAGTATATCAAATAAAAGAGAGCATTTGTATAATATCTAGTAGAGTCTAGCGAGTAAATAATAAATAATATCTGTGGAAAAACAATGCGAATGTTGTTTACATATTTTAATCATGCGGAAAGCTCAAGGCTGATATGAAAACTCTTATAACGATAATCTGTCATAAGCAGACCTGTCCTCAGGTCTGGTCAATAGCAGACTTGTCCACAGGTCTGGTCAAAAGCAGACCTGTCCTCAGGTCTGGTCAGGAGCAGACCTGTCCACAGGTCTGGTCTGAGGCAGACCTGTCCTCAGGACTGGTCAAAAGCAGACTTGTCCACAGGTCTGGTCTGGGGCAGACCTGTCCTCAGGACTGGTCAAAAGCAGACTTGTCCACAGGTCTGGTCTGGAGCAGACTTGTCGATAGGTCTGCAGCAGTCCTAAAAAAGCAGACCGTAGGTCTGGTCCACCAACGACGAAGTTAACTTGCTTGACTGCTTAAAAATTCTCAAGTTAACTTAGAAAGCAGTCAACAAGTTAACTCTAAGTTAACTTTTGTCAAGGTTAGGACCGCACCCATCTGTAGTTGATGTGTTTCCTCCGGTTTCGGTTTGTAACCCGGATTTGTTTTCTCTCTATCGTTTTTTTTACTTTCAAACAGCGGTTAACTTTATTTATGAGAATGTATCCATCCCGTATCATGCTTGTATTAGAATGTACCTGGTGCAATGTTATTAAAATGTATCTATTGTTATTTTATTAGAATGTACTAAGTTTAATGCAAGGCGATTTGTCATTAATTTCAATGTATTATTTCATAAAAACAAGGTCCATGATCACATGTTTTTATATTGAAATTTGAAATTACATTGACTGAAAAGTATTTTACAGAAATTTAAGAATAATTGATCGCCAAACAATAAGACACAACAGCTACCTGACTGAATGAAGTGGATAATAGAATTAATACGGTCATAAACCATGAGAAAACTCTATACCATATAGTATGTTATAAAAGGTCCTGACATTGAAACATTATTTTCTACCCCCTCCCCACTTCCCCGTCTTCTCCTACATTATACTCTTAATTGGTATTATACTCTACATTGGTTATATTTAAATTCTTTAGGTTTTTTTTTACTTTATGTTGAAATAAACATGAGTCGTATTGTACACTTGCTCCTGCGTGTTTAAAACAAACAAAAGACAGTGGTTCTGTATTCAGACTTACTCACAATAGGATACTAAGATTTCTGATTGCAGTCACTTTGATAATTTCTTTGAGATGGAATACTCAGGAATATTTTCCTTTTTGTGTGTATTCATTGTCCCTTTATTTGGAGTAGGGGAACTAACTAACGACGCACGTATTGTATCCCTCATTCCGATAGGGGCGTGCAATTGCGTATACTTAGCTTTAATACGATGAATGTTAAGAGTGAAGAAATCAATTAAATTCAGGAAAAGGTAAATGACGTGTACAAGTTGCAATTTGTTACAGATCATAACATGTACAAAAATAGTGTGCATGTTATAATTTGTTTAAATGCAAAAACACAAGTTATAACCTGTACAAATTTACCTCGGACATGTTATAACATGTACAAACTATTGCTTAAAATGGTTTTAACCTGTACACAATTTAAAAAAAATAATAAATTGTATCTGGGAAGTTAAATAAAATATTGACTAGTTAATAATAAAAAAAAAATATTTGCAAATAATATGACTTATAAAAGTGTCTTTGAATATAAGCTGAATTAATAAATTAGAAATATGTATTATTATGGGAAACAATTCCCTACACTCATATCACTGGTTTGTACGTTGTTTTCAATTTAGACCTGTTTTTATTTATCTATATTAGTTTTGGTTATAATATTTTCTCTCCGGTTTATATAACCCGTTCATCCTATTTCGGCTCTTTAAAAGACAAGAGTCTTAAGAATTGAGGTAAATTATATGGCCTTCCAAATACTGTTTCAGCCCAACAGTGTTAGATCTGTATATTTGTTTGTGCTTCCCTCGCCGGGATTCGAACAAATGCTACTGAGATATCGTGACACCAAATGGCCTTTCACTGTATCCGACACGCTAGACCACTCGGCCACCCAGGCTTCACATAATAAAGCTTTCGGTGGCCGGGTGTTACCTTTCCTCGTCAGTTTATATATGACAATGTCTTACAAATAAACAGTAATACACCCGAATAAAAGGTGAATAAGACAACTAAAACTGTGTTCAAATCACATCAAATCAACGCCTCTTTTTAAACACAGAAAAAACAGTTGCTCGATCAAATGTTTTTTTTGCACATGACAACTGTACAATGTGACTTCTCTGGTCTATTTTCCTAATCACTATGCGTAACAATTAGTAAGATGATATAAAGCTTCCATTACCAAAAGTCAAACCAAGGAAGTTGTATTCGTATGGTATCTTTGGTGAAAGGGTAGGTGATGATTGTAACATTAAAAGCATATAGCAGAATACACCGTTTCAGTAGAAATCATACAATAAGAGTAACGTTACTATGTGGTCTATTTTCCAAAATCAATCAAAGTCTTATCAACATGCATGTTTGATGGACAATTTCTATCTGACGCATCTCATTTAATGCCTATAACAGAATACACCGTTTGACAATGTTTGAGTAAAAATTATACAGTACGAGTAACTTTACATATTCGGATTCTTTGATAACTGGTACTTACTTTGGCATTTCTTATATTTGGATCACATTCTCTGTTTAACAAAACGGTAACTATAGCCTGGTAACTATTCCCAGCAGCTATATGTAACGCAGTCTGTCCTTCCTTTAAAAAAAAACATGAAATGTGAAGTTTTATAACCGTTAGAATTATATTTTCACTATAATCACTGTGCTTAAACGGCTGTGGGTAACTTAAGTTACCCACAGCCCAAGATGGCGGACTATAAACTCGTTGATATTTAATTCATACAAAATGTACCTTTTGCGACGTTTTTCATGCAGAATGTAAATATTTATAGGATTATTGAATAAAGAAATGACTAACAATTACCATAAATTTGTTAATATAGAGTTCACTAAAGCGCAAGATCAACTTTAAAAAATGCATAAGATGTCCGTAACTTTTTGATCGAAACTAAGCAGACTGTCCGTAACTTTATTTTTAGATGTGGGTAACTTTTGATTTAAAATTTTAAGAATTATAATTTCAACAATTAGAAGACAATTAACATCATATTTGTAACCTTCGCGGCCGTTTATACTACTCATTCACCACCAAATGTGATTTTATTAACGCATCATACTTAGACCACAGAAGTTTTGTGTGGGGTTTGTGGTACTCCATCCTGGTTATGGTTTGAACTTTTATTTACTGATGTGCGTCTTATCGACGTTTTTCGCTTGTCAGACCAAGGCTTTTCCATACTCTTTAATGTTTTGAGTTTAATTATATGTTTGCGGTTTACCTTCACCTCTGTTTCTTTCTATTTGTATTTTGATGAATACTCTTTGAAGCGGCTTGGTATTTATACATCCCACAAGTTAGTTATAGTGTTATAATTTTTTGAATATTTTTCCTAGTATGTTTTTTTTCTCTCTTTGTATGTTATCGGGGTTGTTAGACTATTAAATTACCCTGTTGTCCTACGTAGTTATTTATATTTTTATATACTATGTCGAATTGTTACACTATGTTGACTGCTCTTTTCCTTTTATTGTCACTGACTTTTACCTATTGTGTCTTCTAGTTGTATTCAGTTTAATGAGATTTAATGCAACTTGCATACAAATGAAATATGCAGCTAGCTGTAAAACTAGGTTTATTCATTTATACAAAATGTCCTTTTTTTTTAAGTTTTCCCATTTACTGTAAATCTTGGCCAGGGTGCCGCAATATCACCGTGCGCAACGTCCCCGTGTGTCCAGATTGACACCCCTTTTATTTTACTGTCAATGCTGATGGAATTTGTTTTTGTGGGGATGAGAGAAAAGTGTTTTTGGCTTTTTCAAAAAGACAGGAAAAGTTTGTGCACTTAAGTCTCGTATAGTCTATCCACTGCATGCCTGGGCAATTGGGGTTCCCCTCCAAAATCCCGGATTCACGCTACCCTTGTCGTTGCTGGCAGAAAATCAGTAAGTGTATACATGCTACATGTATGTGTAAAAAATACTTGTATAGTCTACTTGTTCAAAAATAAAAACGAACAATGATGTTTCAACAGTTTATCTGCTATGATCGGAAACAACCCTCCGAACTAGGCGATTCGGGTACCCCGACGTTATACAAAATGAGACCCGAGTTTTGCGGATTTATCGTGATTTTGTTCATACTTTTCCCAATTTTGTCTTCCATCGATATAATGAATTATATCATACTAGACATATACTTCGTTTTGTGAATATTTATTCGATGCAATCTCTATCATCAGTTTAAACATTACATCCGCGTACGTCAATTCTTTGAAAGTTACGGACATCTCTATTGGTATGATGAAAAAAGTTACGGACAAGTTGTTTTGAAGTTACGGACAGCCTAAGTGTTTTTTAAATCGTGCTGTGATCGTTTATTTTGTAGAATTTAATCACCTTTCCAGTTTAGGGGTTTCCCTAAACGATTAATACAACTTTTAAATTCAGTTGTTTAATTGATGCATTCGTGTATTGTTATTCTATAGAAGAAAAGTTTCTAACCGACGCAAGGCGGCTCCTTCTTGGGCTGTGGGTAACTTAAGTTTTAAGCCGTTTAAGCACAGTGATAATTGAGCTTTAAAATTGAAGTACGATAACAAATAGTACCATTCTTTAGTCTTTCTTCGTATTGTCTGGGTAATGTACTTACACTTTATTTCTGTATAAAATGCCAAGCTAACATTTATATCTACTGCCTTATTCACAAAATCTTTCATAACATACAAGGTGCAATGTATTTTGTTAATTGTTTCATTTGAATTGTCTGCAGGGGAAATGGTAAAGAATTTGTAAGCCTTAAACATCAAAGTGGGGCGTGGCATATAATAAGGTAAATTATAGACTGTCCGTGCGTCTGTAAGTATTTTCACACTAGAGCAACGAGGAAATACTGTGAAAAATGATATTGGCATATGTCTGATAGTGATGGGCAAACACATAATCTGGAAGTAATTCAGTTGCATCTTTCCCTTGTATTTCTTATTTTAAAGAATTTTCTAGTAGGGGAAAGGGCAAATCCAACCGTTTATTTAAACGCAGATCGGAAGCATCAATATTCTAACGAAAACTTATTCTTAAGGTTAGTATCATACGGAAATAGAATGAGATATGACAAACGTCTCCATTATATCCTGAAGTGTATTGAAAATTTGAAGGGTGTTTGTGTCAAACGTGCAATGTCCAATATTTACAAACATGACTGTTCACCAGTAGTATTTATATTGGTGTGTATATTTAATTATCAATAACTGATAAAAAAAAAAGGATATCACTTCCATATGAAGTTTAAATATATGGGCAGTACGTCAACTGAGCTTAAGCTAAAGTTTATAAGATATGTTAGACACATATCGATGACGGTCTCCGAAATTTACGTTTTCTGTGGTAAAAATGGTTCAAGTACTAGTTTAGAATATGTTCCTTACGTCGTAACTACAATCCCCTTCCCTTTCATGAATGTGACCTACCGAATTAGACTATTTACCGGATTTGTAATCACATAAGCAACTCGACGGGTGCTACATGTGGAGCAGGATCTGCTTACCCTTCCGGAGCACCTGAGATCACCCCTGGTTTTTGGTGGGGTTCGTGTTGTTTATTCTTTAGTTTTCAATGTTTTGTCATGTGTACTTTTGTTTTTCTGTTTGTCTTTTTCATTTTTATCCATGGCGTTGTCAGTTTGTTTTAGATTTATGAGTTTGACTGTCCCTTTGGTATCTTTCGTCCCTCTTTTAGAAAGTACAAAACACTAAATTTGTAAATCAACAAATAGTTCCTTCTTTCTAAGGTTCAGAGGAGAACCGGCTCAATACAATCGTTCTCTTCTTAAAGTCGTATAGATAATTGCGAGAGAACAAGGGGTTATTAATCCAACATGTAAATATATGTTTAAAGATGCCATACAAGCTCTTACATTTCCCATACATAACAGTTTTTTTTTAGATAAGAGTCTGAAGAAAAATGCATTTTATGCGTTGTTTAAGCATCAATTCATGGTAAGATTCATTGATTCCATTGTGTTTTTAGTTCCCACGTTTTAAATTAACTTTTAACTATATTTCAAATTTCATGATGTTGTCAACATAACTGTTTTCAAACAACATCTAATTATTTTGTTGGATGAATATTAACGTACAACACATTTGAATGCTCTTAGTAAGATGATTTAAACACCAACGAAAATGCAAGAATCTGTAAAAAGGATAATTTAAAAATAATTTACTGTAAACATTTGTTAGTTTTGATCATTTTTAAGTATAACATGCGCTTTATAGAAAGTAAACATAACGTCACATGCGTCTACATGATGTCTAGTTCATTTAAACTTCGTGATTTTGATTTTTGTGTCTTTGTGAACACATTTGAAGCATTGTTCCCCAAACTTTATTTTTGGAACTGAAAATGACCCTTATAAACCCTTTAAATTTGTAAAATATAGACTAAAAAAAGGTGCAAAGGATACAAGAGGAACATTCAAACTCATCAATTGAAAATCAACCGACAACACCATGGCTTGATATATAAAGGCAAACAGACAGATAACAGTACGCAAGACACAACATAGCAAAATAAATACTAAGCATTTATAGTTCGTTTCTGTGTTTGATACATTGTCGTTTGGTTCTTTGTTGAATTTTAGTGTTTCAGTTGTTTTGTTGTTGTCCTCTTATAGTCGATGTGTTTCCTCCGGTTTCGGTTTGTATCCCGGATTTGTTTTCTCTCTATTTTTTTTAACTTTCAAACAGCGGTATACTACTGTTAACTTTATTTATGAGAATGTATCCATCCCGTATCATGCTTGGATTAGAATGTACCTAGTACAATGTTATTAAAATGTATCTATTGTTATTTTATTAGAATGTACTAAGTTTAATGCAAGGCGATTTGTCATTAATTTCAATGTATTATTTCATAAAAACAAGGTCCATGATCACATGTTTTTATATTGAAATTTGAAATAACATTGACTGAAAAGTGTTTTACAGAAATTTAAGAATAATTGATCGTCAAACAATGAGACACAACAGCTACCTGACTGAATGAAGTGGATAATAGAATTTATACGGTCATAAACCATGAGAAAACTCTATACCATATAGCATGTTATAAAAGACCCTGACATTGTAACATTATTTTCTACCCCTCCCCCTCCCCCGTCTTCTCCTACATTATACTCTTAATTGGTATTATACTCTATATTGGTTATATTTAAATTCTTTAGGTTTTTTTTACTTTATGTTGAAATAAACAGGAGTCGTATTGTACACTTGCTCCTGCATGTTTAAAACAAACAAAAGACAGTGGTTCTGTATTCAGACTTACTCACAATAGGATACTAAGATTTCTGATTGCAGTCACTTTGATAATTTCTTTGAGATGGAATACTTTCCTTTTTGTGTGTATGCATTGTCCCTTTATTTGGAGTAGGGGAACTAACTAACGACGCACGTATTGTATCTCTCATTCCGGTAGGGGCGTGCAATAACGTATACTTAGCTTTAATACGATGAAAGAGATAAGGAATCAATTAAATTCAGGAAAAGGTATATGACGTGTACAAATTGCAATTTGTTACAGATTATAACATGTACAACAATAGTGTGCATGTTATAATTTGTTTAAATGCAAAAATACAAGTTATAACCTGTACAAATGTACCTCGGACATGTTATAACATGTACAAACTATTGCATAAAATGGTTTTAAACTGTACACAATTTAAAAAAAAATAATAAATTGTATGTGGGAAGTTAAATAATATATTGACTAGTTAATAACAAAAAAAAATATTTGCAAATAATATGACTTATAAAAGTGTCTTTGAATATAAGCTGAATTAATAAATTAGAAATATGTATTATGATGGGAAACAATTTCCTACACTCATATCACTCATTGTGACTTCAGACACGTTTAAAATTGCATTTGTCAAAAAATGAACCTGGTTTCTACTCAATTATTCCTTTTTTCCAACTTTTGTTTCTCTTATCTGCAAGGCCCTTATCAATGGATTGAATATAAATGATAACGGTATCACCTTGGGAGTTTTTTTTTTTTGCGCGTTTTGTAAGGGGAAATGTTCGGGGACATATCTAGAATGTCACATAAAAATATATACTGGCTATCCACTTGTATCTTACTGCTCAACTAGTATAAAGGTTTAACTTCCTATAGCCTTTTTCAGTGGAAACTAACAATTGTCATTCATCAGGTGAGCATACTGAATAATGTGTGTTGACTGCATTTTTAAAAGCCTTTAATCAGAAATTTTAAAAACTATTTATTTGGTCATTAACTGTATCAAAAAGGCAATGCAGGGTATCATTCTAACATGAACATTCATGAATGTACAATATTAAAACAATGTTGAAAATGTTACTGATGTTAATGGCGTGTCTTATAATGATTAAAACATATTTTTATTTTCAAATTTTGTACAAGTTAAAACCATTTTAAAGCAATATTTTGTACAGGTAATAAAATGTAAGAGGTACTTTTGTCCATGTTATAACTTGTATTTTTGCATTGTACAAATGAAAACTTGTACACACATTTTGTACATGTTATTACCTGTACAAAATTGCAATTTGTACACAACATATTAAACACAATCGATAACTATATAAAACCTCTTTATTTATGTGATTATGATAAATCATTCATTACAGATTGAACTTTGTAAATTCAGCTGATTCACCAAACACACCTATATTCGGGAGATATATGATAGTCAGAGAAAATTCGTTTTCCTACTGATTCCGAGATATGATATTTCACATGTTTCATAAAGACATATTCTTGAAAACTGACAACGCCATGGCTAAAAATGAAAAAGACAAACAAACAACAGCACACACGACACAACATAGAAAGCTAAAGAATAAACAACACGAACCCCACCAAAAAACTAGGGGTGATCTCAGGTGCTCCAGAAGGGTAAGCAGATCCTGCTCCACATGCGGCACCCGTCGTGTTGCTTATGTGATAACAAATCCGGTAAAAGGTCTAATTCGGTAGGTCACATTCATGAAAGGGAAGGGGATTGTAGTTACGATGTAAGGAACATATCCGATATCATTTGTGAAACGGTTATTCCATAACGGTCAACCAACTCGTGATGGCGTCCATAAAATTTACGAAGGGATGATTTCAACTTCACCATTTGGAACTCTTGGTTTAATAGCTTCCTTGTGAGCAGCAACCCTCTTTCAGAGAATTTTTTGTTCGAATCAGAGGGATCCTTTACAAAGTAGGATTTATCCCTGCCCAAGACAAGATACTTGTATCTACGTTGGCCATTATTTTTTACGAAGCAAAGCAATACCAACTCTTTCAATTTGTCTTTTAGTTTGGAATGTGGAATACTAGTGTACAGAGTAGAAAAGTCAAATGGTTTAATACTGTTACAAGATGAAAGAGAGTTAGATGTTATGTACTCTAAAGATCTTTGGAATTTTTAAGGATTCACATCTGATTCACGCCCCCTCTAGAATAGGCAGTTTCACAATAACTCTGAAGCCCGTCTTTGATTGCTGATTAAATAGATGTTAATAATTTAGAAAGAGGTTTCGTGGAGCACTTGGAAGACCCAGCAATATACCGTTGTTTGTAAGGACATTTATGTAGTTTAGGTATCCAATACAGTGATGGCAGATCCAGTTCTTCATCTTTGGTTGAAATTCAAAAGGAACACAGAACAGACCTATGATTATCCAGGATTTCCTCTCTGGTAAGTGTCGTGAGGGTATATGTTGAGTTTCCAAGTGAATTGTCAATACCTAATTCGTTTATCAAGCAGTTAATGTAAAGAGTTTTACATACAAAAACGATGTTGTTTGGGGCTTTATCTACGGGGACAACAACATATTTGTCAGGGAGGTAGGATAGGTGTTTTGCAACATTTGGGTTTTTAAAGATTGACGTAGCATGGGCATTGATAGACCCATTCAGGTTCTCAATTCTGATTTGTATTAACGACCTCACTGCCTTAATCCATTCGGAAAGAGTGTCTACGTATTCCTTCTCGCGCTTAGCCCATTGCCTAGCATAATCCTCAACTGTATCCATCAAAATTTTAAAGTTGTATTTCCAATTGATGGATTTAGGCTCACAATATTTCGGACCTTTCGATAACACATTTCGTAGAGAAGTGTTATTAGCAATGTTGAGGTCACCAGTAATAACGTGGCCAGCAGGATTATATGTGAATTGGGAATTAGCACAAGTGCAATCAGGAGGTTTAGACTTGAAGTCGTCAATATGGAGATCCTGCAAAACGTGTTTGTAATTGAAAATTTTAGTTGCAATAGGTTTGGTATAGGTATAAGAAATGATTGGTACAGACTGGTCTTTGAAATAAGGAGGTATTTTCGATTGAACTAATTTATGATGAAGGATATTGCCTAAGTTGACGCCATCGATACCTTTGTTGGCAAAGGAAAAAAATAAGGAAAGATCTTTTCTCCTTTTTATCTTTTTCAATGCGGACTGGCTTGAAAAGTCTGCGACTTGCAATATCCGAAATTATAGCTGTAATTTTGTATTGGTTTGAATGAGGGTTTGTAACAGTGGATTCCAAACATAAATTGAACAGAGAATGAAGTTTTGAAAAGGGTAATGAATAAAGTTTCGTGCGAATGTGATGAATACCTAACGACTTTTGTATAAATGGCAGCAAGTCATTAATAGATACATCATGCAGAGAAGGTGATGTACAATGACGATGACCATGACTGCGTCTACGTCGAGGAGTCGAGTTGAAAATATTCATCACATTCACCGAGTTACACGAAGGACTAGATAGACAACCTATACCATCAATTTTGTCATTGCAACCATAAGGTGTCGCAGTTCCCAATTGTCTAATTCAGTAGTCCTCTTTTTGTCTACGGAGAGTTGTTGAAAGATTATGATTGTTAGAGCTATGGTATATCTTTTCGATAATGCGAACTGGCATGGAAACGATGCAATGATCGGGCTGATTGAAATGCTGGTATAAAATGTCGTTAGCATTGAGGTTAATGTCTGATCTATGACCGCACATACGTTTGTTTAGCCTTCCTTTCGTTTCACCGACGTATACCAATCCGCAAAGGTTGCACTCTAATCCGTAGACGACATTTATCGATTTACAATTGGGTAGTATATAATTATAGCATGCAATTAAAAACTCTTACAAGCTCGGGTCTATAAATATTGAAAACATACCGCACAGCCATATTTTTTTAACCCTGAATGAAATAATAGTGCAAATCACTTTTTTCAATCTAGAATACATATTTTTTTACAAAACTTTATAGTAAAAATGGCACATTTTTATCCACAAAGGGAGCTCATATGGGAAAGTGCATTTTCTAATTGTCAAAAATGGCATTTAGAAGTAATAGATGATGTTTTTTTTTAATTGTAGCAAACATTGTTGTAAGAAGAATCAGAGCAACACCATAGGTCGATTATTCTAAATCTTTAGCAAAATGAAATACCTAAATGCAATAACACTTACCACGATTATTATTAACCAAATTGGTGTCAAAGGAGTCAAGAAAACATGAGAAAAATTAGCCTTTTTAAAAGTTTTGGTAGGGTTAAAATCAATTTGACAGTTTTTTTTGTACAGTGACAAAAGTTATTGAATTGGAAAGTGACTTTGATAAATAAAAACAAATGTGTTATGATCATTTGATCTTTCGTCGAATTGTGTTTACATTAGGGAAAAGATATACGGAAATTGATAGTTTTGTTCGGTCATTGATTCATAATTGTACTTCCTTGAGGTGTTCAAATTTTTTCAGAAAGATAAGGGTTATTCTCAAAATTATTTGAAAGTTTAAGGTGACATGATTGTTTCTAACAGGTAGTTAAAAGCCCAGTTACTGGTCCAAGACCACAGTTATTACGTAGAGCATTTCTTTTAGTCCATAAATGAAAATTTAAAACATCCAAACTGCGCTTTCTAAATAATATTCAAAATGGTGGATTATATTTAGTTTTAAAGCTACACGTAGCTTAATCTCTCACTTGCATAACAGTCGCATGTAGTTCCATTATATTAAAAACGATGGGTGAAATAAAAACCCAAACAGACATTATAGGTAAAAGATGTTAGCAGCCAACATTGTGTTAAAACCTTAATCACTATACAAAAGATTAATACAGAAGCACACAATTGCATATTAACAAAAATTTGAGATAATAATACACATTAATCACAGTAACATAACACAATGGTGGGAAACATAAGAAAAGAGTAAAACTATTCATTCGACAGGGAAAACATAACAACCCTCATCTGCTCATATTAAGGAAATATAATTAATTTCTTACCAAATTTTCAACTTGTATTTTTACATACTGAAACACTTGTCTCATGATGATTAACTGGACAGTGATATATATCTTTTTTTAATTATATTTCAAAATGTTAAATGCGCTATGGGCTTTGTTTTACATCATGTACACTTCTGCATGAAACAAGAATATCCCACTTTATTGTGATTAGTAAAATGTGATACATTATGGTTGCACTTTGTAAATACATCTGTTTCACAAACCAGGCCATTTATTGGGAGATGTATATGATTCGTGTTTTCTTTACGTACTTGATCTCTTGAAAAAGACATAATTTGGAAATTGTACCTGTATGAATACAAAACAACAATTTAGAGATACAAACATTACCTCAATAAAATAAAATAAATACTAACGTGTTCTATCATTGATATGTATTGAATATTCAATATTCACAGAACCATCAGAAAATATTAAGCAAATAAGTTGCCGGATTGACAAAATGAAAAAAAAAACAGAGACAAATGCCCGACACAATTGGTCATAAAAAAGATCATTTCAACTGTCAATGATGTATTCTCATGACTTAGGAGTTATGCATATCAATTTATCTGTGAATACAATTATTTTATAGTTATAAAGGTATTTTTTATAGTAAACAATAGCTGTACTAAGGAGTTAAATAAAACAAACCAGATGTTAGCAGTCAGTTCTATAACTCTTTTATTGAATTAATACATCAGAGTGGTAGCTTCATAAAAACATGACTTTTCTAAGCACATCTAGTTCATATTTTAGCTACATTATGCAATGTTATGTAAGATGTGTGATATTGTTATGACACGATTCTCAAACTAGCCATTTAACGGCAGAAATTGTAAACGTTTATTAATATATAGTCATAAGAGGTGGACTGGAGACAGATGCAGAATTTGATACCTTCTATGATCTTGAATGCAGGAATGACCTACTTATATACTTTGCCTTTTATAGTGTACTTATATATATATATATATATATATATAGGAAGATGTGGTGTGAGTGTGAGTGCCAATGAGACAACTTTCCATCCAAATAACAATTTATAAAAGTAAACCATTACATATTTTAAATCTGTTATCAAAAAAATTTCAAACATGTTATATAGACATTGCAGGTCTTGTCATATTTTGTATTGTCTTATTGTTAGTAAATGTTAAAGGGAATATTTCGGTAATGTCTTACTTATCTTATCATTGTTCTAGACTTTGTTGACCGGTAATGATTTAAACTGATCTAATAAAAGATACGCACATCTTTTTGTTTGATGAAGAAACATCTACAGATGTCAGTATGTCTTTTTTCTAAATTTCCCTAGTCTTTTAAGTTTTCTAAACAATAGTATAATTCAACCTACGTCGTAGCCATATGGCTACCTAGCAAGCAATGCTCTGACTATTTGTAAAATAAAATGTATCCTTTGAATTGGGTTTAATAGTTTCGACAAAATTGATACTAACAGGTGTTCCTGTATTTTTGTTGCTCACTCTATCCAATCGTGTTTTCTGTTATTCTTTGTAAAATATATCATATTTTGAGTTAGATTACAAAAACAGTGCAATTTCAGTAGTTTAGAGTATTTTTATCAGAGTGCTCTCATATAATTTTTATTTGGTTGAAATTTTCAGTACATGTCAGTTGAATATAGTTCATATTTTATGTGTTTGATATAATCTCATCACATTTAATTTGTCATTGATCGTAAGCTCTATCACTAGAATTGTGACAATATAACCTTGTGTTTTCTCGATGAAATGTGACCACAACATTAGGATTTTTTTTAAGTGAACAAACTTTTCCAATGTTCTGCATTCTAAACTAAAATGTTTGTTATGGAAGATTCTAATTTGCCACTTTTCACTAATTTTGCAACCTTACTTTACTAAGGAGTAGCCACACACACACACTAGACAGCTATTTGCGTCTAGTTTGACATCACGTATGATGCAGTAATTAAATGTTTTGGTATTGCCGATAATTCAATATGATTGTAAGATTAACTTATAATCCACTAACCTGATCCTGTATATTGATATCAATGCCACCGTCAATCAGCATCTTGACGATTTCTGTGTATCCGTGATATACAGCAATGTGAAGTGCAGTGTAACCACTCAACTAGAGAAACATAATTATAATTCTAACATGATATGAAATAAAATAGGAAACATTTTATAACATTAAAGGAAGTAAAGCAACTAAGACTCGCACTTAACGTTAAGTCAAACTGGTACCCGATATCAGATTTTAATACGAATTTGTCATTAGTTAATATTGCATGGTGCATGATTGCATTTAAGCTTAATAAATATACATAGATTGATTATTGTTTAGGGATCAGCTAAAGCCCGACTACAGCTGCGGGAGTTTTTCTCGTTGTTTTCAGGACGCAATGGTGACATTGATATTGTTATTTCAGAGTACAGTTTAAAGGAGACTTGGTTTGATTGACATCGAGACCCCTATCCACCTACGTTTAAATGAAGTGGATGTAAACATTTATAAGAAATCGTAAGGCCTTCAACAATGAAAGCAAACCAAAAAGCACGTGGCGGGGTTAAACGTATTTATATGATCTCAACCCTCCCTTAACATGGGACAGTTGTTTAACAGCACAGCATATGAACACACTATACTAATGAATTCAAAAAGGCTTAAATCATCAGATTGGAGAAAAACACCAAACAAAAATATATAACGGACTTGTTGTTTATTTATCTCTTGTCTCTGTTAACAAAAAAAATATTATTACAGATACATGAATAGCTTATTAATCGGTTTGATGACAAAGCAACAGTATTTATATTTAAAATGTTAAGTCCGACGTTTTATGCTTCAAATTTCTTTTTTTGCGCCAATTGTCGAAGCTATAATTTCTACCTGTACAATCGTAATAATACTACATATTGCTGTGCGTTGTGTTATTTTTTTCAAAACAATGCTACATTGCATTAACTTTGTTTATATATCAAAAGACACCCTTGATTTGCCTGATGCGAAAACTTTTATAATTATAAAAGTACTGTCATATTCATTTTGTTTTATCTTACAGAACAGAGCGCATTACTCTCCTTAAATTCGCTCTGTATTATCAACGAACATGACATTCTCCTCAGTTTTCTATAGTATTTCTATAACTTGTGACTTCCTCTCTGAGATATATCTGTGGAATTTTTAATTATCTTGATAAAGATATAGGTGACCGATCCCCTCAAATATTATCTTGGTGTTTTTTTCATTTCATAATGAACGTGATAAAGTAAATAAAATGTATTCTTTGAATTATTTATGATAGTATCGACACAATTGATACGAAAATGTATTCCTGTAGTTTTGTTGCTCACTCTATGCAATCGTGTTTCCTGTTTTCTATGTAAACCATATCATATGTTGTGTTAAATTACAAAAACAGTGCAATTTCAGAAGTTTCAGGGACATTTGATTAAGTTGATTTAATTTTTGTTATTGTAGATAATTCAACATAACTGTAAGTTTAACTTATAATCCACTGACCTTATTCTTTATATTAAGATCAATGTCACCATCAATCAGCAACTTGACGCTATCTGTGTATCCGTAATTTACAGCAATGTGAAGTGCAGTGTCACAAAACTGGATAAAAAATAAAATAACTATATGTTAACATAATATGAAATAAAACAAGAAGCAACGTATTGGACTAAAGGAAGTAAAACAGCATATACTGGCACTTAGCGTAAAGTACCCGATATCAGAGTTTTATACGAATTTGTCATTAGTTAATATTGCATGGTGCATGGATGCATTTAAGCTTAATGAATATACATAGATTGATTATTGTTTAGGGATCAGCTAAAGCCCGACTACAACTGCGGGAGTTTTTCTCGCTGTGTTGAGGACCCAATGGTGACATTGATATCTTTATTTCACAGTACAGTATACAAGGAGATTTGGTTTAATTGACATCGAGACCCCTATCCACCTACGCTTAAATGAAGTGGATGTTAACATTTATAAGAAATCGTAAGGCCTTCAACAGTATTTATATTTAAAATGTTAAGTCTGACATATTATGCTTCAAATTTAATTGAAGCTATAATGCCTACCTGTACAATCGTAATAGCACTACATATTGCTGTTCGTTGTGTTATTTTTTCAAAAGAATGCTGAATTATGTTTCCTTAATGATATATAAAAATATAGTGTTTTATATAATAGAAGGAATAGGCACAATATAACTACTTTAACAATGAGAACAAACCATAAAGAATGTGTTGGATTAATAATGTTAGTAAGCGCTGAACAAGGGTCAGTGGTTTGTAACTTCAATTGTTAATACTTTAATACATGCAATGAGTCTTCACACATACAATAGCAAGCGTAATTTGTTTACTTTGACATGCACGTATGATGCAGTATATTTGTGTTAAATTACAAAAATAGTGCAATTTCAGTAGTTTCAAATAGTAATAAAATACAGAACTCTAAACTGATATAAAAAGGGTGAGGTCAACTTAATTTGAAGAAATCAAACGTTATAATATGTTAACAAACATTGTTATTTGTCGTTGCATATATAAACACGTAGTACATAGTTTTATGTCGGTTTTGTTGATCATTTACTAACCTTGTCCCGTACATTTAGATCAATACCAGCATCAATAAGCAACATAGTGATTTCCGTGTTTCTATGTCGTGCAGCATCGTGAAGTGCAGTTTCACCATCCTATAGATAATGACATACAAAAGTTTTAACATATCATTGAATGATAACGATAGCAGATTATATCAAATAAGAGAATAAAACAACACCGTGTCAATAAAATGTTATTAAAAAAATAAACTGCAACAGCTTATTATCATTTAAACGAATGTGTATGTGTTTGTGTATTATTTTAGTTAACGATTAATGTGCAGTGAAAATTAATTATGTTAATGGCGGTGTTATTGTCGCCGTCATCTTGTTCAAATTGGTTACGAAAAGATGTTCGGTCAACGTTGACTATCGAAACATAACCAACGTCAATATGTAGTTTTGTTGCTCACTCTATGCAATTGTGTTTTCTGTTATTCTATGTAAACCATATTATATGTTTTGTTAAATTACAGAAACAGTGCAATTTCAGTAGTTTCGAGTACTTATATCAGTGTGCTCTCATATAATTTTAATTTGGTTTAAATGTTCAGTATATGTCAGTTGAATATTGTTTATGTTTTATGTTTTTGTCGTATGATATTATCTCATCACTTTAAAATTGTCGTTGATTGTAAGCTTCACCACTAGAACTGTTACAATTTGCCCTTGTGTTTTCTCGATATATTGTGACCACAACCTTAGGAAATGTTGTTTAAGTCAACAAACTTTTCCAATGTTCTGCATTCTACAATTTTTGTTATGGGAGATTCTTATTTGTCACTTTTCACTAATTTTGCAACCTTACTTTACTAAAGAGTATCCACACACACACTAGAAAGCTAATTGCGTCTAGTTTATCATCACGTATGATGCAGTAAATGAATGTTTTGGTATTGCCAATATTTCAATATGATTGTAAGTTTAACTTCTAATTCACTACCTGATTCTGTATTTTGAGATCAATGCCACCATCAATCAGCAACTTGACGAATTTTGTGTATCCGTGTTTTACAGCAATGTGAAGGGCAGTGTTACCAAACTGGAAAGAAAAACAAAATACAGAAAGCTAACTTTGTCTAGCTTGACATCACATATGATGCAGGTTTTTGTTATTGTAGATAATTCAATATAATTGTAAGTTTTACTTATAATCCATTGACCTCTCCCTGTATATTGACATCAATACCACCATCATTCAACAACTTGATGATATCTGTGTTTGTGTACATTACAGCAATGTGAAGTACAGTGTCACCACTCTGGATGAAAACACATATTTATAATTTTATTTTTAACATGATATGAAATAAAACAGTAAACAACTTATAACACTAAAGGAAGTAAAACAACATAGACTCGCACTTAGCCCAAAGTCAAACTGGTACCCGATATATTACATTGTTGTCGTTATCTTGAAGTGCAGTATTAAAAAAGGAGATTTAGTTAGATTGTCATTTATAACCAATCGTACGACCTTCAGCGTCACTGATGAGTCTAATGTAGACGAAACGCACGTCTGACGTACCAAATTATATTCCTTTGATAACTATTTACACCACTGGGTCGATGCCAGGTCGACGTTTCATCCCCGGTGTTGACATGAATATCATTAATGTTTACTTTCTTTTTTATAAATTTCCTCTTTACAAAACTTTGGATTTTTCGAAAAACTAAGGATTTTCTTATTCCAGGCATAGATTACCGTAGTCGTATTTGGCACAACTTTTTGGAATTTTTGATCCTCAATGCTCTTCAACTATGTACTTTTTCGGCTTTATAAATATTTTGTGAAAAGAATCAACTGTTCACGAAAAATTATGTTCTATTACAGCTTTCTAACCAATCGCATACTAAGCTTCTCAATAATGACATTACTAAAACTATATATAAAACAAAATGTTCACCGTGTTCCACTGGTCCAATTTGGCATCAACACAAACAAAGGAAGATTGATCACAATTAATATTTGATACATGTTAAGGACAACAATTGACACATTGCTGGATTGTACTTAGAGAATGACGATTCGTAGTGACATATTTGACCTCTGACTGAAACATTATTCAATACGGATTGCCATTTGTCTTGTAGGCTTAAATGCGTGGAATGATGTCAAGACATAATTACTATTTTCACAGTCATCTGCTCTAACCCATCTTTGTTATAATTAATTAGTGCTAGAACTCAATTTATCCTAATTATCTCCTTAGACACCTTATATATTGTTTAAAGTATCAGAAAATATAACAGAAATACAAACATTTCGAACCATTTGGTTAAGACGAATTATTCAAGTTCGACAGAAAAAAATGCTGAAATAAGGCAATGTTAGTCCTACGTGTGTGTACCGATTCTCTAGCTGTATTTTTTGGCAATAATGTTCATGGCTGGTGTTGTAAAAACACCAGAATTCGAGGACACATTACACAAAGTAAATATTGAATAGATGGAATCTTCTAGTTCAGTAACTTTAGATAAATGAATAATTGGATCAAACTAGTACATACACGACATCATGACTACATCATGTCTTTGTGAACTATCTGCATGTGCAGCTTATTCAAGTTTCGTAGTCATACAAATATGTTGTA